>CM067380.1:28907588-29507588 GCA_034510155.1 Eucriotettix oculatus
AACTCCACCATTCTTATTCACTATATATAATTACTTTCCTAAAAATTTGAACTTCAAGGTATATAGTCTATAAACCTTTCATAATGGAAATATTGTTCATATGTCTACTTTACTTAGTATAATTAAATTTAATTGTAGTTTCATATATCTGCCATTGGACAAACTGTATACAACTAAATACGTGCATATAACTTCAATCTATTTTACTAAACAAATGACAGAGTAATAGTAAACAAAATTGAAAACTTTGTTGCTGTAAGCTGCCTACTAATATGAATTATATTATACTTGTAATTATGGAAAATGAAACTTGAATTTTTCTCTTGTTGAGGATAATTAATTGTAAGAAATATTTTTATTCTTGAATAATATTTATCTTGATGAAAATGATTTATTTCAGGAAGTTATGACAGTTTTATAATGTGGCAATTTGGTGCCACTTTGAAGTTGCAGAACTGGTTATTTTAACATTAGTTAAAATGTACTTTTCACTACTATACAGTTAGTGATAGCTGGATAATGAGTTTAGCATTGTGAGCATAATTATGCCTTTCTGCCATATTAATATTCATAAAAATAATTATAGTCATCTAAGCAGTCTCTGAAAAAGGTAAGAATTTTTTGTTTGAGAATGTATGTTAAAAGATGATTATAGATAGGTTTATTTTGAGTTTGTTCTTCATGTCAAATAATTTCAGTGTATGTATACGGTTCACATTTCCTTTTACACTAGCATTGATTTTGTTTCAGATCCCAATGATTGAACAAGTGCCTCACAGATAACTAAGCTACAGATAAAGCTTTTATGTCGGCATTTGATGACCCACTGAAAATGTTGATGCACAGAGGATAACAAACGACCAAACCAAAGTAATAAACTTATTTGCTCTAGTTGTAATATATACTTCATGTTATTATATATATATATATATATATATATATATATATATATATATAATGGTTTAAAATTAATGTTTTTAAAAAAGTCTTGCTTTTTTGCATATGTATGTGACTAACCCTTGTAATCCTGTGAGGCCCAACTTGGGATTTAAAAGTGGTGTATCATGTTAAGAAATAATAATCAAAGGAAAGGGAATGAAATTCATCTAGCAAAAAATAGTGTTCCAATCTGATAGTAACATTAGACTTTAACTATCTTGGCGAACTTGGGCCTCACAGGAGTTTCAAGTTCAATGCATTTTGATTGTGTGTTCCCAAGGGTTAAATGAATTTATTTGAATATTCACAGAGTAGTATTTAATGCTTTCTATTATGGTTCTGTACCAATCTCATTAGTAGGATCACTATGTTAATGGGAAATGTAATTTGATAAAATATGTGTAATTTAACATATATTAAATTTCAACTTGTTAATGTTGAAGGAAATAATTGTACCAATATTCTATTATGACCTTTGTCACAGCTGGGCTTACTGATACAAAATTGGGCTAGAACAATGCAGTGAAGAATAGACTATATTAATTGTGCAATTATAATGACATTTATGGAAAAAGTTAGAACATGTACAGAGTTATTGATGAAAAATATACTTTTATTCACTAGAATATTGTGTAGGTAAAAATAATAGGTTGCATTTAAATTAAAATTTTCAGATCTTAAGTTATGTCTATGGATCAACCACTTGGCATAGAGATGAATGCAGTGCATGCAGCTCAAGAGAAAGTTCGCTCCTTATGCTTGCCAGTAGAGCTGTGTGTAGTTTGTGGGGACAGAGCATCAGGTATGTTCTTAAAATGCAATTATTGCTTTAAATTATTTGTTTGTCCTTCATGCATTCTGCTTTTTCAGGCCGGCATTATGGGGCTATAAGCTGTGAAGGGTGTAAAGGTTTCTTCAAACGCTCTATTCGCAAACAGTTGGGCTACCAGTGCAGGGGGAACAAGAACTGTGAGGTCACCAAGCATCACAGAAACCGTTGCCAATATTGCCGCCTGCAAAAATGTCTTGCCATGGGAATGAGAAGTGATTGTAAGTTTAAAGTGGTTGATTTAGGTCTCCCATATTTATATGGTTGAATTACCTGAATTTGATAGTAGGCATCTACCGTCTGGGATGTAGGAACATGTCAAATTTTTAAGATCCTGAATCTCCTTATACAAGATAGTGTGTGGCTCTCAAATTTGCCATGTTTCCATATTCCAGCCAGTTGTCACCTACTATTGTTTTAAGGTAAGTTAAACTCTCTATCCCTTTTTACTAATCAAATTATTTTGGCAATGTCATGACTGGGTTCACTTTCAGACAATCCATTGATTATTTTGACAGTGTCACATCATGCTTAGTTGCTCTACAAATACTGTACATACTTATTGTCATTTTTCTTCAAAGAATGTTATACAAAATATGTTGCACATTCATTCTGAAAGCTATCGTAACTTTTACGTATTTTATTTTAAAATATTTAAGTGTATGGAAGGAAATTTGAGGAAGAGGAAATTCATCACAAAACATTAATTTATAAGAGCTATGTAGGATGTTGTGATTCTGGGTGAATACTTAGTATCTTACAGTCAATGGAACATTTACTTCTATATCTGCACCCTTGGCCTGTGAGGTATTTGATGTAAGCATATATATCTAGAAGCTGAACATTATTTGTATAATAAATGTACATAAACTTATCATAATGGTTTATGACACTTTAAAATTATAATATCTTTCTTATTTTTAATTATGGAATAATTTGTTTTTGAAACTGAAATTATGAAACCGTTATATTACTAAAGCAAAATAAAGTAACATTGTATAATTGAAGAAAAGGATTTAAGAAAATGTTGGGTCTAGTTATGGTGAAAGTGCCACTTTGTGACCTGTAATATCCACATTGAAGAATTGACTCACTTGTTTATTCAATTACCTTTATTCTAACTTTGGCAGTTGGAAAGGATTAAATAAAGACCAGTTGAGAAAGATTGTATGTAAGTTCAATTATGTACAAAATGGGTGAACAATTTAAAATAATTTAAAGGGCATTTCCTCACATATAATCCACAAAATTAGTTTAAGTATAATTATTGATGCTACAACTGATTTTATGAAACAGACACGGGAAACATTCAAAGCTCCCCATGTTTTAGCTGTCCAACATGAGCGGAAACCAATTTCAGAGAAGCGAGATTTTCCTGTGTCAAATAACTCTACAAGTTTTTCAACAAATCCATTGAACAAGATTTTTATCAGGAAAGATTTGAACTTTGACTCCACTGCTAGTCTTTCACCCAGCTTCAATCTCCAAGATCTTGGTCAGATAAACTCGTCGCTCACTAAATCGTCAGGTTGGTGTTTAATTGCACTACAAAATTTATGTACATCAATTTTTTTCAATTACCAGTTTTGATTCCAGATATTGTTAATGCCTCTGAAATTGATTAGATTTTTTTATATTTCTTGTTGCTTGCATTGAAATGTCAACGTGGGTAAGTAATGATTGTTTTCATTATTCTGTATTGAAGTATATCAAGGGTGTATTATTTTTGAAGTACTTGTATTATCACAAAAAATTCTTGCAATGATGATTAAATTATTTTGATAAAGTGCATTATATTAAAATAATCATATTTCTCAAATTTTTGGAAAATTTCATACAATTTAATATTTTCTGTGCAAAAGAAAAATTAAGTAATGGCAGAGAGCCCTGATACCTCAGTCTCTAATTGTTTTGTAATGATACAATCCCATATTAATTAACTATTGTTTCTGTCATTGAACTGTGTAGTACATGCTTTGTTTGTACCTTTTTGTAAATAGTTAAAGCTTTATGAAATGTGACATATTTTTATATATTGAAACATCAGACGTGAGAACAAGACATTTGCTTTTTTAGTTTTATCCAAGTATTGCACTGGCTGTAATATTTTTACATCAGCCTGTATTAAAAGCATTTTACTGTAGCTCTGTGTCATTGTGGGAAAATGAAGGGTTCATTGAAATCTTACAAATATCGGTTGTGTGTTACCCTTCAATTAATGTGCATGAGTTTTAGTCGAGTAGCAAGAATAAGGTGACTTGATTATTTCCATTTCTTCATAAATGCTTTACTTTTGAACAGTTTGGTGTGACATTTTGTCACCATGTTCTATAACCAGTTGTCAATTTGTGTCCCAATTTTTCACACAGACTAATCCATGAACAATTTCTGAGAATTTTTAATTGTGTGATACCTTGATGTGGATCTGTGAAACTGTTTTGTAGTCATTTCTTGATTATATTTTTCTCAGCATATGCATATTTAAAATGTAGTAAATAAATAACTTTAGAAGATTTTTTTAAAGTTATGCATTTGTTTGTATAGTTACTGATGGTTTTTGTGGCCTTATTAATATCAATGTTATAAGCCAATATTTTTGAGTTATTCAGTCATGTTTTATTGTGATACTTTATGCAATTTTACTCAAGGGCTTATGTGAAAAAGTTGTAGTAAAACTTAACTGAATAGCTGAAAATATTGGTTCATAACATAATAAATAAATAAATAAATAATATGGTTTGGTTTACATAGTATTATTTCCATGATCATTAGAGACTTCAGCAATATATGGCATTGTGATGTAACTAACTATCTGAAATTCATTATTTTCAAGAGCAAAATTTCAATTTATATCTAATGTTTTGGAAGGAACATTAATTCTGATCCAGTCCAGTGCTCCTGTAAAAGTTTTGACATATGGTATATTGTGCACCTATCTAAACATCAATAATTTGTTTGGAGGTCAAACTCTAATATTTCTGTATTCCTTTTAGGCAATTTTTTAAGGAAAGATGTTAGGCCATATACAAATAAGTCTATTTTAAATTGAGTATTTTGTGATGTAACAAATCATTTTCTGACATTTAAAAATAA
Organism: Eucriotettix oculatus; assembly: GCA_034510155.1. Taxonomy (NCBI): domain Eukaryota; kingdom Metazoa; phylum Arthropoda; class Insecta; order Orthoptera; family Tetrigidae; genus Eucriotettix; species Eucriotettix oculatus. The sequence continues at coordinate 28,912,450 of CM067380.1, forward strand.
AATATATGCTTCACCTTTCTTTGTAACTTGGTTTACTACTATTTACTTGTAGAAAAAAGTTGTGTTCAAATGTTGATTTTCTCATTGAACTCTTCGCATATTGTATTGTATTCCGGAAATTGTTTTCTTGAACAGCTACTGGTGTCCTGATGACACTTGAAGCAGGAGAGGCCTTTCGACCGCTCAAAGCTGAAGATTCAGATCTGGATTCTCAGACACAGATGAAAGGTATGCCTAATAGAGAACTGTCCAACATGTTTCTGATGAGTGACAGTTCTCCAAATCTGTTGAGCCCAGTTAGACTATTGAAGCTGTGGTTTCTTGGCTAATTAAGCAATTATTACTTCAATATAATTGTCAAAACAATTTTGAAACCAACATTATTTTGTCTGCTCTATAATTTTTACTACAATTTTTAACTCAATTTTTGTCTTCCTGTGCAAAATTATCCTATTACACTAATTTCACGTATATAAGGGACAGTAAATGAAAACTACCCACTACAAAGTGACGACAGAGTTTTATTCAAAAGTAATTGCTAGAAGTGTTAATACATTCATCCTAATGGGAGACTAGATGATCCATTCCAGGATTGTAGAAAGAGGTAAGTCACATACTGATCCACAACCTCTCCCACTATTGCACTACCTTTTCTGAATGATACTAATGTCTTTCTTCAGTTTGCAAAAAATGTGGAAACCACAAGAGGAACGATCTTGGCTCTATGTAGGATGTTGAAGTGTTTTGCAACCATAAAGTCAAAATGCCCTGGAATGCATTTGGAGAGAATCATTGTTTTGTATTAAAAAGTCTGTCCCCACACTGAGGGATACGGTTCAGAGATTTGGTCAGATACAGCCCAGATCTTTCCCCTTGTGACTTTCACATTTTTGACAACTTGAAGAAAGACATTAGTGATTGTTTCATTTGGACAAGGTGTGGGCAAGGTTGTGGATCAGTTGGTGACCTACTTCTTTCTATTAGACTGGAAAAGATGCTCTTATTCCCAAGGGGGAGGGTTAAATGTATTAACACTTCTGGCAATTACTTTTTAATAAAACAAATTCTCTTATGACTTTGTAGTGAGAATTCAGTTTTCATTGGGCTGTCCTGTATACATTATGACTTGGTTTGAAATGACTGAAAATCCAGATTTGGACTAAATACGTTTAAGTATATTATTCCTATTATGCCCAGTAAAAGAAAATACTATGCTGGTTCACAATTGGTTTTATGGATTTCTTGAAGCAAAATTGTTAGAATGACTTCAGGTGTTGGATGTTTAAGGATTGAATTGATTCTAACTTTTCAGTTTTACTTAAAGGTATTACATAAAATCAAGTTTCCTGTCTATTAATCTGGTCTCATGCTGTGAATGTAATATACATTCAGTATTTTAAATATGTCACAGCTCTTTTTCATCACATTAGTGTGCTCAAATTCAATAATAGAGAATAAAATTCTTATGGGCTAATTGTGAATTAGTTTATTCACTTAGTCTTAAGATGTAAAAACAAAGTTCAATTTTTTGTAACCTGTAATTACAAATGCAGCATTTGCAATTGTCTGCACAATCTACATGGGTTTGTGCACAGACTTAATGTTTCATGTGTTTCTTACTATTAGAAGTTACTAAATATATCAAAACATAAATTTTCAGAAACTCTTGCATATTTGTGCTCGGCACACTTTCCTTAATTTTGTATTAATTTCCACAATTAATAGGAATACATAGGTAAAGACCGATTCTTATTGATGATTATGTGTTTCTATGTATTAAACCTGTATGTTTTGCTTTCAATTTTTTGAAACTTTTAATATGAGAATATATTTTAACAATTTTAATCAATGCTTAAACGTAAAAACTTAATTTGGTGCAATTATTTGTTCTTTATTACTTGATAATAAATGTTACAAATTTAGGACTACCAGTATTATTTCATATTTTTCTTCCCTAGAGTACAGAATAAACTACTTGTGGAACATTATCCAACTAAATATCTTAAAATGAAATCTACCTTAAATGTTTAATGGTTCAATTTATTTAAACAAAATCAAATGTTTTCTGTTCAGTAAACTGTGCCTTGTGCACTTTGTGTTTAAGTAATAATGCTATAATTGTTTTGATTGCTCTCTTTGCTTTTTTTTAAAAAAAAAAATCAAGGTGCAGTTTTTCAACCATGTTTATTACATTTACATTTTACTTCTCTCACAGAAAGCAGTTTCACAAAATTCTCATCTTAATAAACAAATTTATGATTTAATTATTTTTAAGTTTCAATGTATGCAAAACATTATTATTGAAAATAGTATTCTAATTTTTATTCATTAAAAGTTTTATTTCTGCTTTAATTTGCAATTTTACTTACTGTCTCATAAAGCACAAAACCTGAAAACTATTTTTGCAAAATATGGCTAGCTAACATGTGCAGTTTCATTTGGGTCAGCAATGTCAAATACCCTAATTGAGTTTCTAGTGTATGTGGTTGTAGTGCATCCACATTTCAATTTTATTATCTTTAGTGGCCAAATATTTTACTGCCAAACTACTTTTGAGTAGCAAAATAATAATTTATTTATAAATCTAATAGTCATTGTTTACTTATTCATGTTTATCAGCCTTTCACATTTTGTCCTTAGATTTTCGCCAGTTGTCACCCAGCCAAGCAAGCCTTGATGATGAAGCTTCCAGTGACAGTTTCCTTTGTAATGGTGATGCAAATGAGTCTCTTGACAAGAACCTCATTTCACATGCACTGGATACTGTGGCCAAGGTATATAGGGTATCTTGAAAAAGCACTAGATAATTCATTTACATTTTTTGTTCTCCTATTTTATTCTAATTTTCTGTCCTTTACTCAAATATCAGAATTTGAATGAAAACGACTCCTATGGCCTCGCAGAATTTGTGGATGAAAATGTTTTTGAACTTGAAGGCCTTCTAGTTCAGGATCAGCAAATTTCATTCAATTTACAGACTCCTAGTCCTATGCCTGCATACTTCAATGTTCACTACATTTGTGAGAGTGCCTCGAGACTCTTGTTCCTGTCGGTCCACTGGGCACGTAGTATACCGGCCTTTCAGCTTTTGAGGTAACTCATATTTCTCACAGGATCAGGTTACTTGTGCTCAACATATTTGTTTGAAATATATGATAAATTGTAGATTAATTTTACAATTACTAAGTATTGGAGGTTTACATGTACCTGCATAATGTTTTGAAATATTTTTGTTTAATAATAGTTTCAATCTAGAATTTACATAATATACTGTCAATTTTCTATTGAATTTAAAGCATTTGACTGTTCATTGTCTCCTAAGATGTGATGGAAGACTGAAGAATGATTACCCATTTAAAATGTTAAGTTTGTGAAGTAAAGGCAACTGTCCTACTAAATTGTTGATAAAATTCCAAGTCTTGGAATTGTTAAAGTGTTCTAACTATCCTTATTGTAATACATCCAGTATTCTAAAAAGTTGAATTACTTTTTTGTTTAGCTCGGAAACTCATGTGGCATTAGTCCGTGGTTGTTGGGCGGAGCTTTTTACTTTGGGACTTGCTCAGTGTTCAGAAATCTTGGCATTATCTTCAATCCTGACCTCAATAATTAATCACCTTCAGACTTCTGTTGCACAGGACAATATATCAGCTCGTCAAGTGAAACAGGTAAAATATTAATTTAAATTGTTAACATAATTTGAACATTTAGTAGTTAATGATTGTTATGTCTGAATTCCTTTAGTCTGTGAGATGATGGAATATATGTTTATATATTTAAAGCATTTGACTGTTCATTGTCTCCTAAGATATATATGCATGTGAAAAATTATTTAGATAACAATAGCTTGATCTCACCAGTGCTCAAATTTTTATTGTCACACAAGGATGCTGCGCAGCCAGCAACGAGAGTGGTGTCTAGGCGTCAAAGCCTGTCACATGATGGCGGGAATCTCGAAGGTGTCTTACTCAGCCTGTCGGCGTCTCTCCACTTCCACTCATAAAGAGTCTCATAATAATTTCAATCCATCGCCTTTTGCGACGTCCTCTAACTAATGTTTCGCCACCATCTCCCTCGAAGGATTGACTGCTAACTGCTGTGTCCTTGCCTATTTGTTCACAATGTTCTCCCCAGTTTCCGGGGTTCACAAGCCTTTTTTTGTACAGCTGTTTAGCTTTATGTCCAGGCTTGAGGTCTGCTCTGCCGCCGCCCCCCCTCAACCGCCCTTTTTCTCAGGTGGCATGCTACCTTGACCATTGGTCTCAGTTGTCTGCCCAAGTTGACAAAAAATGAAAGATACATTTTTATAAAAATTTTACTTTTGCGTGATAATGCACGCCACAGTATATAAGTAGATGACTTACCCGAGGTTTATGGATGGCGGGCACCTTGTAAGGTTTGGAGTTCTTTAAATTTCATTCTCATTTACCTGAAAATGTCATGTCCTGACGTACATACATAAAAATAATTTGTATGTATGAGCTATGAGGGATAGTACGATTTCTTTGAATTTTTGCCTCCTTCATCTGGAGATGATGAGATACATTCTAAGTGCCGGCTGGTTTTGATCTTTTTTAATAATTTGAAATTTTGTTGGTGTAGACCATTGTACAATAGTGAATTTGTGTACTTGTATCGTACACCTACTGAATTGGTCCTATCCAGGAGGGTGTTGTCATGTTTCACATCTGACAGAATCTGTTATCTGAGACACTGTCTTGCTGTTCTAAAGGTTTGTTTAAATGTTCCCCCTTTCCTAATCTGATGATTTACTTAGTTTAAAGAAATAAATTAGTATATAAAACCTTTAACAATAGAGTTAATAACATTCATAACCTTAAGCTAGGTCTGTAATATACCTGTAAATATTTTAATTTCATATTAAATCCTTGGAAGCTTATAGTCCTTTTCTTTTGTCAATTTAGTTTGTGGTTGGTATGAATTTAACTTTCCTTCTAAGTAATAATCTTCCCTTATAGTTCATGGTATTTTTTTTTGTTCGGAAGCCTATGTCTGTTGAATGTTTTTCTATTGTGCCCAGTAGTGTTCAACATTATTATGATAAATATTTTAATATATTTCATACAGACATTTTCAGTGAGAGTTTTTACCCAATATGTGCTTGTTGTAAATTTTTCAGGTGACTGAACACATCTGTAAATTACGGGAGTATGTAAATACCATGCACAGGTTGCAAGTTGATGAACACGAGTATGCTTACTTGAAAGCAATCGCATTATTTAGTTCGGGTATGTACTGACCCTATGAATCGCCTTCCTTTCACAGTTTGCACCATATAATTGTTTTGTCTCTGTTCTCTTTAGATCAACCAGGGCTGCTCATGCGTAGGCAAGTTGAAAAATTTCAAGAAAAAGCTTTTCAGGAACTCCGGAGCTACATAACACAAACTTTCCCAGAAGATAGAGACAGATTTGCGAGGTTGCTGCTGAGGCTTCCCCCACTACGTGCTCTGCAACCCAAAGTCATGGAGGAGCTTTTCTTTGCTGGTTTGATTGGAAATGTTCAAATTGATAGCGTCATTCCTTACATTCTGAGAATGGAGGGTGGAGACTATAGCAGCCAACTTGGTATGCCATACTTTTATTTTTAACTTCAAAAGTTCAGAACTATCAGAAGTTGTACTTCTAGAACTTTCGTGTAAATTTTTCAGAGCTGGTGAAAAACAAGTTGTTTACTGAAATTATTTTAACTGTGCTATTTCTTGTGAATTTCATCGATTTACTTATTATTTTTAGGTACTGAGGTTGGTTCAAATGACTATGGAAGAAAAATATGTAAAATGGAAGATAGTGAGGAAGAAATGTTGTAACATGTTCATCTGTGAAGTGCTACTTGAATTTGTGTGTTTTATGTTTAAAAGTTGGGCTATGTTCACCGAGAAGTGATTTCTGGACTTGGCCATATCCATCATCATCCTGCATGTTAGATTGATCTCCTTGGTAGTTTGTCTGTATGTATTTTAATCAACAGTTTCTTTTTTAAATTAATGTAATTCTTTGCTTCCTTATTGGGTTGCTAAATGACACCGGGATGATACCGAAAATAGTGGAGGCCAAGAAACTAAAGCAAATTCAGGCTATTGATTAAAGATATGTGTTACTTTAGTGTGACTATTAGAAACATCTATAGTTAAATGCCAATAATTAGTTATAGTTTAAACCAAAGAATAAAAATTAAAAGCTGCATTGACAAGAAGGACCTCACAGAATTGTTTCCTATCTGTGAAGTTTAGAACATTATTTTTTAACAGACGTCACAGCTATGAAGTGTCGAATCATTTTTGTTTACTTTGCAGCGCAGTTTGCAGTTACGATGATTTGGCACTGAGACGTTTTGTGCACACGAGTACTTAAATGTGGGATACGTAATTTTTAACTTTATAAATATATTTTAATGTAATAGTTTATATGACAACTTTTAATGAATTACTTAATAAGTTTATAATGTACTACAAGAATTTATAGAGCCCTATTGAAAAAGAAGTATTTTTTTGTGAGTGAGAGTTTTTTATAATACAAACGTGCACTTCATGTAATTCTGGGATATGCCAGTTATATAGTGCACTAATTTTAAGAATCGGAGAGAGAAATTTTGACATATAAAATTATTTTATTTTAATGATCCTTTTAAAACAATTTCCGAAGTTGCCGATTAAGGTAAATGCCTTACCTTTAATGGAAATGCAGGATGAAAAATATTTTTCCTGTAAGAATACATATGCATCCCATATTTCTTTTGAAAATTAAATTTATGTATAAATTTAATTTTCAATAAATCACATTGTTCTTGCAAAGAAATTTGGAAATATATACGTTAGAAAATAACATTATCATGTTAATTAAAACAATTAATAAGGAGAGGAAAGAGAGATAGAAAGTAGGTGACTTACCTGAGGTTCATAGATGGTAGACACCTTGAGGTTTGGAGTCCTTGAATTTTCAGAGGCACTACCCCCTTCATCAGATAGTTAGGAAGACACTTCCAGTGTTCGGCTAGCCGATAAAAATACTTTCTATATCTCTTTCCTCTCCTTATTAATTGTTTATATATATAAATTTAATTTTCAAAATAAATTTTTAGGTACATATGTATTCTTAAAGGAAAAATATTTTTCATCCTGCATTTTATATATATATTTGGCAGGAATATTTTCAGATAATCTTTTTGGGAAATATTTCTTTGCCAAGCTTCATTGTGAGAAGAATGCAATTTTTTAGAATAAAATGTAGTTATATATTTGTTTGTATATTGAGAAGTGTATTTATTGGATTTGAGTTTTTCATTGTTAAGTTTTGCTGCTTGCACGTGGTTATGTTGTTACCTAAAGAGAACCAGGCTGAGTTTCTGGAAACTGTGTCTTGGTTATTTTAAATTAAAAATTGATAAAACAAATCTGTTGTTAAATAAATTTTATTTTGTGTGAATTTCAATGTCAGCATGTTATTGCTGGTATATGGTGAGAGATCTGTTGTGTACAAAAATCTTTGTCTTCCAGAATTTTTTTTGCTTGAATGTGAGAAGGTTCTAAAATCACAATGGAAAATGCATCGCAAATGAAACAGTTTTTGATGCTATAATGTTATTTAAGTTAACTGACCACAAAGTGGGCTTTTTCTAATTTTCTATAAATTTGAAACTCATCATTTTGAAAAAAAAATGTTGAAAAACAAACACACATATGAACATTTTGTAAAAGTGTTTCAGCTATTAATAAATATCAGGTGATTATGCAAGTCATCAAGTATTATTTTCTAGCTCACGGGCCCTAGTTTATTTCAGTTTCCACTGTAGTTAGTGATGTAGATTTCATTGCAGTTTGAAGAATAAGGTAAGGATTAGTGGCTAAATGCTGGTTGTGTGGTGGACATCTGAATATTGAGATTCCTCATAGGATTCAATCTATTTATTATACCATATATGCTCTTAAGTTTTGGGTTACACCATTCAAGTAAAATAATCATTAACCCTTTGTGGTTGTATTAAATTTGTTCACTGGTATTGTATTGGTCGGAATTAATTTCCATTGAAAGAGCAATGATACATAACATGCAAGGTTATGAAGGTTAAACAAGATTTATAAATTATTTTTTGAACATTAGATGATTGCTAAGACAATACTGTGTTCTAATAACCTGTTTTATGTAAAAATTATATTTTAAATTTCTTCAATGGTGGTATCTTTGAAAGCGGTCTCCAATATGCGGTCCTCGTTTTCAACTACGTGCATCACAAAAATTTGAACTTGCTAATTAATCAGCTTTTTGCATGGCAAGTGTGGAACGACTGCATTTGTATATATCGTGTTTCATTATCTCCAATTTGTCAGGGCAATGGTTTGGTTCATGACAAGGTCAGAGCTTTCAGAGAAATTGTGAACTGGTACGTGAATGAATAGAGCTAAGATTTGTACGGTTCCTTGCGGTGGCTGAGAGCAGGCATATGACCAGAACGGGAAAAAAGCTTTGGTGGCCGAGAGCAGACAAGCAACCACAAAGGGTTAATCTACCACAGCTGTTTTTGAAATCTGAACTGTTGAACCATAAACCATTGGACTTCATTGGTTCTAATTTAAAGGCATGTCAATTAATTCTAATGTTGATGAACTGCTCAATCTTTTTAAAAAGATAAAAATTTAGAGTTATTCAAAGTAAGAAATAATAAATCCAGAGATTTTAACATGACAAAATCTAATTATTTTATTTTCACTCGAATGAATGCTGGATTTTTTAAAGGGGAATAGAGTTTTAATCGATCAAAAATTTTGTCGATATTTTTTTCTGATTTTCTTTTTTTGGAAAATTATAAAATTTATTTCCTAACAATACTATTATCACTTAGAATTCCTTGTTGATCTAATAAACTGTATGGTGATGTAGAATAAGAACAACCACCAGGACAGCCTCGGAAAAGTCTATTGTATTTAGAACATTTTAAGGAGCTTTTGACATTCATCTTATTTGCTTAATTTCGTTTTTCAGACACGCGGTTCCTCGTCATTAACAAGCATATTAATACACTTTAAAAGAATGTGATATGACACTTGAGGAACATTCTTTTCTAAGCAGCTTAATTATTGAGTTGGTATTTTGCATCTCTTAGGTGAATCGCCGGGTAGGATCCTGAAAGTATAGCCTGGAATCCACAGTCAACTCATTGCTACCTTATTCTACCTCACCACCCCACCTCCCCTCCACCACCTTTATATGCTATTAAAGAGGATCTGTAACCCCTCCCCCAACACTCTGAAGAGGCACGTCCGACGTGATGCTCGTGCCGTCACAGCTAGAGATGGGCATGACCGTTCTTTTTAGTGATAGGACATAGGTTAATTAAAACAATGACAGGAAAGAGAGAAAGAAAGCTGGTGACTTACCTGAAGTTTACAGATTCTTGAATTTTCGGAGGCACCGCCCCCTTCATCAGAGGGCGAGGAAAACATTTCGAGTGACGGCCAGACGTCGACGGCGAACTTTCCTGACCTGTCTTGTCTTTTTATAAGCCTTCGAGACAATCCACGTTCCAAACCAGCCATCGAGGCCAGATTCTACATCTGAGAAAGCTGGAAAGGATCCCTTCATTTCTTGTGAACGACTCCCTGGAGATCTACTTCAACAGACGAACACGTTACAATTAATAAATAAGGCAGTAGGGTAGTTCAGGTGTGTAGAAAAAATATTTGTACAAGTGCCTTATTGATTTTTCTGTCATTGTGACTGATCCTTAATGTAGATCAGGATATTAGTATCGTTAAACTTACAGAGTTCTTCGTGTAGAAGTACAATGAGGCTATGTACCGTACTTCCTCGAGGAACATTGGTCTGCATGGAAAACGGTAAGCTGGGTAGTGGTTTATGTTGTAAAAAGTTTACTGGATTAACGTTATTAATTTTATTCCTGATATCTGGCTTGTATGAGTTAAGGCACCCATACACTGGGAGGAAATCCTTGAGGATTTTCCACGAGTGTGTGGGGAAGCCTTGAGGCCGGAACTGAGCCCAAACACAAGTCCTCAAGTGAAACGTGCAGGAAATACTCAAGGATGTTGTTGTTGTGGTATTCACTGGTCTGATGCAACCCACTATGCTAACCTATCTTCCGTAAGCCTTTTCATTTCCGCATAACTACCTCATTTCACATCGTCCTGAACCTGCTTAGCGTATTCCATCGTTGGCCTCTCTTCTGTTCTTACCCCCACACACTTCCCTCTAATGCTAATTTTACAAGATCCTCATGTCTCAAAACGTGTCCTATTAATCTGTCCCTTCTCTTGGCCAACGTCCTCCATATTGTTCGCCCTTCCCCTATTCCTCGTTAGTGATTCTATCCATCCATCTCATTCTCCTGTAACACCACATTTCATAGGCCTCTATTATTTCTCTTTTAGCAACTCCTACCGACCACACTATACGATCATTTTTAGCATTGATTTCGTAATATCCACACTTTTATTACTCGTAAGTAAATTCCCAAGTCTCCCTTGCCTGTGTTATCCTACCCACGTAGCAGAATTCCTTAACTTTCTTCAAAATATCCCTTCCCAATCTAACATCCTTTGTGATTCCTCTGTTTCCCATACTACACTCCATTATCTCGGTGTTCCCTCTATTAATCCTCATATAGAACTCTTCCTCCAGGACCACGTTCATGTCATTTATTACTACATCATCGGCAAACCCTGGGAGTGTTAAGCTATTTCTTCTTCTTGCAGTACGATACCTTTTCCACATTCCTTTTTAACTTTCTTCATCGCCTGTTCTATATATGCATGGCCGACAGACTGCATCCGTGTCTTACTCCTTCCTTGATTTCTGCTTTCTTTTCTTGATCAAGGATATCCTTGAGAATTTCCTGACTTCATTGACTCCTTCGTTTTCTTAATTTCTCTTCCGAAAGAACTTCTCAAATTATTAATTTTCTTGATAACGTCATCATTCCACTCAAGTACTAAAACCTCAAGGTTTCTGTTCAGTACGGAAAATGTGGTCTAGGGAATATTTAGCAGAGCTTTTAATCTTTATGAAGAGGAACAATGCAAGTCGGCGAAAAGAGAACCTGGCTACGCAAAGCGCTTAGATAAAATGAAAGACCAAAACCAACAGCGTTTGGGCGAAGTTCTTCCAGTCCGTTGTCATATGAGGGTGTCTAGGGGGAGAATTTAATAGATGAATTATATGATTATATCACATGTTTTGAATTTCTGAAATGGTGATTTCCTAATTGATGAAAATATCTTAATTGTCCGGGTTTTTATGCAAAATTACGCGAAAATTTAAAAAAATAGGTACAATAAAAAATATTTTAAAAAACATAAATTTGGAAAAAACTCAAATGAATATATATTTATATCTACCTGTAGGTCATAAAATATGACTTTTTTGTCATATTTGTTGAAAAATACCAGTCAGTGAATAGCGTGACTGTCATCCCCACTCCGCTAGGATCAACTCACTCGTAAGCCCTTGTAAAAACAGCGCTTTTTGAGTGCGTAAAATCTATCTCAAAGCAGCAAAGGACAATTTAAAGTGAATTATTTATTTACACCATATCTTAGAATTTTCAAAAATATATAGGGTAAAAATATTAGTTTATACGGAATATTAAGAAAAGTGACCCTGTTTCGAAATCAGTTTTGCGAGTTGGACGCAAATTTATATCAGCATATTTCTCAAATAAATGTTAACAGGGGTTGGCAACATTTGGATCATTAGACCCGGAATAATAATTTTTGATTGTAATATTGGAGTTTATCTCAGATTTTTGTTAATTAAAATTACCGTGAGTCTCAAGATTCGAGACCTCGGCAGTATCTCATCGCCTCTGATTAATTGTTTAGTGAGGAAGGAAAGCGTAAAGGACGTAGGTTATATTTGTCGTCCCCTGACGGTGTTTTCGTGTACTTTTGGGGAGAGCGGCGCGACCGAGTTGAAAGTTTGCGATAAAAAACCGCGGGCTGCGTTGAGTGCTAAATATGCCCGTAGCGCTCAGCACTATGCAAAGGAGCAGGTCGTTTGGCAAAGAAGCCGCTGGCCTCAGCCGTCTTAAATAACTTCGTCTCCAGACTCCCCACATCCATCTTGCTGCGGCCATCTCCGCAACTTACGCCGATAATTGACGAAACAGCGTGTCATGGAAAACAAATGAGAAAATCATCTCATCTCAGCCTTGAGCATGAACAGCGTTTACAAACTTAATTAATAAACTCATGCAGATTAGTAGAACACAGTACGGGGCAGACAACAAATAAGGTACCAAACCTTAATATATGAAACTTTAACGCAAACAAAATTAAACATATAAAGGGATATAGATTTAATTAATTTCCTCATTACTCGTCATAAATGAACTACAAACAGTTACTAGAAACTACGGTACGTTGACCTACAACACGAACTATTTCTATACAATGCAGTATATTAAAAATTTATTAATACCCGAATTACAATTAATTAACAAGGGAACTGACTCAATATTAATAAGAGTAATTACATGATGGAGATCCCTTTTACCCTGTAATGTAAGCAGTAATGAGGTCCCATAAGTTGATATACCTATAAATGCGACTTTTCTTAATTTATTATAGTTTCATCAATTTATTGTATTGTATAAATATAATACCAGAAAAAAAGTATTTTTTTTTTGGTATTTACACAAGGGCATGACATTAATCATTATTAGTTGTTTAATAAAAACTACATATTTAAGTAAAACTTCAAATAAAAATAAGTAAAAGCATTTTTAAATAAATGTATTACGTTATAAAGAAGTATATTAGAAAAATAGCAATCTATGCTTATAAATAAAATTGAACTGTCTGTCTGTCTCGAATAGGCTCCGAAACTGCTCAACGGATTTCAATGAAAATTTTGACGGTTTAAAAACAGGAGACTTAACTGAAATCTTGGAGCATATTTCATTTCGATAATGATATTAACAAAATATAAATATTAATTCTACGGGAAGGTTTCTTGGTATACGGGCATCGATGTCTCCCAATAATTAATGCAGGTTGCCTATACTCTTGGTCTGTGCTCCATAAACGGATTTCAATGAAAATTTCAGGGATTAAAACAGGAATTTCAACTAAAATTTTCGTGTGTGTTTCATTTCGATGTCTTGCAGAGTTCAGAGGATATTAATGTAAATTTTTATAATCAATTGAATTGCAGCGCGAAAGGCGGTGTGAAAACCAACTGCGAGTTAAAAGTCCTATTAGGCCATCCATCCCACTTACTGTGTTATATAATTTTGGCATCATGACATAGAGAAAGAGAGGGCGAGAATTCTCACTCCTGTCTATCGTTGGCAGAGAGCTAAGTCCCAGAGAAAAAATAAACTTCTTTGGATCGTCGATACGATGTATACGTAAATTGGTTTTATCTGTCCCGTCGGGTAAATTTTAGGGCAAAAAGAAAAGAGCTATTTCTGCGCGAATGAAGTCACGGGCATAGCTAGAATTGAATAGAAGTTATAATTATATTAGTAGAAAAACTTTAAATAAATTTACAACATTAAAATATATAATAATAATAACACATCAACAATACGTAAAATTTTTAAATCAAATTGGAAATTTATGTTAGTGTATATTAGCATTGCCGACCTCTTGTGGTGTAGTGGATAGCGTTTCTGCTTCTCAACTCAAGGGTCCCGGGTTCGAACCCTGGATGTTTGTGTCGCCATGGTCGAGAGGACCTGGATTAAGGCTGCTGGGGAATTGATACATTGACCACGTGTCACCCCAAATTCGGAATGTGTCACGCCAGATGACAGTCCGCAGCCGCCTCGGTAGGCCCAGGCCCTCAACAGGGCTGTTGAGCCATTGGAAGAAGAAATCTATTAGCATTCCTTTCTTGATTGAGCATCTAAAATTTGCGTTCTTAACTAGTTTCAATTTTTGTCACGAGAGATACGCAGCAGAAAAGTAAATGGCGTGCATTTTCTCATATGCATGGGTAATAACAGCATCTTTCCATTTAAGCTACTATCTACCCGTAACTAAAATAAGTACATTTTGATTTCACTTTTTATCTTCCTTGGAAGATTTGCCATCGGTACAGCCACAGACTAAATCGATGGAATTTTATTGTAAACAATGACTTATTCCTCTGAAGTATTAAAAAATATTAACTCTGCCAGTTCTTCCAGTACCAGCGGATTACCCCACGGATTATCGACGAAAACTGAGGTTTTACTATACTAGCTTTAATGAAGGCCGCACGTTCCCGGCCTATGGTTTTTTTTTATTTCCAATTCAAACTAAAAAATAGTTATTTAAAGGCAAATGAGACAATGACTGAACAAAATAAACGGGAAATTGCACACTCACAAGAAAAATAATCAGAGTGACACATACACCCAACGAAAATAGAAGTCATTTATCGGATCTGAACGACGAGAAATACGAACTTCGTGGTAACTCCAGCCCGTATACGAAAAACAAAAAAACAAAAAAAGGTTAGAGCGGAACAAATTCAAGACAAAGTATAAGTTGATAAATACGATATTTTACAAATCAATATATTCAACACTTTTGCAGAAACATTATTTTCATCTATTAGGGGAACGATCAAGCAATTCCTGAACCGAGTAAACTTTTCTTACGCTGACTCCCAAGACTCTTGTAATTATTATTGTTCTTTACATTTGAAAGAAGACCACCCCCATTGTTATTCAAATATAATCTTAAAATTGAAATATTTTACATCATTTTTTCCCCTGCTATCATTTAATTTAAAGTAGACTCGAACCCCAATACTATTCCCTATGGAACGTCTCATAGGATTCATTGCAATTCCGAAAATTAAGAGTTACTTTCATACTAGGTACTAATTAAATAGTCCTAATGTGACCATTTGACCTCATTAATAGCTTACATTAAGGTGTTTTTTTTAAATAATTTCAGATATATTTAATTGAGCAATAATGGCGTCACGAATTCCTAAGTAGCTCTATTTGTGGATTTGTCTGTCTGCAATTACTTTGAGCTGGAGGTAGTTTCACCTTTAATGTAATTTAATTTAAAGTAGACTCCAACCCCAATACTATTCCCTATGGAACGTCTCATAGGATTCATTGCAATTCCGAAAATTAAGAGTTACTTTCATGCTAGCTAATAATTAAATACTGCTAATGAGACCATTTGACGTCGTTAATAGCTTACATTAAGGTGTTTTTTTAAAATAATAATTCCAGATATATTTAATTGAGCAATAATGGCGTCACGAATTCCTAATTAGCTCTGTTTGCGGATTTGTCTGTCCGCAATTACTTTGAGCTGGAGGTAGTTTCGCCTTTAATGTAATAATATAACTTTCACGTTTTTAAAACGCCAAGAAAGAGCACAAGAGAATAAAAGAGCTGAGATGACTATCATCTGTTTGGTGAGGCTTCGTCTAGGTTGCGTCTTTAATTTAAATTGTGGTTCCCGTTCAATTGTTCATTCCGAGCTCATTCTACGCGGATAGTTACAGAATTGCAGTCCTAGAAACTTAGCCGATTATTTGATTGACGGTAAGATTTCATGATGAGACAACCACGTTGACGCAACATTTCACCTCACCGTTCATCACTTTTCAACCACTGGAATTTCTTTTGACACACTCAATTGGGTTGGTGAGAAGCTGATTTCAAATCGCTAATACGACTTTTTTTTTTGACGTGGGACTTTATAGTACTACGCATAAAGCCTTTCTACAAAAAAGTTTGCCAAGTTTGAAGGCGTAAGACCTCTACCCAACAAAATTCAGCGACCGAGAAAGCTGCAAAGAAGATTACGAATCGGAGCGTTGCTCAACATCACGCCGGTTGCCAGCTTGCTCTTTAAAACCGTCTTTAGTTTCTAAAACCGGCGGACATACGTGGCTAGATAATCAACACGCAACAAACACGCGGACGTGTCATTATTTTATTATATTTGCGTGAAAAACTGCAACCAATAGCGTACATGAGTGACATGGATTCAATGAACTTAGATTTAAATTTTAATTATAACATATACAATCTTATAACTTAGGGCCCCAATCTTGAATGCCCTCCCCCCCTCTCCAATAATATTGTCTGACAGATAATGCCATTTATACTTAAATGTAGTACGGCATTTGGTCCAATTCTTAACAAAACTATACGCTACAGAAGAAGAAATTTGAGTTGGAATTAGTGATTTATGCCGTACTGAATATGTGAATAAAAATCTTGTTAAAGTCAAGCATTTTCATCAATATACTAGACATAATAAAGCTCATAGTTCACCGGATCATCACATCAGGATAACCAATCAAAATTCACTAATGTAGAAGCAATTTTGAGATTGTTTATTAGTACGATGGTTGCCCTGGAGAGGAGGATAAAACATGAAATCAGACTAAAGATAAATTATGATGCAACAGCCTCGTGTGTATAGAAATTGACAAACTACGCAGAAGTCATCAATGACGATGCTCTGGGAAATGCAAGAAAGAAAAAGAAAAGCGGATCAAACGTCAATATTTCCCCCAGGATTATAAAACTTTAACATATAAAATTGTATTATATCTTCAATAACAATAAAATTAACATTTTTCATCCTAAGTTTAATTTACCTTGCACCCTTGAATATTACGGTAGAATCATTACACAAAATTTTCGTTTAATTCACCAGTGAAGATATAATTCAATTTTCAATTAAAAAACTTGGAAAGGAATTTCCTTGCAATATTTGCTAAAATTCTTTTAATTGTGTTGTGTATGTATGATAAAAACATGTTTAAAATATTAAAATTTTATTCTATAAGTAGTGGATTATTTTTTCATGAATATACTGCGGGACTTAATGATATTACGAGAATACTGGTTAGCGCAGAAGAACCCTCCCCGATTTAATTCGTATTTTAGGACGAATTAAATTCAGAAAATTGAATGATCCGTGCCTGCTAGTTAGGTGCAGGGATTTAAGATATTTATCCACCAGGGGACGATGAACCATGAACGTTTCCAGAGGCCTGCCTACCCCTTCCTCCGTAAGTGCGGATCCCGCGGTCGGCGAAAATTAATGACGATTGCTGAAGACAAGTCACGTAGGATGGCGTTTATCCATATAGAGAAGGGGAAAGGAGAGGCGACAAGGAGGTGAAAAATTCAGCGTGGCTCGGAAGTTGGAAGGGAGAGAACTTAGGAATGAGGAAAATGCAGTTAATGTACGGTTGAAGCTGGAAAGTAGAGGAAAGAGGAGAGAAGTGTAAGTGTTGGTCGGAAGTTGTAAGGAAGAATTATTTAAGAAGAGAAAAGAAGACGCAAATCTGCACAGAAAAATTACGATACCGTAGCCGAAACTCACTGCTGAGGCGTTAACATCTTCGCCGATGCGGAAGAATGGTTTTCCTCGACGATCAACGGTCCAAAAATTTCCTGTTTTCCGCCAGCCAAAAGCACCTTGTGAGGGGAAGGGATCCCAAAAACTTGCTGCCTACCGGAAGTCAACTGGACGTGAATGTTCCGAAACGAGTGAAGAACGTAAAACAGGTTCGTCTTAATAAGCGAGAACTCTGGTACCCGTTGTTGCCCCACAGTAATTATCCTTGATAAATCTCATATTTAAAAATACCCTGACCTAAGCAGTTGCTAATTCAATATTTAATTTCCCCTAAATCCCACATTTGTTTATAATACATACAGTGCAATTAAATAAGAAAAAGAAATCCCAATTAAATTTTGATCATATTTAAATAATTAAATTCACCCTTTACAATTGATAAAATATTGCGTTTGTCATTTAGAAGAACTTTTGTTTCTTTTTACCGGGGTTTGCACTATTAGTAAAAATGATTTTAAGATAAAGATTTCTTACTTCACTATCAATAACCTATTAAATTGCATTTCAGGTTAATCCTTTAGGAATTCGAAAAGAAACTCTGGGTCCTTCCATATCGTGTAAGGATTTGAGGAACGATCTGTCTGCATTAACAACAAATTCGACGAGATGAGACAGTAAATTGTGATGTTTCTGAACTTGCTTCTTTACGGTTTTGCAAACTATCATGAACTACAAGGTTGTAATCGTCAAAAACTGAATTATAATAAATTTAAAAAATATATACATTTATATTGTAGCACAGTAGGACCCCATCTAATTTTGTTCAAACGTTTAGAATTTTAAAGGATCTAAAAATTCGGAAAGAACATTCTAACTGGCGACAGGCATGTAAAATGGAATTTCCCGGTGCCAGGATGCCTGTCTGCGAATTTACAATATTAAGATTGTTTAGTGTCCGAAAGACACTGTTCCTTGTGTCATGGAAAATTTCCCTCGCTGGACGGACTGATCAGGATTGGTGGAACAACCACGTGGGATAGCGTTTTCCCTTGGAGTTTAGCTGGGAGACGAGAAGCCGAAAAATATTCAGAATGGTTCTAGACGTTGAAAAGGCGAGGAGGCAGAGAAGGAGTGTTGATCAAGCCGTGGAAGGGAGGAGAAAGCTGGAGAGTGCAACAAAAAATTTTTGGTGTTTTTCACTTTGGCGCCAGGTTTTCTGCTCCAAATTCACCAAAGTATATCGTCTGAAAAGCTGTAAATCCTCTGACAACCATACGTACTTTATTTATCCCAGCACGATTCTTTGAAAATAAAATTTTTTAGACCTTATCTGCCGAGACAGAAAAACCAAAAACAAGGGGTTTTCTATTACAAAATCTCCTGATATTACTAATGTTGTCAACTAGAAAGCGATATCTGGTGTCCTCCTGAACGATTTATACCTCAAAAAAGATCATTTTTGGTGTTTTTCACTTTGGCGCCAGGTTTTCTGCTCCAAATTCACCAAAGTATATCGTCTGAAAAGCTATAAATCCTCTGACAACCACACGTACTTTATTTATACCAGCAGGATTCTTTGAAAATACGAAAAAAAAATTACAAATATTTTTTCGCTTTGTGGGCTAGGGATGAATTTTGTGATTGTTTTCGTAATATACTCATGCGATTTATCGTGGAAACGAATTTTCTGGGTCTTTTCTCTAATAACTGCCACAATATTGAAGCTCAAAAGTGGCGCGACGTAAAAGCCCGTATCTTAGCCAGAAATGCAATTTAGAACTGAAATTTTGCATGTGTTGATCTAAGTCTTCATGGTACAAACTACCCAAATTTCATCAAAATCGGAAATGATCGGTCACCGACTAATAAAGAGCCCCATATTTCGATTAGCTCGGGGCCTGATCAAGTCTAAATACGGCCCTGATTATTATTCATAATTGGGTGTAATTACAGTGTAAAAACGAGCGAAGTGTTAAGACAGAAGAAGGTACATCGGCGTCGCCCGTGTGACTAAATATAATGAAATAAATCGCAGCCCGCAGTTATCGATTTCTGTTCGACGCATGGAATTGTAACGCCTTATTATGTATGAGCTTCTTTTGAATTAAAATCGCTGGATGTAAGGAAACTATGGCGGGAGTCGACGTGAAGAGTGGCAGAGGTGGGGGTGGAATACCTTCCGATAATCGCAAAATAGACCTATGTCTCGTGACGGAGAGATGGCAGCTGGTGTCGGACCGAAGATTCTAACGAGAAAGATTCAGAGTAATTTGAAAAGTGACTTCCCGCGTCGTATTTAAAGCGAATTCGTGTCGCGGCGCGTAGTTTGCGGCTGAAGCGTGCGTGGCTGCTGCAAATTGGCTTTGTTTAGGTGAAGGGAGCCACGACGATTGTTAGCGCACAGCCGTGAACCTTGACAGCCATTGCCCATTAATTTATGCACACCTTTTATAGCGCTTCCTTTGGCAGGGCGCCGCATGCTAACAAAAACGTGAAACTCCTTAATAAGCAAATATCCAATATTGAAGTGTGACCTTGTAATAAAATATATCTGATTAATAGGTTTTACCTCCTCAGGAGCACAATTAAAAATTTTAA
Source organism: Eucriotettix oculatus (assembly GCA_034510155.1). Taxonomy (NCBI): domain Eukaryota; kingdom Metazoa; phylum Arthropoda; class Insecta; order Orthoptera; family Tetrigidae; genus Eucriotettix; species Eucriotettix oculatus. The sequence continues at coordinate 28,932,356 of CM067380.1, forward strand.
AAAATTCCCCAAGGAATTTATTAATCTTTTTGTTAGAAGACTTCTAATTAATCAATTATTTTTATCAGTCACTCCAATAAACCAAATCTATTTTTCAATTTTGATTTCCAAACTTGACGCGGAATTTATATTCCTGAAGAGGATTTCCCCCAAACACTCCCACAGGTAAATTATTCCACTTGTTAATGGTCCTATTTAGGAAAAAATTTGCCAACATCTGTTTTCTACAATTTACTTTGAATTGGTGGTCCCATCTACCTATATAACTAGGTTTTTTTCACTTTTGAGCTAATTCCAATCCATGGTTATTACCCAGTATAAACTTTGAATAGCAAATGCAGCCTTGCTTTTTCCCTCCTTTGTGACTATAATAGCGAATAGTCATATTTACATGACGTATTGGAACTGTAAATGATACGTCGTGCTAATTATTATTTTATTTTAATTTCATTAAAATATATTTGGTGCTGCTTTATTAATTTATGAGACAGGCTGTTCAGTGCCATGTACAAAACATGCACGAATAAAATAAATTATGATTTTATTTAGACATAATTGAGCCGTATTCCAGTATGACTACACCGTGCGTGGCAGTGAATTGCAGCAATTTCTTGCAAATATAAGGCCAATATAATGCAAATCTCTGGAATCCAGTCTTATGCGTTGAATCTCCAAGTTTACGCTGGATTTGATCGGAAATCAATTCGCTTCATTTCAGAATGTCTTTTGTCGGCCATCTCCAGGGCAACACACATTCGTGAATACATCGTGAGAAATAGCAAGTCGTATGAGTTGCGCAAGCAGGAGGAGGAGTAACTATAACCTCACGGACGGGATACAGAGGCATCATCTCTAAACTCTTCCTCATCAATTTTTTGACGTCAACTGAAATTAATATATTTTCAGAATTGATTTTACTCTACTAAGTTGCCGTAATGAAGGTCATACAAGATCAAACCGTTTACGCAACAACCGACTTTTACTTCTGCCCACCGATTTCTCACTTGTGTACATGATCAGTTTGTGAATTCATCAATATAATAATGGAAATAAATCGATCAGTTTGCGAATTCATCAATATAATAATGGAAATAAATCTATCAGTTTGTAAATTCATCAATATACTTATGCGAATAATTTGAACATTTTACGCATTATAACAATTGTTCAGACGTAGCCAGGGAAATCATAGAATTGGCCTGATTCCCTAGTTACATGAGACAAGGAAGCTTTCTGTCCTGCATTTCCCGGAAAAATACCGGAAAACCGAGGCCCGGTTGCAGTATCTGGAAATTTTCCTTGATCAAGCAGCCGTCGCGTTTCTGAATGACCGTGACCTTTAAAGGTAACGCCATAATTTCTTCAACTCGGTGGCTGGCGTTATCAAAAATTGACACCTGATCCTTTTGACGGAGTACTTATCCATTCCGACTGACAGATTATCGTTTTAAAGACGGTTCTGTTCTACGAGAAAACGAATCGATAGCATTAAATATTTTTCATCAGCTATCTTGTCTGGTAGCTAATAAAGAAGAATATTACCGGAACTTTCCGAATTATTCTCCAGATATGCGTTTTAGGATTGAATACTGATTTGCATTAAATGCCATCACTAAGGAAATAAAATATATTGGAAGATTGCAGAGAACTGAATTGCCATTCAGATGGTTACAATAAAAAAATCAGCTGTTTTTTTTATCAATAAGGGAGCGGTACAGTTTGCATGAGACTGATCAGTCACCAAATTGAATACATTGTATGTCCACTTCATGACCGTCGTTGTCATCGATTTTATTGAAATTACGCTTACTCAACTTGTCTGAAAAGCATTGCACAAACTTGTTAGAAGAGGTACGAGTATTTAGTGTTGACGGCGATATTCGAACGCACACAAACATTGCATTGATAGTATTTTAAGTGGCATAAATTTTATGCAAAAATTGCTCCAGAGCAACAGTTAATAATTTCATACTGTGCTTCCGCTTCACGAAATCTTTGAAATCAAAAATTTCAATCCCCAATTTAATTGTAGGTTATGATTCTACATAAAAGAGCTACCTTTAAACTTTAGACAGGGTTGTAATAATCGAATAGGGTTAATCACGCAATTATCTTCTCGTCTCGGTGCAGAATTAATTTGAGTTAATCTCTGGCACCTTTGGTCTTTAATACTTACCCAACACGTGGCAGATGGTGTTTAATTTTGCATTTCGAATGCTGGGCAACGACCAAACGGACGTACAAGTTTTGATTCTTTTCTGTGCATTCAAATCATTCATTGTATGTAAATTTAACATTTATTTTACTTTTTTGTTTCGTAGTTGTAAAGAAAAATAACTAAAATCGTGTAAAACAAAGGGTAAACTCTAGATTAATCGGTGTTTCGCGTAATACAAACACCCCGACGCGGCGGAGTATAATATTTGAAATTTTTAAAAGTAGTATTATAATTGCGGGGAGATGGATATTAGTCTTTCAGTAGCAATGAAACACACTCTGCATTAAATGCGCTGTTTATTTGTTGCTCCTTATTATAGAATAAGGGTTCTCCTGTGTATTCAAAGAACGTCGACAACTGTCGCACGTCGTAGATAATTACGTATGGACGGTGCGGAATGGCGGAATGACAGAATGGCTACTGTCACCATAACAGTTGATAGTTCCACAGAACTCTCACCTACCTAAACACACATGACAGCTCTGTCGCTACGGTGCGTTATCTACGCGGTGATAGATTCAATCATGACTTCAGCTAACACAAAAATTATCTCCGTGTAAATGCAAAAGCGTCAGGGAAGCCAATGACAACTGTAGTTAGTATCAGAATAATCGATCGAAGTTCTCCGAATCATATTTGATTCTCCTGGGATGCATGTCAAGCGTCAAAAATATGCTACAGATTCGTTACTGTTGTTTTTAAGTATTGCACCAAATTTCGTTCCGACGAAAAATAATAATGGAAAAGTTTTCTCGGGATTCCAACCGGGTAGCGTCGTTCATTTGCCACAACGTTTCGATGGCTTGCACCGCCATCTTCTTCAGGTGAAGTGCCGTTCGATGTAGGTTAACCTGAAGAAGATGGCGCTGCAAGCCATCGAAACGTTGTGGCAAATGAACGACGCTACCCGGTTGGAATCCCGAGAAAACTTTATCCAGCAGTTACACCGTTCCTTATCAAAAAAAAAAAATTGAATATAACAGGAACAGAAAATAAAAATGTTATTTACTTACAACAAAACTCAGAAGAATGTCAGAGTAACTGTAAACAACATTCACACCCAACCAAATTTCTTCTTCATTCCACAATCGGTCCTTTTGGAAAAACAAAACAGAACTAAGAGAATAATATGTTATATTTCCAGCAACTTTTCAGGCATCAGAAAACGATTTGAAAATTACAACGTGTGACCGTTGTCGACATTATTTGCCTTCACAGGAGAGTTCTTATTTAATAAGAAGGAATAATAAATATGTAGCGCATTTAAAACAGAGTGCGGTTCATAGTTAGTGAAAGTCTAATTTCAATCGTTCCCAATTATAATAATACTAAATCTTCTTTAAAATTAGTAGGGCTGCGTATGCACTGTCGGCGTGCTTGTTTTTAGTTAAAAAACCAATTATTCAACAGTATTTTTGAAAGTTCTTTACTCTTTTTTTGTACCTTTTTAGTTTGTCTTTAGAACTACTAAACAAATTAAACAAAATGAAATAAAAGTTAAATTTAACACAAAAATTAATTGAATGCATTTAATGAAGAAAGCACCGAGAGCTTCCTGCCAACCATTCGAAATTAGGAATAATATAACTCCATGTGGCATGGACTGGGTAAATATTAAAGACAAAACAATGCTGTTAATTATATTAAATTAATTCTGCAACAAATCGAGACGGCGCAATTAACCTAAATGGCATGTATCTACAAATTCTATCAGTTAAAAGTAGTTTATTCTTTTGTGGAGACTTAGCTGGGGACCCGGCATTGCTCGGTTAATTTTTTTATATTATCCCGGCACATTATTTAATTTTTGATCAATAGATGATTAAACCGGCAGCGAAAACGTCACAAAATATACTCCGAGCACCTCCAGAGAATCACAAATACTCCCGGTACAATAGCAGGGCTAAAGTATTGTCAGTACTCTAACGGAATAAAAAGTCGCCCCAACTTACGGGATGAATTTTTACTTAAATCGCATATTAAATGTCATGATGCAACACAGCGACTCGCATTACACCGTTTTCGACACCAAACTCGATAGTTTCCTCGTTATTTTCATGAGACTCATTTACACCCCCGAAATTATACACAAGTACTGTCGGGGAATACACTATAAAAGTAATTGACCTCAAGAATTTTTCTCACCTTTATTACATATAAAAATGCCGCTGTTTCCACCCCTTCCCTTAGGGGTGGGAGTCGTGTCTTATCTCCAAAGTTTTGGGACCCGAGGAATATGGAAAGAAAATTTTATCAAAATTGTTCTGTTCTTTAAATATATTTCGCAGAAGTGTGTTTTACCCATCCCATCCCCCTGTTGGGGAATAAAACTCGAAGACTCCCATAGCACCGATTTCAATACCAAACTTGACTGTTCTATTTTCATTTTCATATGACGTTAAAATTATACGCAAACGAATTCACCAAAAACGCTATCAAATTAATTGACCAAGTGAAGTGGTGATAGACGTGTATTACCCAAATTGTGTTAAGTTTAGTTCCATCAGTTAAAGATAGCATGCGGAAGTCTATTTTACACCCTTCCAACCCCTCTTAGTGGATGAACTGAAACTTAAATTACAATTTTTTATATTCGAGTTAAATTCAGTGGCTCACATTACACCGGTTTAGAGCCCAATATAGATTGTTTTCTGCTTATTTTTTTGTTTTGCCCCTCCACCCGCACTTCTAAGAATATTCCCCTTCGATTATGGAAATTATACGCTAGCAGTATCAGAGGACACACTATCAAATTAAATGATCTAAGAATGTATTTATATGATGGAAATATTGACCCTTTTTGCTTATTCAAAATTTTCCACTCCCGCCCCCGTGTCTCACACCTATAGAGCTTATATCCGGGCCGTAAATAACTTAAGCACCACTTTTGGCCGAAATTGGTCCACTCGTTTATAATTGTAGGCGGGACATACATACACACATACAGGCAGTTTTATTATAGAGAAGATAAAAGCGGGGGTTGGAAGATTACATGAAGCGGTGGTGTGGACTAATTTTAGCGCAGTCAGAATATCTGGCGGAAGGTGCACATTTTCCGATATATTTTAACATGAACTGCTAATATAAAGTGAATTTTTAGTTCACACGTTGGAAAGGAGTCCCACAGTTGGATTAATACATAGAATTCCGATTCTGGTTGAGCGCTGGGGTGTATTTCACTCGGTGCGGAATTAAACACGATCCACGCTTCTACGAGATTACGATTCACTTACAGCAGCTCCGATTGTTTCACGTATTCTTCAGCTGAAGTATTGAAAATGCGAAAAAAATATCAAATGTTCCGTAATTATTTCCAGTAAACTCCGAACCGGAAAAAATGGGTTTTGAATAGTCCGACGTTCCGCTAGGTTTGTTAGTGCAACTCAAGAGTTGCGCGGGTTCCCGAGATAGAAAGTTTATGGGACAGGTAAAAAAGCTCGACACTTGACGACGTTCAGGAAAGTTAAAGGGGAAAGTAAGGCTTTCTCAAATTCCCTCCCGAAGATTGTATTTCATTGACTGCAAAGGTAAGTGACGGCGAATACTTTCAGGTTATATATAAATACATATAATGGAAGTGAGTCTAACAAGCGGACTATTGTTTCCGCGAAGAACAGACGTTAAAAATCGATGTCGAAAGGTACGGTCGGTTTTTGCTGCGGAGCAGCTGTTGCCATCTCTTGGGAAACTTACGAAAGCTCCGATGTGCCGATGCAAAAATTGTGAGTGGATCGATAAAGGTTGCGCAAATAAGTCATCGCCAAAACTAATTAACACGCTCGCTAATTGATTGAACAAATTTCGCTCGCTTTAATTGTGACAGTGTAAGAATCCACTTCCCGTTTCGCGAAAATCGAAACCTGTCCAGACGGACAATTTTAAATATTTCGTGACGGTCTTCCTGTCGGTCAGTTTTCATTACTTGCGAGTGTCTCGAAATTCACAGTACGTATTAGTATGACACGATTGAAATGTGATGCATTTTTCAGTAGTATAACGAGCTTAATTTAAGCCGTTTCTGTCCAAAAACTCCCTGTGCCAGAAATTCAGATTACAATCGAAAATCACTTGAGCTTAGTTGATAAGCCATAGAATTTCTCCAAATGAAACACCGATTCCGGGCAGGGTTGTTGCTATTCTTAGCCCCGTTTAAATCTTCCAGGTAGTCACTTTTGCATTTTTTATATCTCTCATTCCCCACCTCGCATAAAATTCACGACTGACTTGAGGAAAAAAATACGTTCGAAATCTATCTTACACTAGTTGTTCTTTGTATTTGTCACCAAAAATATGTAACTTGCCGCTGTGCTCGTTACAGTGAAAGTAAGTGTGACTCACAGTGTAAGGACGAGTCTATTCAAAAAATAAATTCTTCAACTACAAATTACTAGTTGGGTATAAATGCTGAACACGTAAAATAGTTTTCTCCTTCCACATTATAATAAAATTACCTGATTATGAACTAACCGCTAGACTTATGGTAAAGCAATAACGAATGTAGAGGGAGAGACGGAGGGAATAAATGGTACATAGATTCGTTAGATAAAAGCAATATAAAGTAGACGCCCCATTAAAAAGTTATTCTCCTTGGGAGACTGTCCCCGTTCGAATAATATGTACATAATATTTTACTGAAACAACTTCCCCGGACAGATCGTTCGTAGAAACGAAATTCGAAGATATTTACTTTTTTGTTTCCTGAAACAAAGAAATAATTTATTAGTATATTATGCAGCAGTAGAATAATAATAACCGACATGAAAAATAACATACAAAACAAGCAGGTTGAAAAAAAACCTCAAGTACGTACGCACCGTTCGGTTCGGAAACAGGCAATCGATACTTCTCCTCTTGATCAGAGAGAATGGAAGAAGCGCAGCTGCTGCCATCTGCCAGCCGACGAGTGAACCTTACGTTAGTTTCTTTCTCGGCGGAGAGAGGGCTCTGCTCGTCCACTGAAACATTGAAAGTAATATATTTATGAAGCCGCAAGGTAATGAACTGATCTAGTTTCAAATTTCTCGCAGCTGTATTATTACCCTCTCAGTTCCCGCAAAACTCTAAATTACGTATTTGCGTAAAGGGTAATTGCGGACCGCAAATGATTCACACGCAGATTAGAACGCGATAATATGCTCTTAAACTACGAAGTGGTTCTTACTTGCGTCGCCCGTCGCGGGTTTACTAGTACAATATGCAAAAGTGGTGAATATCCAAGTCCATGACTGACTCAGTACGAACTTAAATATAAAAAAAACAGAGAAAGTGCTAATTATATAGTAAAGTTAATTATGTAAACACTAAAACGGAATTTCAATTCTTGTTTCGTTGGATTTGAATTCAGTTCACGTTTATTTTCGAATGCTCGAGATCCCATGACTGGCCCATAAGCATATGCAGGAAGCAGCTGGTAAAAAGACGTTGATGAGTTTAGAACAGAATGTTTTTTTTCTGCTAAGTTCAAGTTTTTATTATTGAAATGATCTGACGTGTTGCTCTTCCTTTCTGATGACGACTACTAAGGTGGAATATTCGTTAAATACTCGGTTTTGAAACTCCGTGTGGTGACGTAGAAAGGATAGAAATGAATTTCAGCTTAAAAGCACTTCGTTTGCACCGAGAAAGTCGATTTTTTTAAAAATAAACGGGTGGGAGCAATGAATGTCTTTCCTCCACCACGCCATGAATTGTCCAGGCTTTGGACACGTCAACATTATCGCTGACATTGTTAAGCCTCGGTGGGGTCAACGTCTGTTCCACATGTGCAAAAACAAAGACGAATAGATTATTTACAATAGATTCTCACTATAAATGCTATGGCGCCCAAGGGTTCTACACTGAGCAAACCTTAACTTAGATTCCCGAGTATCCCAAGTATTAATACCGAAGCGGGAAAGATTAAAACTGCTGAACCTTCCCTTGGAAACACAAACTTAATTGTAAGCATCCAGAGCTTTTGAGAACCCGATAAATATACTGGTTTCTTGTCCCCAAAGAGAGGCGGGTTGCAGTGTCTGTTCCCCTCTGGGGAAGTCAGTAACTCCATTGTTACTTCCCCGTCACTCACTTATTGTTCTCTGATTCCTCCTTCTGTATACATTTTTGTATTTAAATATTTCATTCCCTTGTTTATAAATAAAAACTAATGAATCTTTGTTTGCCCCGTATGAGTTCCTATACCATTCATCCGATTGCGATAAAACTCCCCAATTTCAGCCAAAAAATGTCCTCCTTCGACACAGTTGTATACATTTTACAATAGGTGGCGCGCGAGTCGTTTCAACAAGTAAGTGTATCTGTTATACAATCCATAAAAAATTGAAAACCTTTTGTCATATGCTTTAGGAAAGACATAAAATTTAACATTGGCAATTAAAAATATTCTTCAAACCCTTAAGGTAGCGGGAATATTTATCACTCCTTGTACTGGGATTATTCTTCCCTTCCTTAAGACATCGGATGCATTTTTTTTGCTCCGTTAAGGTACTGCGTGCATTTTTGTTTTTCTTAATGTACCGGGATTATTTTCAACTTCCTAAAGGTGCATGACTGTCTTTTTTTTACTTATTTAATGTGCCGAATATTTTAAGTACCGGGAATACTGACTATTCTCTTAATGCATCGGGAATTTTTCAGAGTCTTTTAAGGTATATTGAGTCGTCAGTCATCAGCCCCTTTAATTTGAAGCTAAATCCAAATCGATATAGGTCGGGTTTAGTCCATCAAATCTATAAAAAAGTAACGGTCTCGATGCCAGTAAAATCCCGTTTCGACCAAAATATTAGTGTGGCTAATATAATACATGGGCAGCTATTTGATAAGTGAAATTCAGTGTACGTATTATTTTAGTCTAGCTCAGTAGGGGGCTAATAGAATAAATAAATATACCAAATATATACCATCTAGTTGGATATAATCTGAAGTAAGGATGAGTAATAAACAAAAAAAATCATTTGACTCTAAAAAATTTGTTTTTAGTAATTTATTAGGTTCAATTACAACAAAAAAGTTATTTCTTTAATAATGTCACTTGTTAATGGCTTTTCGCGTTGGCAAATATTAATATACATAATAAAAGCATTTTGCGAACATATACTCTAAATCTTTCTCGAGTTGGAGAATTATTATTGTAATGTACCATAGTGTAATTATTCGGTGTTATCCATTACAGCATAAGTACATGAAGGTCGATCAGTGCAAAATTTTAATGGAAGAAGCAAGAAAATGTACGCAAAAAACTGTCAATTGAACAGAAAGAAGACGATTTATTGTTGTGCTATTTTTAAAAAAAGATACCTTGACAAAATTTTCTTAACGTGATTTAGATTAATGAACACTTTTATGCACCTGATGAGATCTGCAATGTCAGACGAAACGTTGTGATTTAGGTAACCTTTCATTAAGTATTAATTGTCTCAATTAACAGATACGAAAATGTTTTAGCATTACATTTAAATTGAATTAAACCTTCTGTCAAACGGTGAGAATGTTGTCTAATAATTATAGGGTTCATCTTCTCGCAAGGAAAAAAATATCTTTCGGATAGATTTCTAAATTTTTATTATTTTTGAACCTCTCTTGGCTACGCTAATTTGTCTACACTACAGGCCACTATAAAACACCACATTATAATCATTTACTTGCAAGGGATTTACGACCTCCCAACACAGACCTAATTGGATCAATCGAACTTGGGAAACGTTAGTGGTATGTTTAATGAAAAAAACTGGGCAAAAACTAGTCGATTAAGCAGCACAAAGGTACAAACGAGGATGAAATAAGGGTCGACGATTCTCCGAGTTGAGAGAGTAAAGCGGCGAGACCAAATGAAGTATTTTTGAAGTAGCTTTAGTTGCGATTGACCGACGTGGCTTGTAAGCAGCTCACTTCTAGCGCACCAGTTTTACCAATCTATTGTACAAGCAAACAAAGGTAAAGGCCTATAGGGGCTCTCGTTTTACAGCACATCCAAGGGGAGGATCGCTCTCGTCTTTTTTACCGTCGGAAAACATTATCCGGATCGAAGCTACGAAATTGTGCCTAAAATTCGAAGCGATAACATGCGTTCCCCGAACGTGGAACGTAAACATCATCGCAACCACATTAAAAATTAAACCGGGAAACAATTATTAATTTCTAAACACTGGCGACTAAGCAGAAGCCAGAATTCAATTATGTGGAATCAGTTCTGATATTGAGTAAATTAATGCTGTTTGTAGTGTCTCAGTAGTCATACCTTATAAAAATGAATAAACGACCTGCATTTATTTTAACAGTAATAATTATATAATTTCATAAATTTATACGTAAACTATTAGAAGTGTGTACCTCAGATAGGAATTATTGTTTGACGAAAACAACATTTTAATCGTGTCTAACAGCAAATTATTAATAATTTAATATTTCTACAGGCTGTAAATTATAAGTTAATAATATAAAATTTCTCACTCGGCAGGGGTTGTATAGATCAATAGCTACTGTGAAATTTTTTTTACAGATCTTAGCCGATGCTATATCACAAAGCTGGACAGTGTTGGAGAAGAATGCATGACAATATCCGTATTTTTCATATTCCCGGGGACTATTGGAACAGCTATGAAATATATTATGTTCTCACCAGTGTCCAAGTGTGCTTCTCTTCAGGAATTTGATTAAACACGAAATCGATATTTACCCTATGTCAGGAGTTACCATGGAATTGACGTGATTGGATCACCAGGCTGCCGGAGGTCGATAGCAATTGTAAAGTGGTTGACGGAGAATATATGAAAGAGCTAGCAGATAGAGTAAGTTAACACGAGACAGATCAGTTATCAGTCAGCCTATAGCCGGAGGAGATAGTTGGAGATAGGCAGCGAGATACAGCCAGGGTTCAGTCATGAGTTAGCATATTAAATACACCGCAGCAACAAATCCAAATCTGGAACTGACGCCCAACGCTTAATTCACCACATTTGAATGTTTACGCAGGTTATAAGGGATATACGGTCCATTTGGCGACTTAGTTTAGTTTCAAATCTGTTGACTTATTTAGCATACTATGAATATTCAGTGCCGACCAATAGCCTTGAGAGAATTTGACTTCAATTCTTTTATCTTTCGAATTAATTAAGTTGTGTAAATCTTCATAATTACAGTATCTATAAGTTCTCCGCTTTTGAACTAATATTTGTGCATTAGACTTTTCTTTACTTCCCGTGTCTTTCCGAGAGACAAATATCCAAAGTCGTTAAAATAACTTAATAAAAAAACGACGTTAAAGTGGTCTGGATAAAATAGGTATTTTTTTATAAAACGTTTAATAATGCGATTTTTTAGAGTTATATTGCACACCGAAAATATGAAAACAAGATTCATCAGTCATGTTACCAAAGTTATTTTGTATTGTTTCACGGGAGTTAACTGGAAGTGCTTTAGGCATAACACGCTATCCAGTATGGGAAAGTTTCAACAGGGGGGGGGGGGGGAGAATGACCTAGTGTTAAAAATACGCCGCCTTTGACCAGCCTGACGGAAATTTTAAAAAAGGAATTGAGGCCTGAGAGCAAGCTAATCGCGCGCTGAAAGATTGAACAAGGTTATTTCAAAGAAACACGTTACCGGATGAGAACTGGAAAAATAGTTGGATTGTTCGATATGAAACAATTTGCCTCCACTATACCGAATCGTTTTAAGTACGAAGTAGCTCGGCAAAATAGCGTATTATGGGTATTACGGGCTTGCTAATTGGGGGCACTCCTCCCATTGTTCCCGAAAATTCAGGTTGGAGCTTTGTTCCACGTAGGAAAAAAGGCCAACAGTCGGTGGAATTGCTGTATTCTCAGTCGTCAAATGATAAGCCAGAAAACATTCTTTCATTGCTCAGAAAATCTTCACCATCACTTGCTAAATATGCATAAAATTTTATATGGATGGATTTCTATTTTTCATTATGCAGTTTACTTTTGAATGATTTTTAGGTCGGAAGGCAAACCGACGGCGGTTTTGCAATGAAGTTACGAGGGCAAAACGACTATGGATTTTATACTGAATGATATAACTACTATGATAGTTTATATTTAATGTATTAAAGTAACGAGTGCATTCCGTTCTACCGTCGGCAGAATATGGCCTATGCGGATTCATCGTTTTCTCCCGTTATTCCAAATTGTTCAGACGATGACTGTGAAAATCTTTGAGAAGAATCAATGCTCTTTCGCCACTCGTCTTCTAAAAGACGGAAAATAAGTTGTAAGCTGAGACTTCTGTTACTAACAACACTTCAAAATTATAAAACCAGCAAAATTTATCGATATACGCATAAAAATCTAGTTAACTGCCGAATAACATTGACCTTAACAGAAGACTGTAATTCAGCATTCCAGTACCGTGATTTATTGAAGGTGAACGCTGAATGAAGAGCTTAAAACTAATAGACAGGTCTCAGTTGTGCATAAATGATTACAGTTAAATAAAATAAATCATAGATAAATATTAGATTTTCCCGAACTGGTGAAAACTTTACTTATCAACTCTTAAATGTTAGTCTTGACGGTATGGATTCAATGAACTTACATTTAAATTTTAATTATAACATACACAATCTTATAACTTAGGGCCCCAATCTTGTCTGACAGATAATAAATGTCATATATACTTTAATGTAGTACGACATTTGGTCCAATTCATAACAAAACTATACGCTACAGAAGAAGAAATTTGAGATGGAATTACAAGTCTTGGATACAATTAGAAGCAAGTGTAATTGTATTTGAGGATTGTATACAGTTAAATATTTTGGCCGTTTCCGCTTTCAAACGACAGGAGATCATATTTAACGCATTTTAATGGAAATCTCACTGATTTGCCTAGGAACTAAGAGAAATTATAAATCAAGGGAATTTTTCATCCATACACTGTTTTTCTACGGGTTTCTAATATAGCGTATATCAAAAAGGACTTTACCACTTTTAAAATTCATACTAATTTATTATTTTAACTTAGTGTCATTTTACAGCAAAATTTGACTTACGTAGTACGATAGTACGGAATCACCATAACTGTAAGCTAAAAGAATAAATTAATATGAATTTTCAAAGTTGTTTTTTGATACTTGATACACGCTGTATTATGTGCATCAAGTTTTGTTGCAACTTGTCTAAGTGTTTAAGTTTCGATAAAGAATATAAAAGCATACAAATATACATACAAGTATCATGGAGGAATAATTCTCTAATTTAGGAAGTAATTAGTTTTTTTAACTAAACATATTAATTTTCCCCCTAATATATAGGGGTTTTCAATAAGGGGGGCCGAAGTTGAAATGGAATAAAACAACCTGTGTGTGAGGTATTAACGAAATTATTTTTTTATTTGGAAGGCTCATGTATAAACTTTCAAATCGACTCACCCTTATTGAAAAACCCCTATATAACGTTTCAGATTCGGGTATTGTCACTCTGACAAAATAAGAAGAATGGTCAATAAAACTTTTGAACAAGTTGATGACAAGGAATAACTTCCAAATTAATTATTCCAAACAAACTTGTTTCTAAATATTTTTAAATTATTGGTAGCAAAATTAGGTTTTGTGCCATCCGTGTGTTTTATTACCGTTGGACGGATTCCTATTCTCCTCCTAATCCTATCAAGATTGTTGCATCCTCTGGAGTCACACAATATTTATAAGCTTAGATTAAATATGAATCGAGGAGTGATGTCAAGTCAATTCTCAGAAGCAGATAACAAATTGAAATGTACACGATTCTAGGGAACAAACTTATACCGACGAATCTACTGAAGCGTAACTTCTCCACAGAAACGTATTTTTCGTGGAAGCTGTTAAGTGACACAAAACTCCACTTCATGATGATTAAATATACATGTAAATAAAATGCCTATAATTAGGCATTACTTTAGTCTGTTCGCGAAGTTTTGGGGCTTCCCTGACACAAAACAGAGAGGTGGAATTTAATTCACCGATTTTATCAGTAGCCTTTATTTTTCTAAAAATACGTTTGGAATTGCCGTTGTATTGTTCGATATGTCGGAAAGCATTAAGACATTTTTTTTCCTCACAATTATATTGTGGAGTAATTCAGAAAATTGAATAAAAGAAACTATTACAAGTAAGTGAACCGTTACGTTCTGTTAAAACCATAGACGACTTCGACACGGAAAAGCAACATCACATTTAACGTAAGTCTCGACAATTAATTGAGCTCAGAATAATTTGGATGAGACAATGCTAAGATCAGGGCATGGAACCTGCATCTGGTTGTTGGTCCGCGTTCGAAACCACGACCCTGCCATTGCCGTTCTCAAATCGTTGGGGAAATTGCTGGAAAAGTGTCCCAATAAAAGCGCGGACCAGTTCCGTCTTTAACAGGCTCTAATGGATGCTGATCTTCGCGTAAGCCATTACCGTAATCTCGCTCGATCACATAAAGACTCTCGATTCACGAATATAATCGGGGGGGCTGTTTTAGATTGACCTTAAATGTTGCGAACGTAAATTTTGCTATTACATAAGAAAGTGTGGCGTAAAACTGTGAAAAAGAGGGTTTGTAACTCTGTGTAATTGGATTCAAATCCGAACGGTAGGTTCCTTGATCTTGCGATTTTCAAGCCAGTGCCTTGAGGCGAGTCTTAATGTAAAATTGATGCGATCGAAATTAAAATATTCTACCGCTTCGTGATTATGACGACACCCATTATGCCACTTAACGAAGCGTTCGGGAGACAGGAAGTCACGTGACCAAAGTGAAAAATTGCCAAGATCGAGACCAGAAATTATAATAACAACCAACGAAGAAGACTAAATTCATTCTTCATGAATTTTATCTTCATTGAGACGGCCGTATACAGTATTTCTGCCGAACTTTTTTTGCGACGATGCTTTAGATCTTACAAATATCAATACTTTCTACACAAATCATTTTCGCAAGTTGTCGCATCATTCAGTCACCAAGTTTTGTTTCCTTAGTATCTGATCATGAAACGTTATCAAGTATATTAAATACGTATTCTAATGAACCCCTGCAACATAAAAGAGCTATGGTTTTCAATTTAGTTCACGAGGCCGCTAAGTTGTCTCACCACAAATACCACAACAAGAATTTAATTTTTTTTAACATTCCATTTTTAAATACTTTCCACTTCTCAGTTTCATTAATAAAATTTTAGATATAGACTGAACTCACTGATATATAAAAATAATTCACCCACAATCACAAATACTAAAAAAATGTATGGAGTAAGTACATCGTTTTACCATATTAACAAAACAGACAATTTAAATTAATCAACCTGTTTGGATGATATATAAGTCAGGTAGTAAATTAAATTTTATTAATTTTTTAAAGATACTTCAGACAATTTGGATAAGTATAATGTAGTACATAAAATTGAGTGTTTGGATCATAGAGCCTGCCAAATCGACCAAACGAAGAGTAACCTTCGAACCAGGTTTAAATAACTTTTTGCAAATTTGAAGCAATGTTAGGACAAATAATCTGTTTTAACAAAACATCACAGGATTGATTGAACTAATATAAAATTTTTAAATGTTGAATGTAATTATTATCCTCGTTTGATGATTGAAATGTTGTATAGTAGGTCAAAAATAAAATAAATAAATCTAAAAACAGATACACATAATTTAAATTCCATATATGACTAAGTATAATTCAATTTAAAATCATGAATACCTGAAGCATTCGAAGTTATATTTGTGTTATAAATCAGTTTATCAATTTAAGTTTAAATAACATTGGTTTCCCACATTTCGGCCCTGGAAATTGCCGGAAGAGGTCAAAACTTTTCTGTTATTTAAATTGTTAATTATCTTATTAACAATGTCATACTAAATTTATTTATTTGGAAGTTTCATTATGTTTATTTATTAATTTGTAGATACAATTGAAGACGTTGAAACGTTTTGTGATGTAAATTTTAATAAATTGTGACCATTGGAAATTATATATAAAAATTATTGTTTAATTTGAGGTTATCATTTTTAGTGATGTTTATTATTTATAATTTGAATTCCATTCTTCATTTTTAATTGATTCGTTGATATTGCTGTAAACTAGAATGTCCTGGAATAGTTAGATCCGTATTTGCGACGCGGTTATCTATTTCTGTATATTTAATCAAGCAAATGGCAATTTAGTAACATTGAATTCGTTTGTCTGAACTTAATAATAAATTTTTATTCCGAAATATCTCTGGACCCCACGATGTTGGAATCTGTTATCTGGAAATCCAGCTATTATAAACACACCTACCTGATTTTTTTGGGTAACAGGGAATTGAAAAGGGGGGGATGTGAAAGATAGAGCAAGGTAGGGACTAGGAATAGGACCCCTGGGCTATAGTGTAACGATCCTACCCGGTGTTTCACCTAAAAGAGATACAGGGAAAACCCTAGAGAACCTGCAGCAGGTACATCGGGCTTCTGGATACCAGTCTCACGCCCTTCCGAATGGCGGGAGATGAGTTTGCTAATGCACCGAAGTGTGACGCATATCGGATAGTTTCAGATGAAAGATGATGACGACCAGTGGAAGTGTAACGTAGGATGGGAACACAATTAAAATCTTATTTCAGTCTTCATGTATGAAAACGAAGGCGACTCAGAACGAGCGACGAATTCCGTAAGCGCATTTCACAATTAGACTTATAATATTGAATAAATGAAGACGATTTGCGTTCAGTAGATTAGGAAAATCGAAGTAAATCTGTATTTCTTAACCTCAACGTTCATCGCTGTCCAAAGTTTAAATTGAGATTCTTTGGCCTGGAGATTATTTTTTTTTAAGAAATCGACGTCTCCTTGTTGTATTTGGTAATAGAGGTTGGGCCACAGGCGGCTGTTAGCAGACTAGATTAATCACCAAGGCTCGCTCCCAAACTGTTCGATACAAACTTGTAGCCTCACATTCCACCCAACGCAGGAAATCCTCTTTCCGCTGGCTCCTCGCAGATATTTCGATGCTTGAGTTTTGTTTTATCGTCTACGTGCGGCGTAAGCGCCGTTGGAAGTAGCGGGTACTACGGTAACGGAAATTATCTTCAAGTGAAAGCAAATATGTCGCCGAGGAAACTTTACGGAACTGTTTTTGGAACACCGTTGTCCGGCGGAGGATGGCAATCCTGTCTCTTTAAATATCAGTGATATTCTATGGAAGGAATGAAACGTTTCCGTTGCTCCGATGTGAAGTGAGCGTAAAAGCCGAGAAGGTTGAAACTTTACAAAGCTCGAGCACGAAACAATCTCATCCAGACGAAAACTACTGGGGTTGTCAAGATAACTAACGACAACGAAACGCAGTTCGTTCCACTAAAAAAACCACATTAACGTCTCCATGTTGGCCAGAGTGAACGGGATACACACAAGAAAAACCTGAACAAGGTTCATATTTGAATTTCTACTTTCTCAAGAATTTCAAGTCAATTCGATGATAGAACGAAACACATTGACATTGTCTAGGAATAACCAGCCAACTGACCAGAAATATTAGTAATTAGTAATATTAGTAGGTATAATTTCTCTTCAGGTGCACAAAATTAAACTTTTTTTTACAAATCTGAATAATTTATGCATCGTAATATCAATAAATGGGATTAAGACTGTTGGAGGACAGATACACTGACCACGTGTCACTCCAAATTCGGAATGTGTCATGCAAGATGACAGTTCGCAGTAGACTCGGTAGGCCCAGGCCCTCAATGGGCTGTAGAGCCAAGGAGAAAGAAGAAAAAATCAATAAATAATAAAAAAAATTGTGGAAACACTTATAAATTCTGACATCATTAGGAAGTGCTTAAATGTTTTGACGAGGTTATTACCAATAAATTAAAATTTTCATGGAAGTTTGTATTGAATAGCCAATCGAACATTTTAATTATTTGGGAATAATGATAACTTAATCTAATGTTCCGTGCCTCAAAAAATCCTTAAAATGTATTCATTTTTCATTAGTTTGAAATAAGGTAAATATAACTAGCAATACTGGTGAATTATAGAACGTAAAATGACAATCGCCAATCATCCAGATGATGAATTCTGCAATCAGGGAACTAATCGCTTTCGCCTCCATCACCCAATTATCAACATTAATTTACAATGTTAACTTCAGTTGTTCTGATATTTTGTTGTAACTCCTTCTGCAGGTCGCCAATGACCATTGTAGTTGATGTGATCTTAATAAATAATAAAAAAAACACTGGTAAACATGTTTTCTGTCTCACGAATACCGATAGTTGTACGTAATGCAGTTTCCTGAAATAATTTCAGTTTATTTTCAAGTTCACTTGTTTAAAATAAACGCCTTTTCATCCTTTTCACTTAGAAACCAGACAGAAAATATGTGATGTTGTTAGTATATACTTTCTCCTGAATTAAAATATGATTTCGTTTTTTCTCCATCGCGCAAGATTGTTTATGATTTCAAAAACTGTAATATTTTCAAACATTCTGACCAACCTAGAAAGTGAGAAATACTTAAGTCTGTGGAGCATCCCTCTTGACGGTCCAGCAATAATCTGCCAACATATTAGGATTACAGTTATTTGGGGAATCGAAAGGTGGAAAATTACTGTGATATTGTCAACGATCTCACAAAACAAAAATTGAGGTTGTAATGTCCTTAAATATACACTTGGTCGCTCCTCGATTTCTTCCCTGGCGCACTGAGCGAGGTTTCAGCTATGGAAAACAGGAAAAATGGAATCTTAATTTGCTGGACGATTATTATTGGACCATATACATATTATAGTGATTCAAATTGTAAATGCTTGTATCTCGGAAACCTTGCGTAATGGGGAGAACCAATATATTTAATTCAGAAGAATAAATACTGACAGTGTCACATTTTTCTTTCTGAGACAAAACAAAGTTTTTACGTTAGTAATAAGACTGGTAGAATTTAAATAAGTCTTTAATTAACCAAAAACAGTCTTCAGAATAAAATATTTATTTTCAATAGGAAGCTTTCGACTATTTTGTCATTTTCAACCCGTTCAAAAAATGTGCATGTATAAAACTGTCAACGTCGACGGCGTCTTGTTAATAAAGTACTTATTTTAAAGGAAGTAGAAATTCTTCAATTGATGCTCAAGTAGGAGCATATAACTAATTTATAAGAAACACAAGAATGGAAAAACGTCTAAAGCTATCTAAAGGCAGTTGAAAGAGGAAGTTTTCACTGGTCCCGACATGAGAAGACTTTTACCCGACTCCCTCTTTCTGGAAATTATGAATGAAAAGGAAAAATAAGTTTGGGAATCGTTCAAGGATGTAGTGATAAGATTTTTGGGAAACATTAAGGACCCCGACTACAAAACAATTGTGAATCGTATGCTGGCAGCGTACAAAGCCCACGGCTGCACAATGAACTTAAAGGTTTACTTTTTACACTCCCATATAGACTGTTTTCTTGAAAACTTGGGAGGAGAACAGGATGAACGGTTTCTTCATGATATCCGTGATATCGAGAGATGGTACCAAGGAAGATGGGATGTCAATATGTTGGATGCTTAATATGGATATCGGAAACGAGTCCGCCGAAGGATCAAAGACAAGAAGAAAGGGTTTCACAAAAAACATGGATAAATATAAAATTGTGAGTTAGTCACAAAGTGATCTTTCATTTGTTGTAAGTTTTAATATGTTTAATTAATTTTAGTAAATGAGTGCTTTTTACCGATAGTGTGATGTTTTAATTTTGCAAAAATCCTTACGTCATGTTTTGGAATAAGCGCATTTTAAAACATATAATTTAGTAAAAACATATCATACAACTCTACAATTTTTTTTGCCTACTTCCTTGCAAGAAAGGTGGAAGACGGTCTCAGATTATTATTTGATGAGTGGATAGGTTTACTATTCAGCTTAATGTTGAAAGTCCGAATATAGATTTTGATAGTTGGGTCTGCTTAGTTTCATCAAAAAATTTCAACTGCAATATAAACGTTGAATTATATGGAAGTGTCCGAACAAGTAAATGTGCAAATAAGGTGACCAGAGATGCTCTGGGCTTCACAGTGAGCTCGTTGGTGGATACGGATACCTAATAATAAATAATAAATCTTGCGGGAAAGTAACGTGCGAGGAGAACGCACGTGGGCAACTCCGGGTGTGAAGTGTACGAGGCCCACGCTTTACTTAGGGGGAAAAAAGTTTCGTCCCCTTGCACTAGGACAGCAACGTAGCCCCCATTAGGGCGATCAATATCGAAGGGCAATGACTAACCGGAAGTGTACCAGTCTCGGTGAACCGGGAAGGTGGCGCCTCTGCTCTGCACCCTACACTATTTCAGATTCCACAGTGCACCTGGTCTTTACAAATTAAATACGCCGACTGGATTTAAACACTTGCAATTTGGCTACGTAAATTTTTATTGCCGTGCGCCAAAGATTGTGTTTTCGCATATACTGATTTATGCACAGTACCTGAATATTCTTCTTTCGAATTATTGCACTTGTTGGCACTTATGAAACAAATAGATTCTAAATTGAAGAATTGTCGTCCACTAAGTAAGTCTCCTTCCTAAAATAAAAATTTTTTTTGGAACACTTTCCTTAAATTTCTATTCTGTCCAGATTGTTTGTATTTTTTGCAGTCAGAGCTACAGGCTGTATGTTCTGCTGTAGCATTGAAATTTAGTGACATTTGTTTAAAATGACTTTGGCTTTCTATCTGCCTAACGTTTGGAAGAGTTGGGAAGAAGAGAGCTTTCAAAGAAAGAATTAAATATTATTTCACGACGAAAGAAGCAAATTGAAATGACGTCCAAGAAATGTTAGTTAACTCAGAATGGAAAGACGGTTTGAATAAAAAGTTCCCGTGTTTCAACTCGGGGTCATATTAGAATTAAAAGAGGACGTTTTGACGAATATCTCATTCTTCCGTATCAAGTACAGGCCTCCTTTTATACATTCTCATCTACGAAAGATGGTTTGACAAGTGAGAAAACCTTCAATGGTGTCATTGAATTTTATTTTCCTCTTTACGTAGATTCGCAAACGTCTTCCACAATTCCCGTCTGTATCTCGTCACAACTCTCGCGAAAACTAGAATCATTACACACTGCATGTTGTTAAATTAAGATGAGCTTTTAAGCATAGAAAACTATAGTAGGAAATGAGAAAGTTGGTGTAAGGTAATCTAAGCGGCGAATTCGTAGCACGATGTCCTTCACCGAAGGAACCTGCATCCGTATTGTTTCCATTTAGTTGTGGAGACGCGATGAAGCTACGTAAACACCCGCATGACCGTTCGCAGCTGGTTTCCGCAGTCGCCTAAATAAAATCATTAAACCACGTTTCGTTCGTGTATTCGTAAAGCCGTCGTTTTAATTTGAAAAGTAGAAGTGGATGAAATATAACTTTTTTTTGTTTTTTTCGGAATGCTAGAGGCCATATAAAATTAATTTATCATTCTTAAAACATAATGAGGACTCTTCTCAATTTGCAGCAATCAATGTAATAAGAAATTATCAAACAAGTACCCGATGGGTACGACGATCAAAATATGCACATTTTTGGAAATTTTTGCCTTAATTCATTCATTAGAGGTCTATCAAGGCGCCAACGTATATGAATGCTGGATGCATGTCTTTTATTGACTAACTCTTAAATTCATTTCACTGTAAGCTTTATTAGAAAACACCTGGTTGGTAGGACGAAAATCAAGTTTCTAGAAGAAGAGAAATTACTTTTGCAATGCGAGACGTTTACAGAAGTTTAGGAAAACCACTTTAATATTCCCATTCCGCCCCACCTAACTTATTCCATGACCTACTTCAATGTTTCAGCGATTTTAGTGAATGTAAAAGAAAAGGAAGCTGTAGACGAATATTTTGTTTATCTTACGGAAATCACCAAGGGGTCGGGATAATGCTTCCAATACATCTTTCCGATTATTGCGTTAGCCGTAAGAGGTATTAGTTTAAAAAGGAATTTAAAGATTAAACAACGACGACAAAAAATTTTCTTTTTTTTCCCGGAAGATGTTACGCCACGAAGAATTGAAGACACTTTCGTTATCATTACCGAGGACATCCCTGAAAGCTGATAAAACAATGGGATATGTAATTTATTGGATTATTTTATTACTTGATTTGAACTCCATTCTCGCGTTTCGAGTCATTTGCTAGGATTCTGTATATTACTCTGAAACGTTCTCTGATGCTTGAGCCTCGAAATGGGCTAATGTCAAAGTTGAAATCAAACTCCTCCGAGTAATTATAATATTTTAGCACGGAATGAATGAATGAATTGGTAGCAGGGTATCGGTAAGGCTTTGGTGGAGGTGTGAGACACTCGATCCTGCTCACGAAGCTCTAACAATGCAACTTCCTCCCGCAGGGGACAGGACTTGCTCAACTCACCACGTCGCATACGAGTAATTCAACGCAACCGGTCTGTCTGCTCGTGCAAAGTCGCTTCACGCCAATCTCCTCCCAAAGCAATTATCAGAAGCCTTATCCATTCTTCAATGAATTTTTGGAACTTCTCTTCGGGAATGGTCCAAATTTCTCAAAATAGCCCGCACCCCTCCACGATTCTTTCGATAATGGACATTGGAAAGCTGATAGCGTGATTATGGAGAGCCGTACTTGTTCCCCAGATCTGAAAGTTTTAGCCGCTTAAGAGCAAGCGATCCTCAATGACATAGGAATGGATTCGTAACGACCGGGATTCACAGGCTGGATCTGCAGCATCCTCTCTCTGGTCTTTAAAAGGTGATGCTGTTCTTAGACGATAATACTACAGTCATTGAGTGGATTGTACTGATTTAACCCCGTCAAAACTAGGGTAAGAAGACCAATGACATACGTAATCTTTTCAGACTTTAGTGTGACCATATCAGTAGAGAATGTACTGACTATGCCCCCAAAAGAAGTGTTATTCATAGATGATATTGCTCCAGTATTCCGTTGCCACAAGAAGTACTTCCTTCCTCAGGTCATCGGACAGACGTGGACATCCCTGAACTAGTATCAGTAGCCTAGGTACATGACTGTGCACATCTGAACTCCGTGGGCAGTCAGAATTCTGATTCGCGGAGTCTATTATTCGGTCGTCCCTCTCCAGCATAATTCCCGTTCCGTCCCTCTCAGTTCACCATTCATTTATTCTCCTTCGCTCTACAGCTCATTTACGGTCTTGGCCGCCAGGGATGATGCCAAACTGTCACCTTTGGGACGATTCTCCTTCAGTCTTAACCCCAGCATCCTGACCATGACGAACACAAACATCCAGAAATGCGAGGCTGTGGCATTGACCACTACACCACAGCAGGCTGGTTAATGGAATATGACTATCGAATCCACTATTATCATGAAATTCGAAATACACGTGTTTTAATGTTATCCTTGGCATTCAGTATCCACAGTTTAATAATTCCCTTCAAGACCTGCAAATCGACGAGATGTAAATGCGGGAGTTTAATTCCCTTCTACAGGTCCTTTCATATAGAAAACAAACGTAAAATGTATTCGTTCTTTAGCTCGAGGAAGCGTGATGGAAAACATATAGAATATACATTACTAATTTACTATTATTTCCGGACAACCCTACCGTGTGCAGAGAAATAAAACATGATCATGTAGTTGTTCTTCAAGAGAACGTTGCCAAAATATCTCAGCGGTCGCTATTGAGAAAAATGAAAACAAATGCTTCGAATGTCGAGCGTAATTAATTATACAAAAAAGAGGAATGCCTTCTGATATACAGATTACGAACTAACAACATTAGTGAACGTTTCATGTAACCTATTTATGTAGCACACAATAATTACAGAAAGCAGTGAAGGGACATTTTATTCGCAAGCTGAAGACGAATATACCAAGACTTGTTACGCCAATTTCGAGATTCTTCGTTGGGACCAAGAAACATTAATACGCAGTTTCCAAACATGCGGGTCAATTAACTTCAGAAGTCTGGTTAAATGTTATAAAGCCATTTCCTTTTTAGGCACATGTGGATCTTATCGACTGAAACTGCGATCTCACGCCACCCAACTTAATCGAAAGCAAACATAACTTTGGAAGATTATATCAAACGCGTTTAAAAAATAGACTGTGGTAGACGTTAAAATGGAACGAAATGTCTTGTTTTATTTTAATTTTATTATGTACATGGGAATATTAGAACGAGAAGGCGTAAAAGAAAACGTACTTTTAAGGCAAATGAGGGGAGAGAGGGAAAGAAAAGTCAAATTGAAAAATAATTGCAATATTTATTTTAATTAACTTTAAATTTTCTATTGCGGTGCGATAATTAATCGCAGTTATTAAAGGTATAGAGCGCATCACAAGCATGCAACGTTCCCTTAACCTATAGCTCGGGGGCCCTAGTCAACCCTTGGCTACCTTGCTCTACCTTAAACATCCCCCTTTTTCAATGCCCTTCCTATGCTATTAAAAGGTATTTGTCTGTTTCAGGATCACCCTCATGTAGCCTGTTAACTATAAAAAAACTGGAAAGAAGCCAAGCTACAGGGAGAAATTAGTATGAGTCAAGAATTGTATAAAAATTGTTAAATAGTTCATTTAAAAGTATTATTGCTTTCTAATACTTTTATTATTTCACTTACACTCTCGTTGTAGTACGTTGTAACTTTTGGAGAAGAAACCTTTTCTCAATAGTCGTTAGTTTAATTAATATACTGTAAATGAAAAAACCAGTCAACGTGTCCGAAACAATTTCATAAAAAATAATAACGCGTTTCGTTGCTTTCCTTGGATTTCTTAAATTTTTAGATGCTTATATCTGCAGTATTCATAAAAAACGAAATTTAATACTTGTTCACCTTGTTTTTAATAAATTGTTTCTCGCATGTTGACCAGTTCATATATTGATTCAACTGATACAACTATTAATGTAATATACATAGAAGAGTACTTAATTAAGCAACTCAATAATATCACTCAGATATTTATCCGCTAACTTATCTTTAACGTAAACATGTCATCGGATTTAGTATTAAAATGAATTATTTTTAGGTCGCAGTATCACTACGGTTTACTTGAATTTTTGGGACAAGCGAGTGCAGGGTCTGGAAGACGATTCATCACAGCCCTCCAAGTAGCGTAATTCGTCTTCTTTTGCCCTTAACTTCAATCAGCGGCGAGAAAAAAAAAATCGCCAACTTTAAAACGTACTGTCAAGAATGGAAATGACCGATTTTTATGATCAAAAAGCGAGCGGTTTATAGTTGGACTTTGAATAATAAGAACGTCTTAGGAAGTGTGGTCCGTTTTAAAATAAACCAACTGAACCAATCATTCGTCCATTTGATTAGCTGCACTAAAGAAGATCATGATTAGGTATTTATCTGCAATAATATAAACGCCCGTTAGTTACCAACTTTTAGGTTTTTACGTTAACAATGTATCTCTGGATTTCGCCTTCAATTGTTTTCGTACCAGAGGCGCCGGAGACTCGAAATATATTAATTATCAAATTAGCTGTAGATGGAATAATAAAGCGCACGATTTTAACATGCAGACAATTTTTATTTTGAGAACGAACTACAAAGAAAGAAATTTAAAAATGTTGGACGTTTCAACGCAGCTTGACGTCTTTTATCATGTAACTCGAAGTAAAGCAAAGACCTTAAATATAGTTAATAACAGAAAAACAAAGCACTTAAAATAAGACATCATATCACCTTTTTAAAGATTTCCTGTGTCAAGTTTATATTTGAGAGTATTTAATTCATTTTTAATATACAACATTTTATAAATTATTCCTTTATAATAATTATTGTTACATGATGTCTTATGAGGTTCTTTGATTATTTTCGGTATTTAACTGACTTCTGAATATTTGCTTTACTTCCAGTCTATGTTTCCACGATGTAATATAAAGACGCAAATCATGCGTCAAACGTCCAGCATAATTTATTCTTTGTAATTGTTTCTCATGCTGAAAAGTGTCTCATTACTTTGGTCGTATTCTTTATTATTTTATTAGACGTTATTTTGTTTGTATTATGCTCGAAAATGCTGATCACTGTATTTATATTTCCCAATATATGTATCAAATTATATGTATCTGTGGAGCAAACCCAAAAACGTATGTAATTAAATCACTTAGTGTACCACTAATTTTTCACACATGTTGTTCTCAGCCTCTGAACTAATTATGTATTGTCGGTTATTGATGCTAGTTCTTCCACGAAATGTCATTTTGTGTTAAGAGTATTTAAAGTAATATGGCGTTAGCCAAAATACTGACCGTTAATAATGGGCAAATTTCATTAATAAAAATGTTCCGGCAATTTTTAAAATACTCTATCAATTAAAAGATGTGATGATCGTCGAGTTTATATGTTCCACGCAAGTGGAAATATCTATGAGCAATAAGTGGACGTAATTTTAAGCATAATGCGTTATACCTCCGTACATATACGTTGCGAACATTAAAATGTAATTGTTTATAATACCGACATGTACTTCATTACCATCAACTTTGGCTAAAAAAGGAGTAAACAATGTAGCATTGTAATTTTCACTAGTTTTTACATGTTACTGTTATTATTCTAGAGAGTGAACAACTGGGAATAGAGCGCTAAATAAGGTTTTTAATTAATTGTCTCTCAGACTCATTTCAATGCTTTTTACCTTATTCTGAAATTATAAATTGTCGTAGTGTCCTTAATATGATCTAGGTTGTGAACTGTGGAAGTGAGCGGAAAATATCACGTTTTACTGTATGAAGAAGGTAAAAAACGATGGATCTGATCAGAAATTTCATTGATAAACGTAGAATTATTTTATAATTCTAAGTGAGAACCATAACAGTAGATATAAATTAATGGAGTGGTGTAAAGCTTGTAAAATGCTGAGAATAAATTCGTTTCCCGGGAAAAGAACCAACATTTTTAAACCTTGGATTATCATTCAAGTATATCTTATAAAAGGCTCAGAAGTTCTTTGCCAATGACAAAAAAAAACGCCGAATTTATGGGATTAAAATCGGACGTGTAGAAATCAAATTTGAGACCTTAAAAACTTAAGTTTATGATTCAAATTTAAATTTTTAATATTTTTAATCAATCTAGTGAGTTGAAATATAAACGAATTGTTTGATCCTTAATCCAATGAAGACAAAAAAACTAGTTTTACTTTTTCATATATTTTATTTTGAATTTTTTTTATATAAATTTGGGTTTATAGATATTGCAATGTTTTTTAAACCAATTGATTTCAATTATTTTTTAAATTTATATAACTTCTTTGAGCGTTTGAAAGTTAATTCCATATTCACACATTTTAATCAGTTTAACATTTGGCGTTTAATGTGTAAATATATAATTCTTCTTTGGAGGAAGACTTACTGGATATTGAGGGTATACATTAAAATGAGTTTCAGTGAATTTTCATGGCATTCATGAAAATAATAATTTAAATATGTTTTTGATACCGACACCGAGGTAGCCATTGTAACGTTGTTCTCTCTGTAAAAGGATATTTAGCTGTACCGTGCATAGTGTCCCCCTTTTTTTTAGTAATTACAAAAGACAGCGGGTTCATCTGGAAGCAGCGTTTTCGAATACAATATCTGCATAAGCTCATTGTCGTCCATGTTTGATCTTTTCGAGGATTCATTACGCTCTACTCCTTTTTTTCCCCCTGTCCGTTTGTGTTTCGCAATTACTGTACTCATCATAAGGATTTTTCCTGTTATGATTTGCACCCGATATGCATACGCTAATAACTGTACTCTGTTTTACGAACACGGAAAGTGATTTGAGCAATTAATTTTCACTGTTACTTTCCTACAGTAAAATATTCATGGAATTTAATAATAGACGTCTTTTACGTGCTAGAGCAGTGATACGAAGCTACTTTTTAATTGTAAAATATTTTTTCCATGAATGTGAAGAAGAGTAATGGTTTTAAATAATTATGAAATACAACGTGGGAACTTTTTTTTTTGTACGAGCTCAGTAGGAATCACGCTCGCTGTCCCCCTGTTTCCATTGTTGAGACAAATGAAGATTTTTTAAAATTTTATTTTTCATTCGCTATCAGTAGCCCTAGTGATTTCCTTTTTTAATTAATGTGTATAGATGGTGTTAACGTTTGAGCGGAGCGGCTGCAGGTTTTGTTGGACGTTTGATAATGGCGGCTGCATGTTTGTGAGTGGTTTCTTCGGAGTTGAGAGGCATGGGCCGATGCGTTTCGGGTTTCCCTTAGTCGGAAAACAACTATAAATCTCTTTTCCGCTGCGGGGTGTGGCGAGGTCTCTAATGGGCCGTGTGCGAAGCTCCAGTAATTTCGTCAACAGGTCTCGATTAAAACGCTGCACCACACACATCATCAGCGCCTTCCACTAATTACGGCTCTCGCATTTCTAAATCCGTCACTGAAATACATTTTTCGATCTTCCACGTAGTTTTAGCAGCATAATATTAATAATTTATTGTTTCTCGAGTGATTTACCTGTAACAATCAGTAAATTTACTGTGGATATCCGTCCTACACCTGGCACTTTTTAATGCAGTCCCTATGAACTTGGCAATTTATTTGATGAATTTCATTTCAGGTAATGGTTACTAAATTGTTAGCAAATACCATGCACGGAAACGTTAAATCCGTTAGCAGCAAGAATTAGTGAAGTTAAATTCACATGAACATCTGTCAATTAATAGCCGTAACTTATTTTATTATCCATGAACAATTCTCGGGTTTTCAACCGGGTAAGTATAAAATTTGTACACAACGTTTCCATGGCTTGCTCTGCCATCTTCTTCAGGTGAACTGGCAGAGCAAGCCATGGAAACGTTGTGTACAAATTTTATACTTACCCGGTTGAAAACCCGAGAATTGTTCATGAATAATATACACCGGGAAAGCCCACGTTCTCTTATTTTATTATCATTAAATTTATTTATTATCAAGTAGAAACGCCCTTAGACCTTAATGACAAATGTTGTCTGAGGAAAAATAACCACGATCAGTCTTGAAAAAGTAATGATTTATTCGTCGTACGGTTTTGACCTTACATTATCAACATACGTATTTGAACAGAAATGATTGGTCTACATAAATCGACATTACATTGCCTCTTATACGTCATTATTCATACACGAAACCGGTTTCTATTAAGCTATCTTAAACAAAATTAAACTGACTCTGAGAGGCCCAACGCGTCTCTTTTATATCGCTGCACTCGAGAAACAAAATTTTTTGTTTATTTTCTAAGTACCTAACATATATTGTTACTTAAATATAACGTTCATTAAATTAACAGATTATTTCGTGTTAAATAGACCAAACAGGTTGATCAACTTCCTTATTATTATTGATGAAATTAATTGTTTTTATTTATTTTTAATTATTTTAAAAACTTTTATCGTACAGATTATCAGTTAGGGCGATAACGATACAGTATATACAATATTAAAAAGGTATATAATTAACATGATAACGTGAAGATAGGTTAATTCATTTAATTAACCTACTTTAGGAGAATTGGTTGTGTTTATTTATTTTTGCGGGTACCTGAGGGGCATACGACTTAGGTGGGTGAGGATTGACAGGTAGAGAACTGATTTATGGAGGATTAATGAGGATGTGGTCTGCGGACATGATGGTAGAGTGGGTTATGGTGTGCCTCAATGATCAGGGGGAAGAATGAGGTCAATCGGAAGTTTTCTTTTGAGGCGACGGGAGAAATTAATTGTTTATGTGTAAAGATAGCTCAAATTTCGTATTATGTTCCACATAATTATCTAAACGCTTGAAGCAATTTCAATTGAAGTTTGCACAAATGTTCTTTGCGACTCGGAAATCAGCACTGTCTGGGTAAGACACGGCTACCACCCATAAAGGCGGGGGTGGAGTAGGCGGAAATTAAAAAGAATGGAAAATCGGCCGATGTTTCCGTCGAGTAATTTATTTTCGTAGTCAATTACTTTTAAGGTGTTTCCCGCGACACTATTTTGAATCCGTCCGACCCTAATGACATATAGAACAGAATGCATTATGTGCTTACGTAGCCTGCGTGTACGCGTGCGGCGGCGACGACGACGTTCGCGAGAAACAAAAAGTATCATAGCTTAATTAAAATGTCTGTTATTTTTAAGCATAAATATCCCGGGAATTACCGAGCACCCAGCTAGTAGTAAATATAAACGGTCATATTTCACCCGAAACTGGAAGGATAAAAAACTGTCACGCACGTTTCATGAGTGTTAGTGAGAAAAGAAACTAGCGGCCTATAAAATAAAAAGATTATTTGGTTCAATATATCTTAAATTAATAGCCCTGATTTTATTACAAAGAAACAAAATTCAGTTCCCCAATTTGATAGAATAGTGTCAAATTTTAGCAAACAGTTTACTGTTAAATAACATGCGGTATAATTTTCAGCGCTGATTTAAAAAAGAATGGAGAACACTATTATTGTTTCGACAAAAAGAGGTGATGCTGAATTACTATAATAGAAGGGTTCCGAAACCCGTACCTATAGTCCACACTGTGTGCGCCCGCCACTATTCGACCGAAGCGTCAGAAACACCGAGTAAATATAAATTCACCTTCAAAAACTATAAATTTCATGTGACTGATACATGATTTTTAATGTTTTTCTATTTTGTCCGTATAGGATTCTTATCAGTCGCAGTTTAAGTAATAAAACTACCTAATTTTTTTAAAAAACTTCAGCCAAATATTAATGTAGGCAAATAATCTTGTTCGAATAAAACATGTTTCTTTAAAATTCATAATTTTTTTACAGATGATTATTGCCGATAACTCCGGAATTCAAAATAATTTTAAAAAAATTGCTCAGTAGTAATTACATTAACTGCGGTTGAATAAATCCTATGGGCACTAAATTAAAATTAAATCAATTTCTCATATCAGCTGTCACCTAATCACATTGTGTTGGTATTCGTGAGAAGCGGAATATCAAATAAAATATTTTTTCGGTCCAACATTTCTTTGTGAAACATGAATTTAATAAAATCAAAATATAGATCTCGACTCACCGATTAACATCTTCACGATTGTAAAGAACGCCATCATAATCTCCTAATTATGAGACCCTGGCCCATGAAATGGAATGCTAAAAGTCACACTGAGATTGACATTCTTTTTTTATATTTAAAACGTTTCTCTGTATTTGTTTGCGTGTAATATGAACAATAATTCTATATTTCAACAGTACTTTTTATTGATTGATTATTCATTACACTTTTCCAATTACCGCCGCTGGGAAACTCTGCTGTAAAATGATAAAACATATGTAAATAGTGAGCAAAGACTTTCTTCTCTACGTAATGTAGGATCTAACTAACTGATGTCCACAAAAACTACACGATTACACAGTGAGAAAATACAAAATATAGTAAACGGTTTCATTTCTCCAAATAACGGAGGCTTGATTTAATAAATGATTCTCGTTATATTAAGTGAGAATTATTTATTAGCGAAGTTCACGGTATATATGGAGCGATATTTTCATGGAACACCATTCACCTGATGACAGCTGAGATGAATTTCGCCGAAACGTCGTGTTTTAATAAACAATTGACCTCGTTGATAAATCGAGAAGCATTAAATAGAATTTATTTGAGACTGCGGAATTGGATTTTGGAATTATTTACACAATAACTACAACAATAAAAATCATCACCCTATATCAATTAACTGGTGTTCATTTCTATTCTATTATTATTATTATTATATAACGTATAAGTGAAGTAACGCATTATCTGGGAGAGGAAGAGACATAATTTAATTTAAAATTAATATCATTGATGATTTTTGTATTCCAGAATTGTAAATCGTACCTTATACGCAATGTCTGCAGAATACGACTGAATATTCTATTAATTATCTTCGGAAAGAACAAAAGAACTGCATACGGCTTTATACAATTATATTATTGCGCTATAATAAGGCCAAAAAAAAGAAACACGTCGTTAAGCTTAATTAAATAATTATTTTTCCAATTATCTGTTTCGGCCTTATATGTAACTTACATGAAAATACAGAAATATTATGGGGACTTGTGTGAACCACATTTATTCCCCATAGAAAAGTTATGTCTGTAGTCAGGAAATAACAGTTTCAAAGAAGCACAGAACCTCAGTGAAAATAATAATTCGTATGTGAAAAAAAAATTGAACGATCCCTGCGTAATATTTTCAACGTGCATTACTTGAAATCCCTTTAGTGATCATTTTTATTCTAATGAAATGATGAATCACTTTGTGGATCTGAACTCTATGCTTTAAAAAATAAATATAAGTAAACGCTAGTGGATTTGTGTATACTACAGGAAGATATGGATTTTTATTGCAGCAGGTTGGTTCTGATCCCACCTGTGCTTCAATTTAAAAAATATCATGTTAATTAATAATTAAGAATGATTATAAATCCGGTGTTTCTTTAGTAGGTTTCTCCGTCATTATCAAGTCGTTTTCTTTTACTGTTTTATATGCTCATTGCTTGGAATTGATTATAGTCTTAAGTACTTCAGAAACTAGTATGTTGTACAATTACACCTAGAAATGAAAAAGAATCCAATGGGCTTTACAGGTTACTGTAAAAGGACTTACAAAAATTCTACTTTTATTCCTAAATGGACAAATTACATCAGCCCACCTAGCATAATTTAATTTTTTATATTATTTTAGATATACTAAATAACAATCATTTTACACTAACTTCTGTGTTACTCTTTCAATTAGATTTGAAGTATTCTTGACTTGTTCAATGCTTTTCAATTGTTGTTGAAACAAGTATTATTATTATTAACGAAACAACAATCCTAATTGTTAAAAACCGTTAATAGTTTCGGGAAACGTAGTAAATTAAGTGGTAATGAATGGAAATTTCACTATTGAGTTTGAAAAATAAATGAAATTCTTTCCAAACAATAGGAAAATAAAAACATCGTCTTAAACCACATTTTAAAATAAAATCAGTAAATAAAGTCTTTAATGTACATTTGTATCTGATTGTTGTGCTGTATTGCACAACATGCGGTTATAACAGATTATTTTTTTTAGATCAACTAAACAATCAATGCTGCATGTTTTATCTCGAATTGAATTTGCTAGCCTTACAATTCATAAATTATCTCTTATTGCTAAGTGAACAGGATGATGTGACTCATTATTACTTGAGGCATCAATTTGTAGGAAGTTTGTTGCTAAACAATATGATTGTAAAAATTAATCTGTTAGTACGGGTTCAAATGATGTGTTCTTGTATGCTCACTTGAAAAGTTAATCCAAAACACATTACGTACGCACGCATATCATATTAAATGAGGACAAATAACATTTTCGCAGCAAAGCATACACATGTACGAGACTATAATAGACGATGTTTGTGGTTTTTCCGTGTAAAACGTGTAAATAATTCCGATTCCTAAATACGTGTCATGAGTTCCCTCATAAACAAATGAGGCGAGGAAATTATTTTATAATAATTACGAACAGAATTTCGAAAATTTAATATAAATATTAAGAACGTTCCCTTCTATCATAAGCATCAAACGACAGCTAATTAATAATTTGAATTAAAAATACGTCATTTAAATACTACGAATTGATTTAATTAACAATTGTATTGATAAACTCACACACGACAATCAAGTGAAATGAATACTTTAACTCATCGACTATTTAGAGAAATTCTGCTCTCCTTATTTGATGATATCCTGACCGACGTTATTCGAAAAACAGTATTTTCCTTTTTCAATTTCCATCACACAACTCTACATATTCCTTCAAAACTGACTGACATCCGATTTAAAGCAATTAGATTATTGTCGATTCCGTTCGTATTAAAATATCATTGGTAGTAATTTGGCCGAGAAACAATTTTGCCATACAACACGCAGGTGGAAGTAAAGTACGTGTGTGGACAAAGTGACACGTTTTCTGAGCAGAATTGTACTGATGTATGTCACTTTTTAACGTCTGATTATTAACATAGATTAATTAGTAACGTAAATTGGTACGTAAAAAACTTTATTCGTACAGAATTTTAATTGTTGAAATGCCCACAATAATACGACTACAAGGTTCTCCTTAATCACTCACCGCAAGTACAGGTTTTAGGTTAAAGCAACTTTCTTCAAATCATCATAATTTTGCACCAAAACTCGTAACGTACGTAGCACCGTTTCCACTGACAACAATTAACCAAGCTATATGTAAATCGAGACAAATTTACAACAGTTCCATAAGGAAACGTGACCGTATTGTAGGTTATAGGACGAACCTGATCGATTATTTAACTTCACACGTGAGAATTGGTTCAGCGAAAATGCGTGCGCATTCGTTCGTTTACTTTAGTCTCGGGGATTAAATTCATAACCAAAAGTCTTTCATCTAAAGTAAATAAGCACAGTATATACAGAAACGTCGACTCCATTTTATTGCGCCGATTTAAGGTTATGTTAAAAGACACATGTAGTAAGGTACAAACTTGAAGGCATATACGAAGTAAGCGACACAAATGCCAAAGAACACGCATATAAGGAAAGCAGAAACGCCAGATGTAGAATATTCGTAGCGCGTCGCCGAACGACGCCCAGAGCAGACATTTAAGAAGCGTCGGACAGCGCCATACTTTCATGAAGTTATTAATTTTCATCAAAGTTAAACTTCGGTTGCTCGAGTCGGAGAAAAATGAAAATTCGTCACGAAAAATTGAGAAAAGAATTTAGGAATGCAAATTAGGAGGCGCCCGCTCTCTGAAAGTATTATGCAAGCACAAACTTGATCACGGTGGTAGCTCGGCGGAAGGAGAAGGCTGAGCCGAGGCCTCCGCTAAATAAGCCAGCGCTTCGTCACTTGACGATTACTATCGTGACCTCCGCGGTTTAGAGGCGTCTCCGAAAATGTGACAGCTGTGTGCGTCGGTAAACGTCGGCGAACGTGACGTTTGAGGAAGACAGATTCGGGCGACACACGACAACGTGGTTGTGCACCTACCTTGCAAGTGAGTGACAGATACGTGGTTCGAGTGCCGATTTTCTGCGGACCATAGCGAGTGCGAAAACGTGCGAGTCCTCGCACGGAGGCGGACAACGCGGTTCTGAGGCGCACGGTAATTGTTATTGATTCGGTGCCTTCGAAATTATCGGAGTCGGGCGGCGGCGGGTTCGGGACTTCGGGAGGTCGCGGATCCCGCGGGAAAAGGTCCACGGAAGGGAAAAAAGGTCGCCGTCGGGCGTCGAGGGCGATAAGGAGCTTGCAGATAGGGACAATAGCGAGCGGCAGCTGCGACTGGCGCGGTGGGGTGAAGATCGGAAACGACGCCGATGCGGGCCAGCTGCCGCGCCCGACCCGACCACTTCATCCGTTACGCCAGTCCGACGTGCGCAGCCGGATGCGCGTCGGCGACACACGCAAATATGGACGTCTGCCGGTCGCCGAAAATTTCGCGTCCGGGATCTCGGCGGCCGTAAAATCCTCGAACGAGGACCCATAAGATCGCGCGACCGCGACAGCGACCGGTGAGTGGTGAAGAGCGGCAGTGCGCTACGATGGATCCGGTGGGCGAAATGGGCGACGGCGGCGGCGGCGGCGACGATCGGGTCGATTCCCCGCGCGCAAGTACGCATGCCGGCCTGAGGATGTCGCCAGCTCAGCTCAGCCCCTGCCCCTCTATTTCACGGGCCGCGACGGCCGCTCGCCGCGAGTCACTCGGCGACGCGGGCTCGGCTCACATCAAGGAGGAGGCCGACGACGACGGCGCCGTCGACGTCAAGCAGGAGAGCCTGTCCGCGATCGTCCACACGCACGACGACTCTCATGACTCGGAGCTGCTGAGTCCCGGCAAGCTCTCGCCTACGTCCGGCATCTCCGTCAGCGTCGCCAGCATGATCGACGCCGCGGACTTCCGCGCCTTGCAGCCCGAGCCCACGTACCAGACGCTGACTTCTGTGAACGGGCGGATGTCGCCCCCCGGCTTCAGCCCCAGCTCCTCGTACGCCACGCTGACGCCGCTGCAGCCCCTGCCGCCCATCTCCACCATGTCGGACAAGTTCGCGTACGGCCACGCGAGCAACGTGTCCGGCTCGTTCACCGTCATGCAGAACAACGGGCTGGCAAACATCGGGCTGGGCATGGGGGTCAACTCGCCATACTCGTACGAGAAGCTGTCGTCCATGGGCATGTCGCCCCCGCCGCACTACTCGTCGCCCAACAACGCGCTGGGTGGCATGGGCATGGCCCAGCAGCATTCGCCGTTGTCGCCGCAGAGTTCGTACAGCCAGAACGGACTTCAGAGCCCGCAGAAGAGCCTGTCACCCGGAGGCTACGACTCGCCCTACGCGGTGGGCCGCGCCGCCCTCGCCGCCCCGCACAGCCCGGCGCTCAGTCCGCCGTCGGCGTCGCTACACTCGCCGCCCAACGCCATGGTGACGAGCTTCGCTGCCGCCGCCGCCGCCATCAACGGCATGGGCGCCGCCGTCGCGCCGCATAGGTCGCCACCGCCTCAGGGTGTGGGCGGCGCCGTGGGCTCGCCGTCGCCGCCCGCCTTCGCGCCGCAGCCCCAGCCGCAGCCGCCGCCGCCCCCGCAGCAGCAGCAGCAGCAGCAGGCCGCCGTCGTCAAGACGGCGCCGTCCTCCGGAGGCGGGCTGGTGGGCGGCGTGTCGTTGGCGCCGGCCCCAGCGGGGGAGGTCGAGGAGATCAACACCAAGGAGCTGGCGCAGCGGATCAGCGCCGAGCTGAAGCGCTACAGCATCCCACAGGCCATCTTCGCGCAGAGAGTGCTGTGCCGCTCCCAGGGCACGCTTTCGGACCTGCTGCGCAACCCCAAGCCCTGGTCCAAGCTCAAGTCCGGCAGGGAAACCTTCCGCCGCATGTGGAAGTGGCTACAGGAGCCCGAGTTCCAGCGGATGTCGGCCCTGCGTCTCGCAGGTGAGTGCGCACGTGGCGCGAATGCTCAGGACCTCCTTCACCTCTCAGCCTGGGCGTTCGCTGAATCTCGCTCGCGGCGCTTTACGATCGGCATTTACTGGAGTCATTTGGGAAACCCGACGTAAATCTGAAAGCGGATGTCTCACGCCCAGACTGCGTTAGCTCTCGCACTCTCGCATCTTCGCGTGCTCCCGCCCCCACACCTCGCCTGTTCGTTTGTGTGTGTTGTTTGCCTGCCGTAGATCCTAACCTTCCTTGTTTCGAAGCCGAGAGACGCTACGCTGCGCCGTAGGAATCGCTGGGGAAGCGTCGCGTGACGTGGGTCCGACTCCGACGCCGACGGCGACGCTCGGACCCGCGTCCGCACGTCCCCTTTGCTTTGCATGCGCGATCGCTTTGCCTGCTCAGCTTTGCCGCATGAATTAGTTTTCGCAGCTTCGGAAGGGGATTAGATTTCCTCGACGGAGGTTTCGCGACGCGGCGCGACACCGACTTAAAAGCTCGCTCGACCGACCTGCTTTAGGTTTCGCGTGGTTTTCCAACATCACTCCAGACAAGTGCCGACTCCGACGCGGCCCGCGACGTTATTTAGTCATATGTAATACTCACATGTTATTTTATAAGTAAACTGGTTTCCCCGATCGAAATGAAATTTGGTATGGAGACGATAGGACGGCGTCTGGCGACGGAGGGGCGACGGCGGAAGAAACTTCGTCACTCGGAGTCCGACGACGAGAAGAGATTTGTATCACGGAGGCTGCGGCGTGATGATTTCATCATCGAGTCGTTCGCCGCTTGTTACGAACGCAGAGCGTGGGAGGGTTCGACGTTCTTAGACCGACTTTCGGTAAAGGCAATAATGAGTAATCTTACGTAACTCGGAACGAGTTGTTAGCAGATAATGGGAAACTTCTCCGCTCATCCTGCCTACAAGGCGGAGGTCGTTATCGTAATATATCAAACCCTTTTAACGTTCGTCTGTTAACGTACGAATCGGGGTCACGTAATGACGTCCGTGTCTGAGAAGAGTACGATACTAAATTCGAGTTCGGAAGATGGAAAGCAGTGGAAAGTGATATCGGGAAACCGGTTATCTGACGCCCGCTAGGCACACGCGTCGCAGCTGTTCGAATCCCGGTCCGGCCATCCTGTATTGGGTTTCCTTGGTTTTACACGAATTCTGAAGTCCGAGATGGAGTGGCGGGACTGCGCTATCGCAGCTTACATTACACCATTCTTAACTATTAAAGAAAGTTTTTCGGAAGTTATAAATAGAACCTTGAAAAATAACGTCAACGTGATTTAAATTTGTTTTCTATGCAAAACAGCATAACAAATGCGGACGGAGAGTGATGACGGCAAAATTTTTACGAGACGAATTTGAAGCATTTTGCAAACGCGTGAATTAACGCAGAGAAAGAAAGGAGCTGGCGCTGCATACGCGGTCGTATGTGGTCGCCCGAGGGTTGCGTGAGAGACAAAGAGCGAAATTAGCTGTCAGATTGCACAATAGCCAGCCTGCTAGCCTGCTAGCCCTCGAGGCCCTAGCCTCGTCGCACACATCCAAAATAATAACAGTAAATGGCGGAAAAGTGCGCCGAGATTACGCTCCTGCAACGTCGTCATCTAATCGAACCTAAAATATTCCAAATGCCAGACAGAGTACGAGATGGAATCGTCACGGAAATTTCGCAGTCGCCTTATTAGATTAGGAAGGTTTATCCTCGGATGTAACCTCGACGAAGTTATCTTCGGGTTCCTTTCGTAATTTGCGCCGCCGTCTCTGGGTGAAGTTTATTCGCTTGAAGAAGGTGTCGATGCGGAGAAACGAAACGTCAAATTAAATTACGAAGTAGAGCCTCAGACCGAGAAGGCGAAGATTAGGTTCGCGACGTAGGAATCACCGACCGAAAATGTATTCAATGTGCAAATCTATGACGACGTTGTCGGTAGTTTCACTTCGAGTTCACGACGTTTCAAAGGATCTCACTGCAGTTCTTCACCTAGTCAAGTCGCCTCAACTGGAGAAGATGAGGACGTTTGTCTTGGTAATTTTGAAACAGGGGACGACAGATAAGGTCTTATAGTTTAAACATGCTTTCGTTCCGTCACGTTGGGAAATTTGGTTTAGAAATTTAGTCAGCACGACAGGTAGTACGAGTAGATGTCATCCACGTATAAGGAGTTTCCTTGCAACAATAAGAGATATAACAAATGGATATAGGGGGAGGGAGAGTGGTAAAGAGGCGTAGTAGAGGTTTAGAAGAAGTGACAGAAGTGAATACAGAAAGATAGACCGACGATTCGAATGGTAAGGAAGCTATTGCGCAGTGTAGAGGGAAGGGGATGTTTAAGTGTGGACCTAATTGCTTTAGCTCAACTTACAGGGATTAAGGGCTATCTCGACTTGAACTTAAATCTCTCCTCTCACTTCAATAGCAAACTTTGCCTTCTTTCCTAATCTCTGATTTCTGACACTCCAGGTTCACCTCATCCCCTTCCCGTTCTCTGCACAGTTCTGCGACTATAATTTCCTTCTTTCATAAGGGGGACAACGGTAGACTGAATCAGCAATTGCCATTGTACTTGAAATTGAAGTTTGAGCCCTTCGGTCAAATTTTCGGGCGGGCGTCTTTCAATAGTTTTAGTCAACGATAAACTAGTGTAGATTAATTACACGTAATATATTTCGTCGTATTAGTATTTAATTATGTAGAATGTGTATAAAGGTTTATTTGGGAACTACTATATGATAAGTTACTGGATTAAGAAAAAAAAATTGCTGATCTGGTTTTTCGTCGTTTGAGAGCGTTTAATGCAACCTGAAATGACGTCGACGGGGTCCATAATGAAAAATGTAGTTTGGTAAAGGATAACGAAAATATTTAAGGAAGAAGCAGAGGAAATGAGACAGAAATCGGCTCTTGCAACTGATATTCGTTTTTAATCTCTCAAACAATGGAAACCCTGAACAGCATTGTTTTAATTAACTTTTGGGATCATATGAAAGAATTTTCGTTGCTATATAATATTAATCTTAAATTAGTTCATATTTTCCATTTACAGAAGCAGCAAACTATGTATAAATAACAATTAAGAAAACTTAGTATTATTTTAACAATAGGTTAAGCTGTCGACATTCACGTCAGAAGCTTGGGGAACCAAGGAAACCCCAAATCAGGATGGTCTGTTGGGATTCACAGCACCTGACATGTCTCACGAAAGCTCGTGAATAATGATGAAGTCATGACGCCCCAAAGCCGATCCTTGATTAGGCTGCACAAATTCTATAAATTCAGAGTGCCGAAGATAGATTAGAATTTATATTTTCTGGGGTGGTGGGGCACAAACACTTGCGTTACGATTATGATCCTATTGTTTCATCTGTGCACGTTTCGGGTACTCGATCCTTTGTCCAGGCGCATTTTTGCGTCATGTTTTATTTCAGTTGTTTGATGCGGTTCTGCATCTTGTTCTTTCCTGCGCTAACATCTTCATATCACAATACTTACTACATACATTGTACCCACTATTAGATTATGCACCAGTAACCTTGATTTAGTTAGCACTGAATTTCTCTTTATAAATTTCGAAGAGGAGGAATAAAGTCAGCGCGTGCCTAGAAACTATCCCTGTATTTGCAACTTTCAAAATACATAAAATTGTATCTGTTTCCGGATGTTATGAATCACCTGTGGAACTCGGCTATAGTGTTCACTTAAGACTCTTCAATTCCGGCGTGGGAGACGAAAATCCAGCGTGCACATCATTAATCTTTCTTTGACAAACCGTTTCGTTCCGATCGTGTTATTTACACCAATATTAGCGTCTTTAAATTCAGTAGGGTTACTTATTACCGTCTTCCATGTCTATAGCAAAAATAAATCGTGTCTTAGTAAACAATAAATTTTTATCACGAATTATACAATAATTACACTTAAGTACGTACAGACTATTACATTAATTTTGGTGAGAACTTTTCTGCTATCTGTGCTGCACCTCGATTCCTGGTTATCTCATTTCCAGTTTTTAACATTGATCAGAATATATTACGGTAATGTATACACGTTTATAATTTTGGGCAACGTCTTCTATATTTCGTTCAGATGTTGAACAAGCCTCCCTATCATCCCATTCTTCATTCCAATCCCTTTTCATGTATATTAATTTGGACTTCTTTTGGCGGTGTTGCACTTTATTTCCTTCGGCCATCATTAATCTCGTATTCTTTTTACATGTCCATATTATTTCAATGGCCGTTCCTCTATTACTTCTGTGACTTTATAGCTGTATCTTTTCATTCGTATCTTTCTCTAGTTTTGAAACTAAAACTAAAATCCATTTCAACAGCTTCTAATTTCTGTCTAGTTTTGTAATTAACCCTGTCTCTGCTCCATAGAGAAGAATGCTATTAACAATTGTTTTATTCGGATATTTTTGACTCCTTCCTTGCAGATAGCCACTCCTAAATATGTATATTCGTTGCTACCTTCAATGGGCCCTTTTTCAGTTTCTAATTTTTTTAAGTTAGCATTTACTACCATATTATTTATTTTTTCCCACAGTCAGTCTTGTATATTTCTATAAGTTTTTTCATCATACATTCTGCCTCATCCTATTACTTGATTATAAGATCGTCGGCAAATATTAGTCTCTGTAGTGGGGTTGTCGTTAATATCCAGAAACAAGTCTCAGCACTTGAGTATCTTGTCTATATATTTTTTTAAAAAGTCCTTTAGTATGTTTTACTGGTTGAGATATCTTCTTTACAGTCTTTATTTGGTTTCTATATATTTATACAAATTTTTTATTGCTACTATATATTTCCCAACTATATTTCTATTATCTTTTATTGGAATATTGTCATAAGCCTTTTTAAGGTACATGAAAATTAAATTGATTCCCATATTCCTTGTTATACTGGTTTTATTGTTAATAAGTAGCCTTCAAACGAATGTCCTGCCGTGATGCAACCCCATCTCCGTTGAAGTACTTAATCCATTTATGACAGTTGCTTTGAATAATTGGACGTTCTTTCATTTGAGATAGAGTTTTCCCGGAACGCGTAAGGAATGTGCGTTTAAATTCATAAGGGTAGTTTAACGGAAGTCTGAGGAATTAATTTCCGTCAAGAGCGTATTAATTTCAACTGTATGAATTACTCGAACGCCCTCGGCGAAGTCAACGAACAGCTGAAATTGAATTTATTTATTCGTGGCAACTAAAGACAATCATGAGTAGTGGGTGTCTGTCCGCTTTCCCACATTTTCAATAAACAATTTCAAGGTCGTATAATGTTTCCTCCGCCCTTTTCCTATCACTCCGCCTAAAATTCCCTTAAACTACGCTTTTTGTAATTACAAATTTAAATTGTATCATTTATTTTTATTTGACAATCAAGAAACGTAGTATACAGCTTTGAGTTAAGCTTAAATGTGAGTAGCTTACTTTACAGAAAATTAAATGTATAGTGTCAGGTTATCTTCTAGCAAGAAAGTCTGATCGAAATAAAATCTCGATTTCTATTCTTTCTGAAACGAATTAGTTG
Source organism: Eucriotettix oculatus (assembly GCA_034510155.1). Lineage (NCBI taxonomy): Eukaryota > Metazoa > Arthropoda > Insecta > Orthoptera > Tetrigidae > Eucriotettix > Eucriotettix oculatus. The sequence continues at coordinate 28,975,013 of CM067380.1, forward strand.
TCTCCTAAAGATCTAAGTAAGGTGGGAATAGATCTTAATTTTCGGGCTCCGTCCAGGAATTACGAAAAAAGGATTTTCATTACGTGTTTTACTGCACCAAATTAACTGATCGTGTTTTGGAGAAATAAGAATTCAAACGTTTAATAATCGGGTTAGAAGAGAATTACAATACCGGGAATAGAACCAAGGATCATCGCTTCGTACGCAGTTACCCAAACCACTGAACTATTCCTGCTCACATACAAATCTCTGAATCGCGTTCTCCACAGCCTAATTTGAGGTCATAGATGTGTATAGATCACAGGCGCAGTGAGTTAGTTGAAGACCAGAATAAATGCTTGTGCCGAGCTCAGCTTTAAGGAATATGAAAGTAAGTTGTTGGCAGGTTAGAATAGAAAAATCTTGACAACTCGGGATTCGAAGACCTGAGCCTATGTTCTGATCTATAATGAAGAAAGAAAAAGATCACATGTTTCCGGAAGTCGATGAAGGTAGCTCAGAGGATGGAGACCCGCATACTTGATTCGTTTCTTGATCTCGTCAAAATTTTTCCATTCTAATTTTTTCATTTCCTTTCTTATACTTTACGGTTAATCATGATTAAAAGAATCTCTTCTGTTCCTTCCATGGAAATTTCGATTCTGATTTATTAAGTGGTAAATAGTTATTCTAGGCAACGAAAATGCCGTTTCAAAATAATATTTATGTTTAACCAATCGGCAATAAATTTAACCGGTAGAATTCAACTAAATGAAGTTTTAATCCATCTGTATACATGTTTGATAAAATTTATGGACTTTTACAACGTAAAAAACTAAGGGCAGGGTAATCCTCGGGTAACAAATATTTCCACAGCTTAATTTTTTGACGATCATTTGAAATCCATAAACTTAAAATTAATTACTACTGTATTCGTTTTACTTTCTTGAATTCAATAAATGCAACATCTTCACGTAACGGTGACTGATCTTTTTTTTTATCCCGAATTGTCAACTTTTCATTTGGATCGCCTTTTCTGACGCAAACACACGATTCAAAGATTCAGCTCTGGCCGTTCCACTGAATATAGGAAAATTATAATTAATTCAATATATGGCATTTCTATGTTCCTTTGAGCAACAATAGCGACCGAGACGACTTCCGGACAGGGTTGTCTGCTTTTTGGGAATTTTGGGATCATGTCCTTGTATCGTTTTAGTTTTTTTTCGTAATATCAAAAGCAGAAGTTGTAGCTTTTAATCGGGACTTCATTTTCAGATTGTGCCTGAGCGGTTCGGGGATAGGATAGGAATCTGAAAAACCATAAATAAATAATTTGAAGGTCAATATTACGTCATTCCAATGACTTCATTTCGTTGATTTTAAGGACACGATGTATCGTACAATAACCGAGAATTCACTTTTCTATTGTTCGACCAGGAAACTTAATTTCGTAAATCGACTATCCGCTTTGGTAAAACTAGAATAATATTTGAAATTTTGGTTCCATTGTGGAGGGAACCGGAAAACTGTGTCCCTCTGATAGGGCGTTATTCTGAAACCGACATCATCGCTCAAACGTAATGCGGAAGTAAGAACATTATGTAAAAACCGAAAATTTAGACTCTTTTGACACCAGCCCATAAATCAGGCATTTGTTTTTTAAATATTAAATTCCCTAGTGAGGTATAATTTGTTAGCCGGGGTTCTCAAAGTAGATTATTTTTTTATGCTTTTTATATGAATGTGTTTACTTATTCAAACGTAAGTCTTGTTGTAGAAAAGTAATGAAGGTGAATCACTTGAACAGAACAAATTTTTAATAAGGCTTTTCGATCCCAACATCTCTCGGGCGTATCGCAGATAAAGGAAAGGAGGATTTGTTTCGGCTTGTCTCCGAATTCTTACTTGAGAATCTGGTGGGAGAAACAGTCGTGCCTTAAAACTTTCCAAGTGAGTTGCCAGTGAGGGTCCAGCAGTGAGAAAGCAGTTTCCATTTCCGAAGGGCACTTCCAACGCTTTCGCACTGCGACGCTTACATCTGAAATCATTAAACCTGTTACACGAATTACTGACGTCCATTTTTCTATATAGAGAAACGGAAAAAAGTAACGACTACACATGTGTCTTATAGAGTAATTTCGTTTGTTTAACTTAAACTGCCGCTTTGTAAAGCATTTTTGTGGTCCTTTATTTCGGCTAGCATTTTGCATATCAATAATTCGTTTAAAAAAGCTCTTCAAATGCCCCCATTTTAGAGAGAATCTTGTTATCTTATGATCTGCGTTCCAAAAGAAGCTATATTTTTTTCTCCTTTCATTCCCGCAATGTATTTTTACTAACGCAGATCAACCTTCTGGTAATTTTACCTCTGCAAAATCTTGAGAATTGATGAATTTTGCAAGGACGGTTTACCGAAATCGCCAAAGAGTCTTCTGTGCATGTCAATTCCCAGAAATATTTCGAATGACGCTTTCCTGTATTTCCTTATTTTAAAAATTAAACTGTAAGTATTTGAAGTCCCTAAACAATAACTTTGACTTCTTCTTGGATTAGTTATTAAATTCTGCGTAGGATATAGTGCTGGGATAAAATTCTTCTTAGGACGCACCAGGCGTTGTGCAGCCTCTGATTTCTCTGGGCTGCGCTGAACTGAGTAGTTCCATGGTTTTAAGGGCTGTGGACTCGTACACTCGGAAATGATACTCCTCTCTCCCTTATTTTTTATTGTTCGAAACTTCCGTCAATCACTTGAAACTATTTTTTCTTGTTTGTCTATCTGACAAATCTGGCATTGGAACAGGTGATTAATACGTTACGCCTGTTTCCATCACACATTCCTTTTATTTTTGGTTTAACATATGGCAAATCTGTCTACAGCCGTATCTTTTAGTACTCATGCACAATTTTGAGAAGTAGGGGAGTGGCCTTCATCAATCGATTTATTTATACAATTAGTATTACATGGAATATTTTTACTTTTCATATCATTGGTCGGAAAACTTTCCTCAATATGTTGACAAACATTTTCACGAAAGGGATAGAAAAAAATTATCTGTTGTCACTAAAATAGACGATTCGGCCGGTTGTACCATTACTTCAGGATTAGTTTTTCCGTTTACAACAGGAATCCTGATCAATAGCCAGACGTGCGTATTCTGTAATGAAGAATCATTTCGATTACCACAGTTTTTAATCAATATCCCGAAAGATAAGACTCGAGGCAATAGTAAAGAAAGCAAGTGACGCATGTTTGAATATTTAAATCAGGTTGGAAAAAGGTGATTCACTTCGCGACCTACTTGCTCCGGACGGTGAATGGATCGTTGACCGACTCATTCACGTTTGTTGTCATGAATGAGTTCGCGCCATCGTGAGGAGTGAGGATCGATTTCAAATTTACATCCGGCAATCCTAATTCTCTGAATACACGAGACTTCTCAACTCTAGGTTGTCGTTGTTAACTAAATCGAATAAATTATTCATTCAATGTCGTTGGAAAAACTTAACAGAAAACTTATTTTACCCTTCATCTACTTCAGAGTTTCTACACCGATTAAATTAATTACGAATCAATATTATTATATATTTTTCAGTTCGTTCCTACATACTCCATAAGGTTCATAGCGGAAAATATTTTTATAACAAATATTCCAAAAAAGTTTGAACGGAAGTAGAAGTTAAAGGAATCGCTCGATCTCTTAGAGCGTCCTCAATAGTTGCAGGTAATTGCTGATAAGACGAATTGGTTGAAGTATTTATCAATTTCATTTGAAACTCTGGGGAGAGCTTCTCGTGGTTCGGACGGCGGACGTTGACATGGGCTTTCATACGAATATTTCGTTGCGACAGATAGAGGAAATACTTGTCATCGAATCGTAAATGGTTGTGCCACTCGGCGAGGCGTTCACATACGATTAGTCAACTCAAGTGTCAGGATCAGACCCTCATGACTCACAGTTCCGCTGATCTCAGGAAGCGATTTCACCACAGCCCTGCTCTTAGCCGCTAATTTCAATCATACGTGCTTGTCTAACACGCAGTATCGTACAGACATGAGACCCATCACTGCTTCTACTTTACCGGAAGTGGGACAGGATTTTCTCACTTTACGATCATATTTTTTATCATATTGTAATAACCATTCTTCTATTTTGTTGGAAGTCTTCCTTCAAATCCTTCAAATGACAACGAATCGTAACATCGGTAATAGCTCTTTCGTCTTTTAATTGCTCTGGCCGATCATCTTTCTTAGATAAATACCAGTGTAAGTCTAAAGTTAAATGCACTTTTGTTTCAATTGTAAGTAGGTTTGCTATAAAGGATTTCTGCGTTCGCAAGTCGTTAGATGCCACCAATGGGTTTCTTTTAGCCAAGTTATATCGTTCTCATTTTATGTTCGCTTTACTCTACTGCGAAGTATACTTGGGTCGGTCACTGTCCGTTTGCACCATAGAAGAACAGCATTTCGTAATCAGATTTCTTGGTTTGATTTAATGCTGTACCAATAGAAGACTTTCGTAACAGTAAAGCGGCCGAAGAAGCATTAAGATCAGTACGTTTGGCCACATCCGCTACTGACGACAACATTGAGCAAGCCTATTCAGCGTTCCGGGTAATCGGGGAGTTAATATTAATTAAGTGACTTTAATCACGGTTCTGCATATGAAATTATTGTGATCAACAGTGTACATTCGTTAATTTCTTATTATTAACTCCCGACGGAATAGAAGCACATTGGCCCTTGCATTATTAAAAATATCGAGTGTACTTTCAGCCACGTTAGACAAAACTAATTTTTGTCCATTTATGCTTTCCTTTTGCTGCATAAACCGAGGTACAGGTACTCCCTCGTTTTTCTAAATGTTGTGATCGAGGATTTGGTAATGTAGTGTATCGATTTTCTGCGTTCGAGTGTCCAGTCCCTTCTGTTTCTGGAAGAATTTCCATCAATCGTAAACGCAATTCACGATACCCCTGCTGTCTGATGTAGAACATTCCATAAACTCTGTCAAAATGAAACATACGCGTACATTCCTTAAATGTAGCCATTGTAATGTAAGAAGCGGAGAACTGTCCTTCGAAAGATATATTGAGCCTTGTCCCTGCACGCAAAATCGAATCTGAGATCTGGTTGGCGTCAAACGGAAATCAAATAAGGCAAAAAATGGCTACAGAAATGAAGACAACAGTGAAAATAAAAGACGACTTTCCTTTCAACGTAATCCTAGATAGTGTCAGAATTTAGTAGGTCTACACCTACACCAAGTGTCGACACTAAACTCTTCCCGGGAAACACGAGCAGAGTATTCCTTGCTGTTTGAAACGTTGGAGTATTTTCCACTTTCATTAATACTAACATCTGACTTGCTTCTTTCCTCCTCGTTGATCATTTCCTTTGTTCGCCAGAAGAGTATTTCGATTGGCAGATATTATTGCCGGGGTTTCCAGTGCCTAGATAGATTAAAGCTAAGGAGGTTTAATAATAAACCGACGTTGAAAAGGAATTCTTAGCGAAGGAAAATATGAAGTACGCTAGAGAAGCGGATAAAATAAAAGAAATAGGCCAAAGACAAAAATGTAACAGGAAGAATTAGGAATCCAACGATCCGAACAGTAAATAAGCTCCGTTCTTCACCACGGTAGAAGCCATTCAGTTTCTTAAACCTCCTTAACTTGAAACGATCTAAGTAATAGAAATCCCGGTAATAATATCTACTAATGATTCCTCGCCGTTGCTACAAAATTTCAATTCCAAGTATTTGGATTATTCGGCAAGCCTTTATTCAGATGTTCTCTGTATTCACTACTGTCTCTTTTAGATTCTTTGTTTCCCGTCTTCGTCCCCCTTACTCAGATAGCGATACACCAGATTAAAACTTCCAATCATGGGGTTGTTATGAAGCAGGTAAAAAGGACCATCGGAAAATCATAAAGACTTGGCAGAAAGCGTTTAAGTCGCACTACACACACGGAAGGGTTTTAAATAACAGAATTTTGGAGAGATAATTGATACCGGGTCACATGATAATGAAACAAAATTAGGAAGAAGGTTAATAAAACGTAGGGTGACGTCAAGCTGCCGTTATCCTTTATTTGGTAGGATTAGCAAATATATTGGGGCGAATTTATAGTAATATGGAGGTTTTGAATTGATTGTATACTCTCTGGGGCGTGTTACCAGTGCTCGATACCAGCGCCGCCAACAGTTTCAGTTTCAATAAGCTAAGTAAAACTCATTGTACGAACACGAAGGCGACGTTCCACGTGGAACAAAATGGCTAATGTGGTGCTGTGGGCTGTGGACTTTGCGACTGGCAGCTTCTGAATTATAACTAATCTCTGACTCTGCTGCGCGGTCGTCTAATCCACATTCCATCGTCGCCTTTCATCGGAAACAAATCAACGGGACGAATACTGGCTACCAACAACGGCAATGAATGACCTCGCCATATTAAGTATAAACATGTGATGAGAAGTCACAATTTCTGTAGCAAGGATATCATTGTTTGAGCGCGAAAATAAAACAAGTAACAAATTAGGAAGTCCAAAATATGTTCACCCGGTATTTGAAGGTTATGGGCGTGAAATCAGACAGTAGAGGATTTATCAATTTTTCCGCTTTATCTGGAGAAATAAGAACTCGCTCATGTTTCTTGCTGCGACTCAAAAGCAGAGACAACCGACTTTCGATACACTGAATTTAGTATCATGTGAATTTCATGACGTCCTTCCGATTCCTACTTTAATCCCGGAACATGAACAGTTTCGTACTTTTCGGAACGTTGGATTTTATCTTTCCTCTTCCCAGTGTGATAACTTCTTGTATTAGAGACAATGGTATGCGCGATAAAGTTTCACTATTGATGCTCTGTTTGATTAAATTCTGTAATCTACCTTATTGTTTTTCATAATGAACCGGAAAATATTTGGACATAATCTTGAAAAATAATGGAACAGTGACGTGTTTCGGTAAAAAAATGTGAAGTCCAATTTTGTACGCCTTAAAAAGGTCAACGCCGTGAAGCTAATTCCTCACAACAAACGTAGTTTAGCTTTTCTGGAGTAAGACTCAGTAACGACGAAGAGCGTTAGCTAATATCTTCAAAGGACAATTACCGTCAGGTCGGTAATCGGCAATCGTTTCACCTGAGAGAGGGATTCACGTTCTCCGTCTTTGTCTACTTCCGGGGTTGTGAGGTTTGCGGTCTGTAATTTATGCGATAATGTGGAAGGACGCTGAAGGAAGGCCACCCACGCATGCATGCCATATCAGCGATACCTGACCCAGAGATACAGTATTGACAGCAGCCGTCCACATTCGCTGACATCGCAAATTACACGGCTCGTCACGAAACAAATCAAAACAACCGCCCAACAAATTGCTTTCCCCATCTTCAGCGCCGTCCCAAATTCATTTCGAATCAGGAAGTACTCGTAGCGATCCGCGACAGATCATTGTCACAATTCCTCGCCAGAGTTCGAGTTGGCTTCAGCGGGATCGGAGCAGCTGAACGGGAGTCAAGACGGAAATATTAAAGCCTTAATAGACACACACAATTGTCATTAAACTTCAAATCGTAGATAACCTCTGCTTGGTACCGACTGCGTTGTGTTCTTTGGCCCTGACTTCACTTGTGCGATGAATACCTGCACCTGTATTGATTGTTAATGTGAGCTTTGCTTGCTGCTCGTAGATTGCATGAAATTTGTGTTCCCATCATCCTTGTGAGGTGGATTATTTAAAGAAAAGAAAGTATCGAAACTAATTACTTTATTAATAATATAGGCTAATAATTTGATTCCAACTTAAAAACTTTCTAAATATAATCATAGAAAACTAAAACGGTCTACGACGCCGTAAAATCTAAATTACTAGTTCGATAAGAGAAGAAAATACATTCTAAATAGGTTTAAAGGAATGTTATACCCTGAGGTGGGTAACAGCGAAGAATATTCGCAAAATTTTGATTTATGGTTGTGTAGGTCTGATCGGGGTGCGACTTGAGAAATGCGCGAATTAGGCTGATCGAAACGCCGTGGTACGTTTTTCCTGCGATCGACAGACGTAGACGAGCGACTGTGGGAACAGGCAACGCTTAACGTATCGATTCGAAGGTGAATCGACACCACGACTGTTGCGTTCCAAATTCAGGAAACTAAGGATTAAGGAGGGTCGTCTCTTATCCCTCCGGAACAACAGCGCACGAATCCATCTGCACGTCATCGAACCGTCTCATTACCGAACCTTCGAACGAGTTTTTGGACGACGTCGTCGTCGCTGAACACAATTGTTTACAACTTTGTTAACGCCATACACCGTCAGCGTCACAATTTTGCCCTATTTCGTTTTAGAGGAAATGAAACGCAGAGCCTTGTAATTAGTTTGCATCGGTGGCCAGTGAGACGACTGCCAGACTTGGCCTACGAATCCGTACAATAGTAATCTGATTTCCATAGCGGACTCTTTAAAACTAGTTCCACGCCTGTGTTTAGCGGAGGGCGGTAACCAGTTTTACAACAAAGACTTGCGTCAAAGATCCCTGTTACATTCCATCCCGCTGAAACTTTCCCAACTTGCGACAGTATTTACTCTACACGTCGAGGGCTTTCCTGGAAATCTGCTGGATGGATGAAATTCAGCAAAGAACAACGAGGCGGCTTCGACGTGGGAACCACTAACCATCATCCTTATTCTCAATTGGAATAGCAAAACTTTTCAGCACTTAAGCCAATAATCAATAAACTTTCAATAATTTTTCTAACAAAAAAGAACTTATTTTGGACACATCTTCCAAATCTTACAATGAAACGATTCACTTGTGTTCTGCGTATAATCACCAACAAGAGTTTTGTTTCGCATAAAACCTGACAAACAGTTTTAATCACTTTCATTGTTTATAATTTCCCAATTATTTTAATTCCTGTGCTCGCTGATATGGACACCAAGATTTTGCACCCTTTTCACAAGCATCATGCATCAGTAGATGTTTTATGGAAGCATGTGGTCCAAACAACTTTTTATATGACCTATAGTTAAACTATTTTCTCCTATTTTATTTCCAAAATACTGGCTTATTTTGGCAATCACCAAATCAGTCCATCTATTTTACAGTTCTTAATCTTGTGTCCATTCATGTTTGTACGTGCCGTACACCTTCCTATTTAGCGACAGACACATTTGGATCATAAGGTTTTACATTTGATGTTGCATTATTCACAGCTTTAAAACTAGTCCTCCTATAAAACTTTCACCAAGCCGTAAGCTTCAAATGAGAAGAAAAAAACTAATTTTTATTCTGATTGATGTATTGATCCCTTTGAAAAATTCCGGAAAATGGTGATATGAAATTTTATTAGAGGACCAAGGCTAAAATGCCGAGGGAGCCGACTGAGGGGAATGCATGTGCACACTGGCCCAAATCCAGTATCCGCCATGTAAATTAACAGCCTGGCACGACTATCTCTAATGATCCTCCAAGAACTGTACAAAACCAATTTAAGTTAAATTAAAACGCATTTCCTAATGCCCCTCAAGATAAAAGCAAATTCTGAGCCAATATAGATCGGGAACTAAATAGAATTAAACGACAAGTAAGTCTTAATCGAATACATGAAGGTTTAATGGAAGTTTCACACAAACAAATTTATACTTAATTGTAGTGAATTGTTTTAGAGCGGCAGCTAACGTCTTGAGAACATTGTAATTTTAATTTCGGATGGCTACAGACAGAACGATACTTTATCACTCGTATTAGTTTTGAAGATCTTGTTTGATCCTAAATAGGTATTTAGAACTGCATTTGGTAAAGCAATAGGAATTTTCCCTCATCCTTTATTTGACCTGCAGCACCAATTTCCCTGCCGTGGTAATTTCTCCTCATGTAGGTCGGGTTAAACAGATAGCTCTCAGCTGTTGAACAGGCTGGACCATACGGATCGAGGTGGATCGGTTTGTGTACGTCGCCTCGGTGAACTTTCAGCTCGGTACGAATGAAAGTCAACGCAGGGAAGGGAGAAGCCCTCCGTTGTGTTTCCGGTGACACGCAGCTGCTTCTCAACGCACCTTTCCGCGTATTAGTTCAGGTCGGATAACGCGTGCGAGGGAACTTTAAAATATCTATCACCACGCCGTTCTTGTATCTCTGCACGGAGAACTTTACGAGGGCAAAAACAATGGTCAGATCAATATTCCTGTCACCCTGAAATCCTGTGGCGAGAAAGCAGTCCGTAGTTATTCACAACGCACGCACCATTTACATTAGAAACTTGCAGCCAGTTTGAAAGTGCGAAAATATTTTGAGTTCAAACACACTGACCGAAGAACTCACTTAGTTCCGAAATACTGGCACAATTCTACAGATGGAACGTTCACCTCGCTGAAAGCTGCCCGAGAGGAAATGTCTTCAAATCACGCCGAATTCATATTCACGCGAAAGGTCCGCTTCGAGTCCTCGACAAAATGATTGCGACGAGTTTTCTGCGGTGGTGTTATTACTGTCGTGCACCGAGGGCTGGCTGATCATTGAGAAAATTTTGAATTTGATTTCCCCGTCCGAGGACGAGAACACGTTGATATTGGTCGCGCTGACCGCGCGCTACCCTCGCTCAATTGTCGCGCAGATGTTTGCTGTCGAAGCCCATCTGCTCTTCTCTTCTCATCTCTGCTCTGCTCTGCTCTCCTCTGCCTCACTCCTGCTAATAGTTGGGGGTCTCGTTTTAATTTCATTCAATATTTAGATGGTCATCTCGACCAACAGAGCCCAAACAAAAATTTTAAGCGCGCTTGATGTTACCTAATTCACGTATGCGTAATTAATACAAATAAATACATCCCAAGAGATGCTCCTTGTCTGTGTTCGCCGGTTATTACAGTTTTCAGGCTACATATAATTTTAATGGGATGAGAAATGGTGGCATTTTTACCAAATCCATACAAGTAACAGATATTTAGCATATTTAAAATAAATGAAAGACTGTCGGAAAATTGACCTCACATTTAACAAACTGCAACATGTCTAATTTCACTAAACTTAAAATAATTATTGCAGTTAATAATCTAAAAGAACACTGAAATCTAGCGCTCTAATTCACCGCTATATACAAATATAAGGAAATCCCTGGCTGAATTTCCCGAAACACTGTACGTAAAATTTTCCATTACATTTTTTTACTGTTAAAAATGCGCTATAGAACTGCACGTCCGAGTTTTGTATTCTGATTTTGAGTTATTGATTCCTCTCTCACTGTACAGTACGTGTCATTATTAACGCGGCTATCCTCCCACGTAATATTTAAAGAGAATCGAAACGTCCTATCTTGCCAATGTTAAAATAAGTGCTCTTTTCTCGTAAACCGTTATAGACACAGCACTTTAACCTTCTAGGCCCAGTGTGGAACCAAAAATAAATGATTTTTTTATTTGTTATCGATAAAAACTACAAAAATTGTCAAAAAAATTATTTTGATACATAAGTTGATTATTTAAATTATAATAAATAATTTATTCTGTTCCCTCATACATACCGTGAGGTTAAAAATAAATTTTCAAAATTTCAGAGCTTTATTTATAACTGTTCCGCGAGAAAGGTATCTAAAAAATACTATTTTAACGTTGGAAAATATAGAGGGTGTTCAGACTCTGTTTAAATAAAACTGAGGCATTCGTTGGACGATGAATTTCTTTCCATTATATCTTTAAAGCTGCTAAAAATTTCTAACCCCCACCCTCGCTCCACCCACCACCCGTTATCAATTTCCAGTCAATTTTATCTATATTTTCAGATATGTCATATCAGTTGAAGGGTTTAAAAAGCTTTACCGTCTGCCTCTTTATGTAACTATCACTCTTCGATTTCTGCTTAAAAAGTAATACGCAACAGCCACTTTAATAAGTCTCGAGAGCTATTCTTCCTCGCTTTCGATCCGAAAGACGCCGTTAATACTCCAGCCATGAACTTGTACAATACTGACGAATAATTTTCAAATCATCACTTCTACTTAAGCAGGAAACGAATAAAATTTGTGATGTCTGGTAGGCGAGATTTTATTTGGATTAATTGAGCGAGCTTCTCTGTGCCAATGCGAAATTTCCCGACTCCCCCCCCTCCCCCCCCTCCACCAAGCGCGGCTGTTGCTGAGTCAACACAGCTGGCTACACAACCAAACTCAAATTTATTAGCTGCCTTTGTTCGTAGATATCGTAAGGCGTTGCGGAAGATGTCCATTTTAAACGCATATTTGCGAATTCATGCACTGGATCCACATTGACGCGTTAGTCTAAGATTGAATTTACCTCTTGTCTTCATTCAGATGTGATCCTGATGCGTGGAGGAAAGAGAAGAGTAATGGGGAAATGGGACAGAATTTCTATTTAAACGTTTAATATCAGACGCCAGGAGGGTAATTGGACGTTAGTTCTTTCACCCCCAGTCCCCGTCGCACTCTCCCCCTCACCTCTCTCATTCTTCCCTTATTCTATTAAATTCAAGTCTTTCAATTATTTGTCAGGGAGATTAGTATGGCTACAATTATAGAAGCAAACCACGCGAAGAACCCTAATGCGGGTAAAAATTGTACTTGCGTAACCTATAAGCGCCTTAGCAAACGCGGTTACCAAACACGCCAACTTCAGGAAAATGAAGTCTCTATTATGATGAGCAGCCTTCACCTTCCATGAGGCGGAAGTGAATACCCGATTAGCAAAATCTGTGCGTTCTCGCTTTTCACAGTTTATCCCGCTTCCAGTGGAAAGTGGCTCAGACTGTGGCACCGAAATACTTTAGTATATTCAAGTAGGGAGTGCGACTGGGCTGTCGTAGGCACAGGTAGCTTGCCCCGACCTTTAGGAAAGGTCCGCATTCACACCTCCTTACTTGACTAGTGGACGTCTCTCGATCACGATAGCATTTGTCATTTAAAAATATTATATATATATATATAAATCAATTATGACCTGCAGCTAATTAAAATTCACGAACTGTATTTGTAACATAATTTAATTAAAGTTTCGAACTATAATGTACCGTCAGAACTGGAAAACCAATAGCAATTTGGTACAATATAACGTATTTGCATTTTAAAGTTTATATATACAAGAAATGTAACGAAACAGACATAGCTTCTATGTTGCTCTCCAATTCCGTAATTTATAGTTTGTTTGGTATCATTTTTCTTGTAATGATGCGTAGAATTGATATATATTTATTATTTGAGAACAAAATGCGAAGTAAAGGAAAACGGGATTTAATCGACAGAAGTCCACTGGGAAAGTAGTGAGGCGTGAATGCGGCCTTTCCCAATCCTCTGGACTAGATCCCTGCGTCAGCGACAGCCCAGCCGCACTCCGTCGTGTCTCTACTAGAGACATTTGTCCTTAGTGAGAGAATTTTTGTATCTTTTATCTGACTTATTGTGAATTTGACTCACATCAACGTCTGAAAATAAATATCGTATTCTCCGGAAACAATTTTTCGACTATTTTTACGTACCCACTTTTATGATTTCAAAATAATCCTGACCTTTCATTGTTTGTATCCAAATTCTACGTGTACGTGTATAAACGTAGATTCCACTAAATTGCTACGTTTCTCTGGAATCTCATATCGACATTACAGTACTTTGAGCTAGCGATTGCGGCTGGACTGTCGGAGTGGCAGGTAGAAGGGCCACTGTCTGGGCCAGATGATTAGGAAAGACCCTATTCACGCTCCAATTATCACCATATAGCCATCCGTAGATCGAACTGAGAGCAATTAAAAATTATATTTCATAACATTAAAATAATTAACTGAATTATAGTCCAACATTTAAGATGTGTTTCGTAAAAATTTCTGTAAGATAGGCTCAACTTCTATTGTCCATTATATGTTGTTGTGGTATTCAGTCCTAAGACTGGTCTGATGCAACCCTCCATGCTAACCTATCTAGCACACCCAATATCGTCCCTAATCTGCTTAGTGTATTCCATCCTTGGCCTCCCTCTTCTGTTCTTACCCCACACACTTCCCACTAATGCTAATTTTACAAGACCCTCGTGTCTTAAAACGCGGGCTATTAATCTATCCCTTCTCTTCTTGAATATATAATTAAAGTAAATTAAAGAATGAATTATTTATTGAAATGTAATAGGAATTGTGATTAGCCTTTTACCAGATATTGACTATTTTATTCGTTTATAGGTTTCTTGCTATCATTTTTCTTGTAATAGCGTGAGGGTTTGATATTTTAACGTTAAATTTCAAATAAAATAAATCCGAGTTTGATCTATAGAAGTGAATAATGAGGCGTGAATAGGGTCTTTTCTAATCCTCTGGGCCTTCTACCTGCCGCTCTAACAGCCAGAATCTGTAGTTGATAGTACTCTAGGGGTATATCCCAGTTTGTCAGTTTGCGATTTTGTAGAGAGGCGATAACCACCATAATGTATAGAACTTGATTGTACTAGCCTTGAGATAGATGCTGCTGAATTTTCAGTATGTAATGAGAACATTCAAAATTTAAGAAATCTTTTTTATCCCGTCAAGATGAAGTTCATTTTCGTTCATTCACAGAGTATTGGCAAAGCGAGTTAGTTTATTCTAGAAGGTTAGGTTACGGTTTCGTATTTCAGTAAATCGTTAAGGATTGGTATTTTAATTAAAAACGGGTCTGTTAAGATAGGCCAGACATCTGTGATCGAATACTCGGGTGCAGTGCAGTTGAACTAGTAGAAATATTATGTCATCAATTTATCGACCACCGGATAGCGATTGTGACATTCTCAGAACTCCTGTAGAAGTACAATTCCTTCTTCTAAAGCCAGTCAAATCTTCTGACTCGCCGGAGTAACACAATCGATTTTTTTTTCATTGGAAAATAATTATTTTCTCGCATTACTCCCAGGGGAAGGACAAGATATCACAGTTGGACGTCGCAATGTCCGGAAAGTTCTGCAGCGAGAGAAACTCTTCTCTCGGCACAGTTCCGTCCCTAAGACGGATGATATGAAGAAGTAGGGCACGTGGGAACTAGAGTAAGAGATTTTGCGTTTGTAGTTTGTGTGTAGGGATGAGCTGTGGCAGGTGCTCATGTCCCCTATTTTTAGTATCGCTGTACAGCGAGCCTCTTGAACAATCGATGCAGGGCTTCGGAACCTCCTTCGTTCGCGCACACGATGTCGCACGACGCTGCCTGTCACTTCGAACCCGTCAACTACGAGACTTTTTATTTAATCACACGATTACTTCTCGGTTCACTATTGGGAGACCAACTTTAGCCAAGAGGACCGCCGGATTGGCAAATTACACGAGGCGATACTAAGTGAAATTGGGGAGGCGCGTGGCAAGAGTGACCACGAATTTCCCTTACTACAGTCTTCGCTATTTCCCACCAATTACACCCATAATTACTCTCTTCAATTACACAAATTACATTTTTCTAACGTATTCTTTTTTAGCGGCGTTCTGCAATTCCGGGTCCTTCAGCTAATGTAGTTTACAATTTCGAAACTCCTTCCGGGAATTGTTAACTGACTTGTTAACTGTAACTATACAACAAGGATAATGTAGTTTGACTTACGTAGCTTCAATCACAATTCAAATATATTCAGGCGTTTCGTAATCAATGACGACAGAAATCACATCGGAAAAATTCCAAAGAAAAATATATTTAACCGAAAAATATAATATTACCACAATTATATAACAAATACAAATCATCCATAACTCTCCGCGGATTTTAGAACCGCATTTCCGACTTTTAATCTTTCCCTAAAATAAAAATTAAATAGATTCAGCTTCTGAAATGAAAGATATTGTAGCAAAACACAGCGTCAAAATTTCAGCTAAATTTCAGATAAAAAGTGACCCTTTAAAATGTTTATAAACCCACAACGGAGTGGCAATGTTAGAATAATAATTATAATACGATTAATTCTGTCGGTTCACTGACCCCCAGCACGTCAATACATTGCTCCCCAGGATATTTTAATTCTGTCAGTTTCACTGTCAAGCAACTAATTTATTTGAATCGAAATGATTTTCTGAGCAAAACGTTAACATCAAGCTGTATGTTTTTTTATTTTCAGTGTGTGTGTGTGAATGAAAAGTAATTTGATCTGTTATGTGAATGCTGCTTTCTGTCACGGTGTTTAGGCGTTGACTGCACTCGGGTGTAACTAAGTAGAAATTAGTTTTAGAATTTAGTTTAAAATGAACTTTGCTTTTTAGAATTTAGATTGAAATGACCTTTTCCTTTTTATAATTTGTGAAGTTGAGGTCTTGTACGCGCTATTTGCAAATTACTTTATGGTTATCTCAGACTCAGTTCTTCTAATTATATAGCTGGTTGGTTTGTCACAGAAGTAACATAACTTTGAAGTTTAATGACAATGGTGTAGTTATGTCGCAGAAGTTACTTGATGTGTGTTCGATTACTCATGATCTACTGAACTGCTGCATTATTTTAGCGAAGATACGCAATAAACTTTCCTGCCTTAAATTATTTACAATTCCTTCACTTCTACCTAAACCTCTCTTTTATATTTTTTGGTGATGATAGGCTTCAGTAGGGTAATACACGTTGTGGCAAATCCCCTCTCATAGCACAGGAAGGGGTTTTGGAAGAGGGAATGCGGAAGGGAGAGCAGGGCAGCTATTGGTTAACTGAGACACAGGGCTATTATTAAAGGACCGTACCCGGTATTCACCTAAAAGTGGTGCATAAAAACTCTAGGATAAGTCGGACTTGTCCCACGCAATTCCGATAACTGAAGAGGAGTTAAATTCAAGCCCGGTAAATAATAGGTTGGATAACGTAATTCTTATACGACAGACTCAGTTTGCATCATTGCTATTAGTCATCGTAGTAAGAAGGACATAGAAAAAAAGAATACGGAACATTATGACATGATGACTATAACAGTCGATTAATAAAAACTAAATTGTTCGTGGTTGTATTTTTTGTGCATCGTTTCCTAGTTAAACAAAGCCCGACCTATGCCATTAATTTTCAGACTGCAAATTACTCTCTCAGAATGATTTTGCGCTTGAGAGTCGTAGATTCAGGAAATTGTACTTGCTTACGTGAAAGTGATCCGCCAAATTCACTTCCTTCCGTTGTGCGCCTCACGACTAACCTACTCAAGCTCAGGAAACAAGAGCTTGGGTCGTTTTATGACGACAGAGACTGACAGAAGCCTGTCCGACTTCGCTCCGAATGCCAAAACCGAGGTTAGTATTTGAGTTAGAAATTTGTTAACCACTTTGAACTTGATCGCGCAGTATTCGACGGAAGATGGGCACGACGAATCAGATAGCAGAAAAATAATTCAAACTACAAGCCGCAGATAATTCTTGAGCGAAATTTCAGGCGAACGGTCACTTAGGCTTCACAAAATTAGGTTTATTTTTTTTTTGAAAATTATTCCGCTTGGTTTTTATCAGTAGTACGCCTGTTTTACTGGGCCTTGAGATTACTGATCATGTAGATTCATAATAAAGCGAAAGCGCAAAAAGGGCTTCAGCCTGTCACCATCAGTGGTGCCATTTTAATTTGCGCTTTATCGGAATTAATTGCTCTAGTAAAATTAGTTTTCAGCCCTTAGGACAACGCAATTTGTTATACAGGTGCGGTGGGATCGGCAGGTGTAATCCTTTACAACAAATTCAACCGAAGGGGATGCGCTCGCCTAATATACTCGTACAGTACCACAGTAATTATGACTCTGTCACACAGCCATTTTTTCCAAAACTGGAGTGTTCGACGCCGAATCATGTGAGTCAGAAATATTTCATGCAGCCGATCGGTGAATCTTTTGGTATGAAAAAAATTTTATTTGAAGTTTCATTCTACGTTTAATTACTAATTAAATCAGAGGAAAGTTCTTTTGACTTGAGGGCGTGTAATGAAAGCCTAGAAGCCAGAGATATTATGCAAGCTGCACGACCTGACTGTAACGTGGACGGTTTCCATTTCTCCTTAAGACGCCACGCGGGAATTCTGAGTTATTATTTTTAGAAAAGTTCACTTGTTCGTGATCATCTTAGAATAAACAAAGAACACAGTTCCTAGGAAGCCGGTCGATTCAGATTTTAAAAGAATAAGAAAAATTAGAGAGCACGAAAAAATCTTTAAGGAATGATTTATATTTAGATTTCTTTATCGATTCCAGTAGTCCTGCAAGGCGGAAATTGGACAATTCAAAGGTATTCGGTCCTAAGACTGGTCTGATGCAACTCTCCATGCTAACCTATCCTGCGCGAGCCTTTTCATTTCTACATAACACATCCCACATCCTCCCTAATCTGCTTAGAGTATTTTATCCTTGGCCTCTCTCTTCTGTTCTTACGCCACACACTTCCATTTAATGATAATTTTACAAGACCCTCATGTCTCAAACCGTAGCCTATTAATCTATCCCTTGTTTTGGCCAACGTCCTCCATATTGATCTCTCTTCCTCTATTATGCTTAGAACTTCCTGGTTAGTTACACTATCCACCTATTTAATTTTCAGCTTTGTCTTATAGAACCACAATTCGTAAGCTTCTATTCTTTTTCTGTCTGCAACATTTTTAATAATAATTTCCAAATATTCACACTTATATTAGCCGTTTTTACGAAAGCCTGTGCCAAAAATTTTGCTGACTGGTTATATTTCTATTCCGTTGACAATGATTTACATGAGAAAGTGCTGTATGCCTTGCTTCTATCATGTACAATTAAATAGTTAGTTTGATCTACACCCTGAAAATACGATGTATCGTAGCAGTTATATTAATAAGCAAATACTTAATGTTTAGTCTCTTTATTTACACAACCACGGCATAAATATATACGAGTGCTTTTCAGCTATTTAAGCAACGGCTTCCAGTAAAATGCCATTTTCTCCTTTTTCTTGTTGAAGAACTTATATTTAACGCGGAACCTTTATAGTTATCGTCCACGTTTCTGGTACTATCCAGTGATGTCTTCACTCTAAAGCTGATATTCTATCTGTCCGATTTGTAGTAGTAAGTATACAAAGACTTTAATAAGTGCTCTAATAGAACCTCAGTAATGCAAGTTAAACAGATTTTCCTTGGAACGTAATGGAACACGTTCCTTGGACGAAGCTCTAAATTTCGTACATAATTGGAGGTAATCATGTGGCGTGAGAGGGGTGAGAATTTGGAAAGCAGATTATGTGAAGAGGTAGCAAATATCGGACTAGTCCACTCAATCAATAGCCTACGGCATTCTACTCCGAGACAACTCATGTGAACGTGAGTGTTAATCTGTCCACTGGTTACATTGCCTTCCGTTAAAGTCATCATTAACTCATTACGCACACTTCGACGAATATTTACTTTCCAACAGTTTCGAAATTTCAGTTCTTAGCGCATCTTCGGTTCGTTTTAA
Organism: Eucriotettix oculatus; assembly: GCA_034510155.1. Lineage (NCBI taxonomy): Eukaryota > Metazoa > Arthropoda > Insecta > Orthoptera > Tetrigidae > Eucriotettix > Eucriotettix oculatus. The sequence continues at coordinate 28,994,370 of CM067380.1, forward strand.
TAATTATTCCGGCTTGTCGAATAATTTTAGCATCAGCTATCGATAATACCCGTGTTTATGTACAGCCTCCAATGTTTCTTATTTTATTAAAAAAATTAATTCCTCTTTCCTGCATTTTATTGGCTTTCGTGACTCGTTCCTTTTATTGTTAACTAACGCGGTAATAAAACAGCAATTCTGTATTAATGAACCGTACGTTTGCCAATTCGTCATTGTCACAATTCTAGCAAAAGTGCCACATTTTCGTAGTCTTCGTGCTACGTATTCCATGGCTCCCTTTGTCTACATACACCACGCATTCTTTCCAAAAGGTCAGTGTAGATATATTAAACTCATACTTCGCCACAACTTTTTCTTTATTATCTCATAATGTTTAGGTGTCCTTTCCACCCATTAAGGTTCTCCAAATTTCATATCGTGGTGATCTTCTTCGCCGAGGTTCTTCCTAATAATATTGACTTTCTTTTCGTCACTAAAGTTGTTGTGATATACTGTTTGTTTTAACTGGTTTTTGTCTATATGTTTCCGATTAGTTGTGCTTCGGCCATCGACAGAACTCAAACTACATTGTACGTTTTTTCATCCATAACTTCACCAAAACATAATTTTAAATCATTCTGGATCATATTCAGCGCCCGTGAGGCCTTTAAAACCGTTCCCGGTATATAACTCGCAATTTAGTATCTGGTTAATGTAGATGCTACATCGAAACTTAACGAGGAACGCTTATTGTTTCTGAATTGCTCACTGTTTGACGTAATAAGGCTCTGTCATGAGATAGAAAGTTCCCTGGGTCATCCAAATATATTACAGTTGTGAATGTATAAGTGTGTGTTTGAGTAGGGCTATAAGTTTGCTGTTTGGACGTACTAGATCGCAGGTACAGGGACAGGACGCATTGTTGTTGATGGCGCCGCGACGCCAGCGTCGTTTTTGTGTCGGTAATTGCAGGCAGTGTTGTGCCCGTTGCCCGGCAACCTGACCAACTCGCCCTAACGCTAACACAAACACCGCATTTTCAATCCGAATTTGCTATCACACCACGGAATAACCTTTCTGCGCTAATATTTCTTTCAATACCACGTAATCCCCAATATTTCTTATTTATTGATCCGTTTCAAATAAAGACACACAAAGTTTACAACTTCGCCGGCGGGAAACTGGGACGGAGTGTTTTGTCTGTCTTACGGGGACATTTGTCACGAAATCGTCTAGTAAATAATTTAAAAACGTGGTTATACCCTCGTAATTCGTACGTTGAGATCTTGTAGCGAAGAAAAAATCGATTTGTTTCGATAAACGCGATTAGAGACAGTCGAAGAACATATTTCGCTAATCGAGTTAGCCGAGCTTATGTTGAAATGTGACGGGGCAGCGGAATAGCGGACGATCGATACTTATAATTTTATAATGGCTTAGCGTCGCTACGGAAGCCACCGGCATCGATTTGTTTGCATCTTGTAGTCAGGTGCCGCGGCACCTTTCTGCAGTTTGAACGAGTAGGTCCTCGGAACCTCCGTCCAAGTCGTTATAAAATACAGCATTCGGTTGGGAGGGACCGAGGAATTGTCTCGTCCATGTATCGGCGAAAATTCCTGCGTTTCAAAGTCTACCTACGACAAAAGTGCGGCATACTTGGAATATATCGCGGAAATTAGAATTTTAACTTTACAGGCGTGTTTGTCTAATTCGCGTGGCGAGTTGAACCATTGTGGCTCTCCTTTTGGTATCTTCAAATCAACTACATTTTACCAGGTACTCGTTGAATCGTTTTGGACTAGGATGGTGGTATCAAAAGCACCCGACCTAAAAAGGAATATTTAAAAAAGTAGGCAAAAAATATTTCCCGTTCTCAAGATATTCTCCTTTTAACTCGCTACATTTTACCGAGTGATGTTCAATAACTTTAATGCCTGTTTTTACAGTGAGAACCATCTATATTCTCAAAATAACCATCAACCGTAGACTCTTCTCATTCATCTTTGGCAAATCTTTCACTACCGAGCCATTCCTTCAGGTTTGGAAAAAAACGATCAGAGGGAACGAATAGGGTGCATGAGGAAGAGAATTCGTAGTTTAACTCATTGATTTTGGTCATCACGTGTATGAACTGCTGCATTGTCATCGAGAAAAAAAACTTTCTTTTCCTTGATTTTATCATTCAAACGCTGCAATGAGTTCGAATAATAATCTTAGTTGATTGGTTGTTGAATATAATAGATGCAAATTATTCCAGGCGCATCCAAAACAACTGACGCCATGACTTGCCGTTAGTTGGAACTGTCTTCGCCTTGTTTGAAGCCAATTTCAGTCCAATGTCTTGACCGTTCTTTCGTCTTACGTGCGATGGACTCACGGTTATCGGTTATAAATTTGACGCGATAACTTGGCTTTATTGCTGTGAAACATCGCCAAATACTCGACTGAAATATCCTCACGACGCCGTTTTCGTTCCCCAGGAAGCAAACGCGGCATCCATCTAGCGCACAGCTTTGTCATAACCAAAGTTTCAGTCAATGTGCCATTTACTTTTTTTTAAAAAAATATCTACCTTGTCTCCTAGCTCTAGAACTTTCAGTCGACTCCGTACAATATCATTTTGTGGGTTTCCGTCGCCATTTCTGGCGTGGTCGGCCACTGCGATGCTGGTTTTGCAGCTCGTGCGATTTTGTTCAAACACTGCCACTCAATATTTTATTGTTGTAAAACGAAGGAGCAGATTTCCCCAGGCTAGAATCTGGCTCAACTTTGATGTTGGTGGGACTGATGCCGTTCAAATGAAATCATTGTATCACATGACGATGACCAAATACATCGAGTGTTTTCTACAACACTTAACAATGTAGCGTCTTCAGAATTCAGCTTTATAATGTTGGTACGTAGACCACTCCGCCTCCTATACTACCCTCGCAAGTCCAAAGTCTGCCATGTGCCGAATTTAAGAAATTATAAAGGTGTTTCGTTATTTATTCGTATCGTTATTATTCCTATTTTAAAGTGTCCATTGAACACGCTTGAAGATTGAACAGGAGTTTATCTTTTAGATCCGTGAAGTAGATTTAGAATAATAAAAGCTTTAGTTCAATACCTAAATCGTGACATCGCCGACCCATTAATACGGAAGCTTATTTCTCTCTATAACATAGTAAAAATGTTAAAAGTTGTCAATTAAATCTCGCCACAAAGATCCCGTCAAGTTGACGGGGATCATTGCGTTCGTCTTGTATTGTAAGTAGAAATGAAAACTGCTCATTACGACTAGTTAAAAATTACATTATGAAGTATGAATTTTCGTGCAGTTACGCTGTAGAGTTTTGATGAATCAAGGGAGAGTAAGAGAACACGACGTTGGAAATACTAAAGAGATACTCACTGTCTAACGTCACGAAAATGCGGAGTGATTAATTGGGGACGGGAAGCGATTAGTTTATAATAGGGTTAACAACCGCGGACTGAACCGGGAATGTCAATTTGAATTTTGCCATTATTCTTTATTCTCGCAAAGCGGTTAATCGGAAAGGAACTAAAAGCAATCGAAGCGGAGCAATACAAGGGCTGAACTCTGTAATTGCGTTACAGAAAAACAGAGGCGGCGCCTGCAGGTTTTAACTCTAATAAAGTGGCCTGATAAGCCTCGCTTAGCCTGCATGTTCCAACATAATCACCTCAACGCAGTCGTACTTAATGAAATCATCATCCTCGCTTTTCAGGACTTTCAACTTCCCTGGACTGGGGAAGGCGAGATTCGAACCTGGATCCTCCTCTTGACACATCTTTGCAATTTTTATAAAACACTAGCTTAAATAAAATGACGCCGATTTTAACATAACCTCGCATGTATATAATCTCTTTACACATTACATAATTTACTTCTGTATTCCAAGACTCGTTCTAATTCCTCTCTCTACCCTTCTTAGTTCACGCTAATCTTCTTCAAACCTCAGAATGGAACAACATAATCATGACCACGTCGATGATATTTTTCACTGGGAAGACAGACAGACGAATATCCACGTGATCCCGGCGTCAATTACCTTTCATTCCTGAATTCTAGGCGAATTTTGCTTCTCAATTGAATTGTCTTAAAGTACAAATTTCAAGAAATCTTCTCATACATGCATTCTCGTTGAACTTTGTTTCCACTACTAAAACTGATTTAGCTAACAGACGAACACGAATTTTTCTGCCAGCTTCAACAAGTTCTTTGATATTCTTCGGCGAGTCTTCATGTTCACGAATTTGTTTTCCGAGTTGTGTTCAAAGACCTAGTTAAGCTGTTAGAATTAATAGGTTGGGCTGTCGATAATAGGGTTTTATTCCATTTTCATGCCTTTCTTCCGGCGGTGAGCCTTCATTGGCTTACTTGTCCATACTGTCCTTGCAGCTCAATGGAAGATTTCCGGCCTTTCTTTAAGTCCTAATGGTAAATCAACAAACGCACGATAGTTTTGTAGCTCGGAACGCGTAACTTGGATCTAATGTTTAATGACTGACGACGGGGACTTAATTCCGAGATAAGTAAGATCGGGTGATCGACGGTCTAAATTGGAGAAGAAGTGACGTAGGAGCCAACTGATGTTGGCCGGGAAGACAGAATGACCATTTGAAAAAATTAGTTAAGTGATGGTGGAACCAGCGTTGAACATGGACCTAATCGGTTCAGCACAACTCTGGGAGACTTGTGTCGGGTTTCTGCGCCTGAGTGACGGTCTGATTGTTCTTACCATAGTCAGTTCGTGGAACCAAAAATCCGTAATAATTGACATTAATACGACTTAACAACTTTAAAATTTTTAATGCAGTACAATTAAGACCACCCTTAAATAAATAAATTTTTTATCGTCTAATCATGAGCACAAGAGTTAAAGCTAAATGTCCCCAAACAAATTTGTAACCGTGTTTCTTACTTATAACTAAATTCTTCTTCAATGTCCGACATTGTACAAATATCACCGGCCTTATTCTGTTCTGCCATTCTTTCCGAATATCCAGGATAATATTCTTCCAGTAAGTAGCAGGTTATGTAGACCCTCTATCTTCACGATTACCCCTTTCACTTCGGTTTTAAAACGATGTGGATCGATTTTGTCTCTTCAGTTCGCTTACATTTAAACCGATTTTCTGGTGCCTTCTCACTAGCGGACAGTTTCAAATGCAGTAAAATTGCAGGTAGCAGCGCGTACCCTGAAGTAGGAAGGGTTACTTGACTAGTGCACTTGTGTCGACATATTTCTATTTATTGTATTTGACACTTTATCTTAACATATATATTAATAATCAATTTGAACGCAGAATTGATGCAGAATTAACATTTTTGATATATTACGTAAATAAACGTTTAAATGCTAATATTATAAATTTTACAATAAATACGATGTTTCGTCTCCGTTTCGAGATAATGATAAGGCGTGAAGGACATGAATTACTAAATTTGTAAGTTTTGAACCGTGGTTTTATATATAAAAAACTGTAACATAGAACCCATATTTAAGAAATTGTAATTATATCTTTGCAGTATGCCTGAGGAAGTCTCAAAACGGAGACGTAACGTCGTATTTACATCAATTAAATAGTAATAAAATTATATGCTGACTTATTGGCCGAATTTTTAATTATTGTAAACTTTAATTTAGGAAACTATGTTTGAATGATATATTTTACCAAGGTTCTTTTGTTGCTTATATTGTTAAAGTAAATATTGTAATGAAATTTTAATAACGGCTGCTCGCCCTAGTCGAGAATACTACAATTGGAACTTTGAAATAGAATAGCGAGCTAAAATGATTAAGGGGCTCTTATAATCAACTCTTTAATATTTAACATTACTTAGTGACTGAATAGTGTATTTATTTCTTTTTTATTTAGTCCAATTTCAAAACTTAAAAACGGTTTGTGTAAGGCTTTTCAACATCACAGTTCTCTTCATACCTAACAGTAATTCTAAATATTATCTTCCTTCTTCTCACTCCTTATAAATATAATTCTATTCCTAACGTTTTTTGAATTTTTGAGCTCCAATTTTAAAGCGTCAATTGTGTCGATTATCCTCGGACGTGATCTTATAACTTGGCAATTCAATTTTTAATTTCATTCTTCAACAACATTAGTCGTTATGTGGCGTATGTCGTAGCAGTTCCATAAAATGTGTGGCACTAATGGGTTATCTAATCATTGCCCTACAGAAGAATTTGAAAAAAATTGAGTAGTTTTTCTTCAACTAATTTTTTAGTAATACGTACTAATTTTTTATTTTATTAAAATATACTCACGGTATTTGTCTCTGGGTTGCAAGGAACATGTGTACAAAATTTAGTCTAATTTTCCCCACGCGTTTAAATTTATATAAAAATATACAAACATCCTTTTTCTTAATTACAGATTTAAAATCACATTAACTCTGGAGTTATTGGTGTATGTGAATGTCTTTTTCATTATTGGCTTGTGAGTGGATGTATACCAAGTCTTCATCTTGTTGCTGATTATAATGAAAATGATAATTAAGTATCTGAAAATTAATGGAATAGCCAATTGTGCGATTAAAAACTAATAAAAATTCACGTACTGTATACGTAATTTAATTAAAAATTCATTACATGTAATAATATTGGCAATAGAAGTTTTGTAATTAGTTAGTAATTAAAACGACTGTATCAAGTTCCAGAAAAAGAAAACCCCTTTTTATATCCACAGTCTTTATTCTAAACAGTATTAGGAGCTTTCGGCTTCATTGCCATATTCATCTCATATATAAAATTCATAATGCAATTTTATCATATACGTTCGTTCGTAGTTGTCACATTTACACATATATCACGTCACTTTATTAGCGTAAGGTAAAATCTGAATTTTTACTATAATATACTGATTTTTAGAATATTTGCATATGTGTTTTCTTTTAAAGTAATAGATGATAAAAGTTAACTCTGCATCAAACATTGTTGACATGTGGCGTTCAAATTCAGTAAATAGTAGATTATTTTGTTCCATTTTTCTTGTAATGGTGTGTAGATATATATTAAATGTCAAAAATCGAAGTTTCATCGAAACAAGTTCAGTAGTCAAGGGGCATTACTCGCTACCTGCTCTAGTGACAGGCGCTGTTACCTGCTATTTTACCGTATTTGAAACTGTCCACGACCGATTTTATTTTGAAGTTCTACGTGCGGTGTAAATATATATGAGATGATTTGACATTCGGCAGAAACGGTAAAACCTGTTTGAGACGAGCGCGGTTCGTTTGAACGGGTTGCGTTCCATTGTCTTGAGGGCGAGTTAGAGTGCGAGGGCGCGGGGCAGGGGGGTGAGAGGGCGGGGGGAGGGGAGGGGTGGGGGGCAGGGCCTCTGGCCGGAACAGCAACCATCGCGTCCGCAACTTCGGAGGCCCAACTACAGAAACTACGATTCAAGTCCGAAGCGGTGACAACGTTCCGTTTCGACTCGACTCGAATGCGTCACGGCGTCAAGGCGTCGGTCGATAACAACTATTACCGTAGCTAATTCCGCGTAATAAAGTTCGCATCGCGCGCCGTAACGATTTGCCTTTTCTTGTTCCACTTTCAGTACTGACGCCTGCTCCCGAGTTTGGAAAAAAAAACTTACGATTATTTTTACGATTAACGGGAACGGAGACTACGTTAATATTGGCATTGAACCGCGTGGTCGTATGGAAATATTTTATTTGAATCTTCCGAAAGCCGTTTTGAATTACTGTCGTGCAGTGATGAATTCGGCGCTCTTGCCTTGCATTGAACAACTATTGTTAAGGGCGGGAGTGTCCGCGGATTTGCCGCGACTGTACTCCCAGCCGATACGGTGACGTCATAAGCACGCCACCTACACGTAACAATACTACTTGCACGGCGCAACTTTGTCCTCGACATACAAACAAACCTCTGCAATTTTCAACGGACATTTAATTATACTTATAGTTGTCTCCGTCGTGAACGGTGAAAAATAAAATTTCCCTATTTATCCGTAACGTTACAACAAACTACAAAACCGAAGAAGTGTTATTTACGGGAGTTATTTTTTTTTAAATTTTATTGCAAGTACTGTAGGAAGCGGTCCGTCTTACGGACGACTTTTAATTCACTCTGTTAATAAATGGGGTTTTATGTTAAATTTTTGGGAACGTATTCGGTGACGCCAGCCAACATGACGGGGTTTCCCTTTGCATTTAAACGGTATGGTAATTGGCGGACACGCTACAGTGGTTCATGTAAGACGATATCAGGGACAGCTGGAACGTCGGTGACGTCGTCACTGAGGGGAATCCACGTACGTCACACCCTGACTACACTAAGTGGCACGTAGACAAACAACCACAAGTAAGGATACGTTTTAGACAACACCTGACCAATTCGTACGTCGTCATAAACATACGTACGACTTTTTTTGTGGTATTTTTACGGCGATTTTGAACCCTCTCTCATGGACGAGGCTTCATGACGCCCAGTGACATCCTCGAAAGGAGCTCTCCGTCTCCGTGCAATGACGTTATTAGCGGTTGGGCTGGCAATTTGAAATGATTTCGATATTGAGATAGTTTAATCGGCAGCGTGTGTACGCTCGTGAGGGGAGCCGTGAGCCGTGGGAGCGCGTCACCTGGCGCGATCGCAGCGCGTTCTGCCGGACAGCGCCGCAACCAGCGGGGCGACGGTGGCGCTGCGGCGGACGCGCAGCCAACCACGCCGGACCTTCGCGATCGATAGTGTTCTACATAATACTCACTACTACGGCCGTCACGTGCGCCTTATGTACTCTACCTACGTCATTATACACCCGCACCTACGCAAAAATATCATTCACCACCAATTATGTTGCAATTATATATGCGACAAAACAATTATTCTACTGTATTCGAGCGTCATTTCTAAGAATGCAGCAACCCCACGATCCTAGTCCCTTCCACCTTATCCCATTCGAATTGCCATATAAATTTGAAACAAACCACCCCCACAGCGAGACTAAACTAGTCAAAGCAACATGGCGAATAATTAATTGATTGCAAAATCACACAGATTATTAGTATATTTATATCCTTTAGGCAGTTACGTTTACTTAACAAAAACTTATACTATCTCCTCCCTACTATGGCATTACTTCACTACTCAAGTCCAGTTCGTAGTTAAAAATCGTATTCCAAAACATTTGAAATTAATTTTATGTTGAGATGTCTGTTATGATTAGGACGTGCCCTCGTTTCATCCCTGATCAGTTCATATCGCCGTTACGAAACAAAATTTAGGAATTAAGGGTGATTAAAAATTCTTGGCTCAAGTATTCAGATGTAATGGAGACGTAAATACGTGCAGTGCGAAAGAGGTTACTGGGTGCGATTAGCAATGAAACAAGAGTAAAACTTTTTGAGTACCTTATTGTTACCATCAAATTTACTGTATAATACATGTTTAAATAAGCTCCAGAGATAGTTAGGTGACATCCGGGGATTTTGCTGAGGATCATTTTGAACATTAATTGTAATGTAACAATGACCAGAACACTGAAGAACATTTACGTAGAATACACGCACAATGAGTTTCCGACACGTGGGTATTTAACAAAATATGTTTGTATTTCTCTTCCTCGTATCTACATGTTTTTTAACGCCGCGTGAAACTGCTTGCAGATAAATTAAACAACGTTAGACTTAAAGGAGAATAACTTATCCCGTTACGATCCGTAAGGGTCGGTATTCCATTATGGACTTATAATTTATTAGGCTTCCCAGTAATTCTTCCCGGAGCATTTTTTTTATTAAATTCCCGTAAGTCACTCCATTTAATCTATACATAAAATTAAACGCCCCCCTCCACATTATGACTCCGTATATTCGAACGGTATAATTTGAAACATTTATTCTCGTCCCATTTATCTTGAGACGCCCGCGAAAGACATTTTAATTTCGAACATGTTATGCCTTGCAATGGGCATAGTTTCTAAACATGGCGTACTATTACGAAAATATCCCAGGTAATAACGAGTAAGATATACCGAAAAATTAACACTATACTTTATCGCGACATTTCACAGGAGAATAATTGTTCCGGGTAAATTACGAGTGTATGGAAAGTTTCTAGTTGGGACTGGAAAACGTCTAGAAACCTCTTCCGCAGCATACCTGTCAAAAGAAGAAAGGCATTTTCAAAGTATTTTCTGGCAAGGAAAAAAATTGAAAAATTACAGACGTGCGAGAATTTAAGCTGCAGGGTGATATTCGTCTGTGTAAAATTATTTAAGTAGTACAAGATGGAAGGAATGATCTTTCAGGTCTGTAGGATGCAGGAATTTCGGGTCGACTCTGGTAGCTCAGTAGGAAGAGTGTCCGCCCGGTAAGCTGAGGTCCGGCCCAATCGAGATTTATCCATCATGATCTCCTAATTAAAAAAATCATTTATATACTTCAAAACGGATATCTAGAGGTCCCGTTACATTTTCTGAATAAATGGGTTGAGTTAATGGCGAGCGTAGGTTGTGGACATTTAAAACTTGTTTACTAACAGATGTGAAATTCACGCATGTCTAAAAGCAAGGCAATTTAACGCTGCTGCTGACAAATATATCACGATAGCAAATTGGTAATAGGTTTAATTTGGCATTAACGTGGCTTGTTCGACGAATTTACTTTTGTATTTGTTGTGGGAGTGAAAGAAATATTTTGCTAGGATATTGAAGAAACATGAAATATATCTAGTATTGTCCTGTCGGAATCTTGTCCTTTATGCAGCACAAAGGAGACAAGTTTATTTCTGTACACGCTTTAGAAAAAGCGACGTAAGAAGAGGAGAATAGGATTATGAGACGCAATATTGAAAAATAGTTCACTCACGACCGGTCCATTCAATATAAATGTAATTCAGGTTGAATTTTAATGCTCAATCCTTGTCGTTTTATGCAAGTGGGATGTTAGGGTCAGTATCGGCGGCGTTTACGTTTGTTGCTCCAACCTTTGTCATACTTAACACAGTCAGTTTCGCGATGGAACTAAAACGATGTAGAACTCGACTCATAACATTAAATACGTCGTCAGCATTTACACAGGATTTTTATTTCATTTCTGTGAGTTACTCCATTTAAATCTTGATTTAATTGGTAATAAAACTCTTTTTAGTTTTTTAGTTATTTTATTTTTAAAGTGGTAGATTTTGTCAGTTATACTGCCATATTCATCCTAATGGTATGACAAATCAATCAATATATTGGTTGCAATTCAGTTCTTAAAAGGCTTTATTTCTAAGCTCTTAAGAGCAGTATAACTGCCGAAAGCTACCATTTTTAAAATAAAATAACTCTCGAAACAGTGACCGAAAAAAGAGTTTTATTCCCCATTACATCAAAATTTAAACGGTCAAAGAACGTAATCCATTTAAATCTATAAAATTAAAATCCATGCCACTCCGTATACTCGAACGTTTTGCTTAACAAGCATTTATTCGCGTTCCGTTTACCTCGAATTGTCCGTCGAAGGTGCTGTAATTACGAAAAAGTTACGGAATTATGGGTTTGGATTTTAGAATATTGTTTATAAAGTTTGTGTTGTCTGGATGCGTGTTAAATTTTACGGAAACAAGGAAAATATAGATGTAATGTTTTATAACGCGTACTCGCACGCACGTAAATTTAGGCTGATTCATTCCGTGTGCAATCGCAGATAAATGCTGGATAAGGTAATAGGTGGTCGGGTTGTGCAGGGGGTCGGGGGGGAGGGGGAGGTGGTTGGGGGGGGGGGAGCCAGCTGCTACAAACAGCTGCCTTCACAGCTGGCCGCGAACCCGGACCCCGGACCCCACACTCCCTCTCACACATCACTGCCCCACATAAAACATTCACTATTCCTGTTGCGAATCATATTTATCCATAAGGAGTGTAAACAGACCATGTTTCCGCATGCCAGGATAATTCGTATAATTGCGGACAGAAATGTAACTGTACGTTTTCTTTGAATCGCATTAATAGGGAACCACTGTAGTGAGAGTTTCCCTTATTCCAAGTGGTTTCCTCCGTAACATCTTCCCGACTTCCATAAGTTACCAAAGAAACAAAATAAAAATTTGTAATGAATATCTAGCAGATGTCCGTCTCTCATCTATCCTTGAAAACGATTACACGTCTATGCTGTATAACTTACTCCAGTCAATGGATTCTGAATCGAACCGACAGATCATTCGAAGGCAATCTCACAACTACTTAAAAGTTTCAGTTACCTAGCGATCGAGAAATTTTACACAGTCCACATTTATGAGGTGAAAAGTGTGTCAACACTTTTAATGAATAAATGCACTTCAATGGGGGGGGAAAAAATAGAAATTTCTCTTTTAAAAAATAGCGTAATATTGATCTGCACATTTAATAAACCCCTCAAAAAAAATTCAGAAGAATCTGAACAACGATTTCTGTACACGGACACGTAAAAAATTAATCCCCGACATAAATTTTCAGCATTTATTTTTCCGAAAAGAGCGTGGCTCAGTTAAAAGTGATAAATTAATTAGTTACCGTTACTTGAAAATGACAGAAAGCAAGAGAGAAAGAAAATAAATAACCTCAACCCCCCTTATTAGTCAGAAATAAAATGAAATTTAATGAGAAAAATTTAGTGCATAATAATGACAACAACACGACGTGTCGTTACTTTCATTGGAACCTCTTCAGTTGCGATTTCGGCAACAAAGTTTGTACGTTGAGAACATTGAAAAATATTATGTTTTGATCTGATGAAATATATAATTTCTTATCGCGCCTTAGGAGGTTCCAGTGAAAGGAACGACACGGCGCGATACTGTCGTTACTATATACAACTGTTTTCATTAACTTTAATCTCATTTCCGACTAATTAGTCCGTTCAACTCATTTATTTTCAAAGAAGTCAGATTAATGCAACTATAGCGTGAGTATAATTTTTTCTAGTCTCGGATGGAACGTATTAAATAAGACAAAAATTTTCAGCGCGTATCGAATTGCAAGCAGAGCAAATACCGAAATTTATTTCAGTGAAATATTAAATGGTTACTATCCTGGTAGTTTTTACACATACGTTTCGATAAATGGCTCCGTAATCAAGCAATAGAAAATCATACCATGTCCGATACCGACGTTAAGATTTGCAGGCGATTTTTCGGAGATAAAAAATACTAATTGATAAGAGCAGAACAAATACTTAAGCTTCAAAATAGAAAAGAAGAGTTATATGAGAGAAAATGTAAAATAACGACTCGCTTGTCACTAAGATTATCTCCAGCAAAGAATCTATATTAGGAAATGGTTATATGAAATTATGATGAATGCTGATGAGTCTTGGGAAGAATAGGGAGGAGGGCAAAGTTGAATATATTAGGATAGTTTTGGGGACGGGGGATAACGAGCTACATGAGGGTAATCCTGAAACAAGCAACTCCCTTCTAATAGCATAGGAATGGAATTGAAAAGGGGGGGATGTGGAAGGTAGAGCAAGGTATCCAAGGATTCATCACGGCCCCCGGGCTATAGTTTAAGGATCCTACCCGGTATTTCACCGAAAAGAGATGCAGGGAAAGCCCTAGAAAACCTGCATCAGGTTGATCGGGCTATTGGGTACTATTCTCACGCCCTTTCGAATGACGGAAGACGAGTTTTCTGTGGGGTGCAGCATTCCCTTATCCGTGTCTACACCAGTTTTAGGAGGCATTTGGCCGACTGATCCAATGGGATCAGCGGACAACTCTTACCGTATGCCCAAGGTCTTCAACCCGAGTACATACACCTCTTAAAATAGATGTTAGGTGGCTCGGCATGTGAAAACCTTGAAAAACCCCAGAGACAGTACGAGGCATTCCCAAAGGTGAGCCCCGCAGTCAATCTGGGGAGAATTACCTGCGATAGAAAAGTCCCACAGGCATCATATGCTTTTAAATGGAAGTTTCCTGTTTCGTGTAGCCTGTTGCCTCTCCCGCGCCCCCCCCCCCCAAAAAAATATAGGACTTTTAGTAAACATAGTAATGCAGGTTATACAAGAATGAGATATTTATATCTAATATATAAATATATGTACTTTATGACTTGAAGAACAATTTCGATTTATTTCATGGAACGTTTGGTATGTCCGTGATAGATAACAGACCTCAGAGCCGAGAGAGTTGGTTTTGTATTGCTTGCAGTCGTATGGTTTTATCTCAACATTCAATCGCTCCTTTAATTTATTTCGATACAACGGAGATTAAATTGGTGGTGGAGGGTGGGTGCGTGGGTGGGTGGGGGAGGGTGCGTGTAATATCAACAGTTTTTATCTTAAGAGGATATGCAGAGATCAATCGTAATTGAAACTCCTTAATAAATATATATATATATATATATATCTCGTAATTGAAACTCCTTAATATATATATATATATATATAATATATATATATATTAAGGAGTTTATATATATATATTAAGGAGTTTATATATTAAGGAGTTTATATATATTAAGGAGTTTCAATTACGATATATATTAAGGAGTTTATATATATATATATTTATTTATTTATTAAGGAGTTTCAATTACGATTGACCTCTGCATATCCTCTTAACATAAAAACTGTTGATATTACACGCACCCCCCACCCACCCACGCACCCTCCACCACCACCAATTTAATCTCCGTTGTATCGAAATAAATTAAAGGAGCGATTGAATGTCGAGATAAAACCATACTACTGCAAGCAAATAAATATATATATATATATTTCTTTGTGTGTGAAGAACAAGTTTCTAACACGTACATTGCTTGGAATCCTTTTTCTGTACTAGTATCTCAAGGTTTCCGTGTAGCAGATCGAAATTTACTTCACTTGGCGGAATGGTGGTGAGCTATCAATAAATTCGGCCCATGTTTAACTTAACTATTAAGAGATTCCTCTAAAAATTTGAGAATACAATCCCTGGATCTGTAAGTCGAAAACTTAATTTAGTACGAATGTGTAAGGGATTTGTCTGGCTTTCCTGAGTCGTTCATGCAGATTCTGTAAACTAGCCTGTGATACCAGGAATACGGTACAGGTGCAGTCACTACCAAAATCCTAAACAGTGTCAGTATGACACGCACATTTTGCAACTACACAAGAGCAGGGAGCAGTGCGTCAGAAAATGCATGCAATTATCATGAACTGTGCTGTAATTTTGCGAAGTTGAAAATAGAGCCCAGGAAAATTTTATAGAAAATTTTAAATACAAACGAAAGACAGATGTATCGTGATTATATTATCTGTAAATAAGTGCAAGTAGTTTTTTGTTTTATTTTGAAAATATTGTTACTTTTTATTTCTACAAGTAAATATTATTTACGTCAATTTAACGACCGACAATGAAAGAAATATACTCTTTATGTCTCTCTGGCTTAAAGAATAATTACACTCAGAAACATAATAATATACTTATTTTTAGACTCGCAAAGAAAAAAATGTGATTATGATAGTACATTTGCTCCAAAATTCCGTTTTCCCTCATCGCGCAAGATTACGGGTTACAGAGACTTATAGATTCTAACACTGTAATATTCTGACTCACGTAGAAAGGACGTATTGACGATTTTCTGGTATATTTCGCATATGGAGGATCCCCACAGGCGAAATAGAGCACATAGTCGATATTTCTCACTTTATAAGTGAGTCAGAATGTATTATATTATAAAAGCCCGTATCTCTGAATCCTTCGGTGATGGGGAAAAGCCGGTATCATATTTCAATTCAGGAGAAGAGTATACTAACAGAATGAGACAGATCATTTTCTATTTTGTTTCTGAGTACAATAGACGAATTAACGTTTATTTTGAAGATTTGAAATTTAAAAGACACTGTGGGTGATGGGGGAATTCCGATCTGCACGTGAAAGCGTAATGAGAAACTGCATTAACTGCACGTGAGACAAAAAATATGTTTAGCGGTTTTATGTAATTTAAAATTTTCGCTCTTACTACATGACGAATAATTGAGTTACAAATGTTGAGATAACTGTGTTGACTGTTACAGTCGTTTGTTTCTTCTCTGTTCCGTTCCTTCCTTCGCTTGTTGTTCCTCACTTTTACTCTTCGTCAGCGTTCACCAGCTTGCACTGTTTCCATTGTAATTCCACCTTCCAGAGGCGACTGTTAGAAAACTGCCGAATCTACACCATTGTCGTTAATTTGTTGTTATAATATGTGTCTAGTTGTAAGTGTAAATGAGTATTTCTCCGAATTTCCTTCCCATGTTTTATTTGGTGACGTTTCGCTCGACGATGAGGAAGTTGGCCGTCGGCG
Organism: Eucriotettix oculatus; assembly: GCA_034510155.1. NCBI lineage: Eukaryota > Metazoa > Arthropoda > Insecta > Orthoptera > Tetrigidae > Eucriotettix > Eucriotettix oculatus. The sequence goes on from CM067380.1 coordinate 29,010,621, forward strand.
AGCGAAACGTCGTGCCTAGTTACTCCTTGTTTCTCGTATGGCTACGTAGTGATTACTTGCATTGGCTGGCATGTGCATGCAGCAGCATCAGCGTTACGTTGGGCGACGCGATTCTAGTAACTAATTACAGTTTTGGATGCACCGCCCCTCCCCCGCAGGTCTGCGTCTACACAAATCCGTATCCCATTACAAGACCTCGTAAATGCGCGCATTCAATTACAGCTCCCCATGGAGACGCAGATGCGCCCTTTTAAGGCGCTGCGCGGTCCAGATAAGGTCGCTCGCTTTTTATTAACTACGCACAATACGAACGACTTGGAACTGATCGCCCGCATAACTTAATAAGGCCTTCCCCGCAGCCTATTCTCGTTTATAAATAAGTTCGATAAACGCGAGAGTAGTTGCTACGTGTGTCATTCCGAGGCTACACGACGCAAAGTCGACGCTGCTTAGACGCTATTACCGACTCCGATCGACTGAATTTCCTCTCGGACTCGGGCCTCGGATAAGTCTCGCTCCCAACAACGTTTCCGAGAAAATCGCCCGCTACAACTTTAGATTAAACTCGCATATGATCGTTGGGATTCGAATCCCCTCGCGGCAATCTCGATCTTCTCTGCTTTTCTGATACGTTCGATATGAAAACACATAGTTACGAGTGGGAGAATCGAGTCATTGGTCAGTACAAGAAGATGACAGCTTGACGCAGCTCAGAACTCAATGATCAAAAATACGCTAGTTTAATCCCTAAAAGCAAGGGGAATGCACGGGTGCTCTGCCACGATCCTTCACAAATCCATCAAGTGGACGTGCATGTCGATTTGACCAACCAACGACTGTCGAAATAATCCGACACAAATTGCTCAAATAAATAAAAAGAAAAGAATAACATCGTATTATGCATAAATTATCCAAAAAAAATGAGCACCTCTTCCGCAATGCAACACACAACACACATTTTCTCCTATAATAATCGGTAAATCAATACTCGTCCGTTTTTCGAATAATTAAATGATCTGTTCGTTGATTTATTTTATTTTCTCCTATATGTTCTCCACACACAAACCTCTATCATAAGAATGGGAACAGCAACCATACTACTTTTCAAATAATATTTTACTAATTAAATTTCAAAGACTTGTTACGTTTAAAAAAGCCACCTCAACGTAATTATTTTCAATCAAAATTTTGTAAAACTTACCTGGAGCATTCGGCCGTTCGGTCGTAATCATCTGTAACTGGAAAAAATATTAATTATTTATTAAAAGGGATTAAATAAACAATCAATTACAGACAAGAAAGTTTTATTTAATTCATACGACGTTTCGCCTCATCTTCAGTGAAGAAATTCTAAAATTTTGAAGTTTGTAGTTATAAACTAATTTTGACAAACATACAAGAGATCAATATACATATAAAATTACTTGACTGCCTGACATTTGGAACCGAAATAAAACTTTATTTCGATAAACAAATAGAATTGAAATTTCAGTGAATTGCCTACAAGGACAGTTGCAGCATTTTTTTATACATTTGGAGCTATTTGTTTGTCATAATTAATTTATAAACACATAGTTCAAAATTTAATATACTGAAGAAATTACCTGAGGACGAAACGCCGTATGAATTAAATAAAAACTTTGTTGTCTGTAATTTGTCTTTAGTTTAATTCTATTTAATTATTTTGTAAATCAGACGTTAAGCGATATATTAATGGCCATGTCAACCGATAGCTCCTGTGACTATTTATAATTGCAATAAATTGTTTTGAAAACGCGATGAGGTGGATTCATTAAATAATATTTTATTTTAACGTCTAGTTTTAAAAATGAGATATTTAAGGGCCTTAAACAATGAATTTTTATATTTCAAAAAAGTTTTTATTAATTATAAAAATTTCATGGAACAGAACGACGTCTCTGTAGTTATTTATAGCCTCTTGAAGTTGTGGTCTACGTGAAAGGTTTGTCGTAATGTTTTAAAGTATATAATATTCAACTTTATAACATTAAGACAAACTTTTCAGTAAGACCACAGCCTCAAGAGGCTACAAATAACGACAGAGACGTTGTTATATTCAATAACAATTTTATGATTAATAAATAAATTTTTTGGAAAAATACAAAAATTGCTTGATAGTGGCCGTTAAGTATATCTTGTACTTCTTTTGTTACAGTTTATCAATTGCCTCTTTTGTTTATATTTTAAAGATATGCGTCCAGAATATCCCAGTAATTTTAACTTCCAAAATAGGTACGATTTGTGATTTAATAATTGGTCAATTTATGAAGTTATTTAAATATCGTCCAACCGGTTGTTACCATAACTGCATGGTTTAAGGTTCTCAGAAACAACAAAATAGTCTCACCTTATCTAAACCAACCCTGAGAAAATATTATTGTGAAAAATACATATATATATTATATTTTTAAACCTCTTCTGTAGGCTTGGAAGTCTCTTTTATATTTACGTAAACAAATACAATCCAAAATACCTATTAGTATTATTCGTTAATGTTACAACAACCTTCCTATTAAAGAAAATAATGATGTTGTTTAGATATATTTCGGTTCGGTAAACAATTGATCCAGTGGTCACACGTGAACCAACGAAAAACTGGTAACTGTTTGGTTCAGAATTAAATTTTTGGCGCTTCAGATTGACAAGTTACAAATTCTTAAATCGTTGATTTGTTGTAACATACGTTACTTCGGAAGATAAATTAAGGATCTTTCTGATAATTACTATGCTTGACTCTAAAATACGATAATGGAAGGCAAATAAGTATTGCAATTGCGAAACTGTGCGAAATGTAGCGTACTTTTTTTAGTACCATCGTTATGTGAGGTCCTATTTGATGCTATAGTCGAATTCACATCCAGGTGTGTGTTGCTTGTTGAAGACAGGACGGGGCGCTCAGTTTTTGTAACGAGTATTGAACGTGTACACTCGGACGCATAGTTTTCCCCGCATTGTTTTTTGCAACAATACTGCTGCTCGTAACTCTGAGCCGCAGTCAAGGTGAAATTGGAGGGAAATGAGTTGATAAAATAGAGAGAATTATTGACTTCGTCAAGTGAGTTCAAATATAGAATAAGTTTTCAGAACTTCTTTAGGATTACGACGTTACATTATCCTAGCAGTCGTTGAAGAAGCTCACGTCCTTTCCGGTGCCGTGGAACGAAACAAAATAATCTGTAAATCATAATCACTTTATTACGAGCCAGGACAAGACGCTAAAACTCTAAAGACACGTTTTTTTGGGAGGATTTACGTGGCCCGTCGCACCCTACATACACGTTCCTGCGATAATCTATAGTCTGAAAGTAAAAACATTGTCATAATCGATTACAGATTTTATAATCTGAAACGTCATAAGCGAGAAAGGAATTCATAAGCGGAAATATAATTGATTGAAACTAGCTTTCTGGAAAACAACAGAGACCGCTGAAGCCACCGGACGTTATATATAACATATTGAAAAGCGAAGGAGAAGAGAGATCACGTGTGTAACAATCCTCATCGTAACTTTACTACTGCAGCTTATCATTAACTACTCGGCAACAACTTAACAAGCGATACTTGTTTCCAACTTCGTAAATAACGTAACGAGCCGGCAATCTATCCATGAAATTACTTTCAAATTAATGCTTGAATATATAAAATGTCTTCGATCGGTTGTTTAGGCTATCTCATTTTACCTTCGTCTACGTACAAAGGAAATTACGAGAAAAATGGACAGTTTTACGAACATTGCTTTCAGTCCATGTAAAGCGTTGTACCTAAGAACAAAATATTAAAAATAAATATAATCGATTGTCATGAAGTAATTAGATCTTTCGTGAATTGTAAATATGAAACCTGAAAGTTACTAGTCGATAACCAGAAACTGAGCTGATTGGGCCAAATGTCATTTATATATAAAGAGTACTGAAAGTATTACAGTTTTACTGATCAGAAACGTGGATGAGAAAATTCAGGGTTCATGAGCGGAATGATGCACGGATCGAGCATTGGTGCGTAGTAACTTCGTCGGCATTAGAATGAACGTTACAAGAAAGTACAAAGAGAAGGTCTGTACTAGATTGCAAAAATTTAAAAATTGACAGCCGGATAATACGACTAAAGATTTGCTGGAAGTCAGGAAACTGTGTCGTGGTATATGAAGATTCAAGAGAATACAAACTATGTATTTTGGATTTAAGTACTACGTATACAGTGATACTACGTTACTATAGATTTGGGTATTTCATATCTTTGGTCTTGAAGTTGTTAATTTTAAAAACATTAACCCCTTGATGGGAGCACAGCGACTTAAATTTAAATGAACCGGGATCATGCCTGGAGAAATCTGATCCGAGTCAACAGTTCTCCTGCTAAATTCAATTAGCACGCCACCTTAATCGACTCTAAAATAAATCCTTGTACATTAGGAGAATGAAAAACATTCCCGGTATTTTAAAAATGAGTTAAAATTTCTCCTGGTACCCCAGGAAATTTTAAAATACATCCGGTAGATCAAAGAAGTAAAAAACCAGTCCCTGCACCTATGGAGAGATAAAAATAATCCTGGCGCCTTGAGGTGGTCCAAAATACACCCGGTACGTTAACTGAGTAAATATGATTCCAATATCTTAACGAAGTGAAGAATAATCCCGGTATCAAAAAGAAATTATGGAAATTCACCGGTACCTTAAGGAAGTGAAAAATATTTCTGCTTGGATATTAAGTATTTGACACTAAGATTGGTTGAAACGCCTTAGCAACCAATAACTGCATACCACTGGAACTAATTCTTCAACCTTTCAGCGACTTGGGCGCCTGTTGAAATTTTCTTGGAGGGTGGGGGGGGGGGAGGGAGGGGATGGGGACTGACCTGAAAGGTATGATTGTGAAAGGGTCCTAAAAGTTCCAAATATTGAGAAAAACCTCTGGGGTGAGCACTGTAGCCCACCAAATTTTCAACTCAATCCGATGAATGCTAAAGGAAAGCACGAGGGAGAAATAAAATATTTATTGATTTTTATTTATATAGATTTAAGAAACGTTTTATTTTTCAATTTTTATTTTCTCATGCTGAAGGCGTGCTTCTCTAAAAAAAATTAAATTTATAATATGGCTGAACATTTAAATATATTGTGTACGAACAATTCCGTATCCTCTTACCTCATAATACTCGTTTCTCAGATTAATTTATTATTTTTTCGTATATAATTAACTTGTTTGAGTGACAAAATGTTATTCCGGTAACAAAATTTTTAATTTAATGACAATTGTGTCTTCATTCAACCGAAACAGACTGCAGGAGAACTTTTATTTCCTGTGGAGTTGCACTCATCTAAGCAGGTCCATGTCTCACGCGTATACTCTTTTCATTTGATACACACTTATTTGTCTTGTCTACATCGCAACTTCCGATAAAGCTCCGATGCCCTTCATTTCGTATAGTTTCGCAAAGCGGTGTTAATAATGACGCCTCTCGAAGTGATACATTGCCTTCACTAATATTTGTGCATGAAACTGCAATTTGTTTGTGTTAATCGTATGACAATGTTTTGTCCCCGTTATTTGGATGCATATCATTAAAGTATTAATTTATGAAACACGCCGGCGCTTCCTTTTCACAATAATTTAACTTGCCTCAGATCGACCCTCGATCAAGTAATTAAAGTAATAATTTTACGGATAATAGATAATAGAGGTAAAGGAAGTGTAATGGATCCGTCGCCGGAAATAGTGCACAGATGCTGCAGCAGCCGCTTATTGCTATCAGGTGTAGTTTACGAATGCAAGTTTGGGGAAGTTACAAGGGCTAGCCGAGGTGAAGCTCGGAAACTTCAGTTAGGAAGCCACTGAATTAGTGGTTAGAAAGGGGGCGACGCTGGGGCGACGCGACGCAACGCGACCCCAGTAAACAAAACCACATACATCAATTTTTGTTGCATTACGTCGGTGATGGTGTATTTTTAATGATTCTCTTTTGAGTATTAACGTTTTCATTTCCTCCGTCGCTTCTGTAGTATTGCGGACTTATATGTGATCCTCCATTCCTGTAAATTTTTCTTAGCCTCCAATGAGCCAGACAAGAATTTCCTTTCACATGCAACTAAAGCGTCAGACTAAATGTCGGCTTCCTCTAGAACAGGAAAGCGAACTAACAACACGCAAAAATAATATCAGATGCCCATATTGTTTACTTCTGTGTTTGTAAAACTATAGTTATAATAAATAAGGTAGAACATATTTTTACATATTCAAAATTTATTAAATAACTCTCCTTAAGTTTATATTTTGGACCGGACGTGGACGGCCAGAGTTTACTTTTTTTATTTTTCACCTTTTTCCCACCCTTGTCACGTTGCTTACATTACACAACCCTAAATCGTTTGACATGAAATGGCGAAGGGAATCAAAATCTTAATTATTTTAAACCAGACATTTAATGATAAATTAAAATACTCTTTACTGTAAAAAATTACTAATAAAAATTGATAATAGAAGATTGGTTCAACAACTTCGACACTAGTGCAACGTTTCAAAGATTTCCACTCTAAGGCTCGCTTTACACTTGCAAAAAATTGCTGCAATCCATTACTACGCACGACGTATATACTTCCATTAACTATAAATAAAATAAAATTTTATTTTAAGTGTGTATATTTAGACCACGGACTATATCCTAGTCATTGAACAACCTATCTTGAATAAAGCAGCCAAATTTATCAGAGAAATATTTAAATGAAATGTTAGTCAAATAAAATAAGAATTGTCGTGAAGTATGATTTTTAAATCAAAGAGGTCAGATAAGTATGATTATTAACATATATTAGTTTATAATCATCTTTTAAAATATGCTTATTTACATTTATTAACGGTAGGAGGTTGATGAATTTTTAGTAAAACGTATTGTTAATAATTAATTATGAAATAAATATATGATTCGCGTAATTTCAAAGAACTATGAAAAAATGTTGGAGATATACTAAATAAATGTACATAGGATAAACTATTTTAAAATCACATACCTTTGACTCTGAAACATTCTCCACTTAAAAAATTTGCAGAGGAAATGAAAATGGTTTCTATTCGTGCAAGAACTTGCGCTACCTCTTTAGGCAAGTTTCTACACTTCTTGAAGCAACATCTTGCACGTTTACATGCAAGCTCTTGCTCAACAACAGCATTTTATATTGTAATAAGTGAATTGCGGTAATTTATTGCAAGTGTAAAGCCAGCTTTCCGTGGTGCATCTCGGCAAGATCCCTCTGAGTTTCAGAAAAATTCTTTAACCTGCCAGGATCCGACAAACTCAAAATAAATAGTTATCTTTTAAATTTTATTTCTCGACTTATTTCTCTCTAAGATATCATCCCCTAAATATTTCTAATTTTTTAAATACTTTGATTTACCCGTAAGCATAATTCTATAGAAGTAATAAAAAATATCCAGTTAATTTGAATTTAGAGCTTCAGCTGAATTCCATATATACAGTTTAAGCAACCTGCAGCGACGAATATTCCACGTCGTCCCATACATTCCTAATTGAATGGCTGGTTCCTGATATCGAAGAATGGCTCAAGAGTTTAGGTACGTGAGGTCCCACGTGGTTATTGGAAACTGGCAGAGTACCCTGAAACGAGACTTAATTCTCCAAACGTTGTTATACTGAGTGTTGTGGTGGTTTGCTTCTGGAATTTGGAGCTTAAAGTTCTCAAGTGAACGCGCGGCAAAGTTTCGCATCAACATGAAATCCTGGAAGTTACTGACACACACGTTTCGTATTTCTGGTATCTCTCGTATTGTTCTGTTTTTCCTTGTGAATATTAATAGAACCAGCACGAGGCTCGTAAACACAAATACATACGAAACTGATATAAAAGGACATATAAATAATTTCTTCAGTTTTTAAAATTCTTGAATAAATATTGATAAAATAATAGATCTAATTGTCAATGGATGCATAACTTGACAATAAATTTTATATTTAGACCTCTACTTATCAAAATTTATTACATGCATTCAGAAATTGGTTTATATGTGGCCTTAACCTGATGAAGTCCCAAAAAAATACGTAGTAGTTCAGTAAAACTTTTGAATTGTCCAAAAAAAATATTTCTTAATTTTATCCTTATATTATTAAAAAAAGGATAAAAACATTTAATTTCTTATCTACTATTCGGTTATATAGTTTTTCCTTATACTAGCTGCTCAAACGCTTTAACATATGTTTATGTGTTATGTTAACAGAAAATCATAGTTGATTCATTTTTTTTCTCGTTTAATTTTAATCGCTGGGCCTATTAATCTATGTGCTTTCCTCTGAACTGCTTTAAATAAATTAAGGAAAAAATATTTTTAAGTATGTAAAAGTTAATAATAAAATATCCCGAAAACATGTCAAGAAATGGGGTGAATAATTGAAACAACAAGACTTTACGTTCCTTGCTGTCTTTGTTATCTCCTAGGGTATGAAAAATGAATAATTATTTAGAGCTTTCACAGCAAAAAGTTAAATAGTGGGATTTCAGTTACTGACTAGGCCAATTTTTAGGCTATTTTATTATTTAATTTTCTACAAGTTACTTGTTTGACAAGAAACTCAAATAATTAATAATTCCCTCGCATTCCTCAAATGTAGGATTTCACTCTGATTATATCATTTGTAAAATACAACGTTTCGACAGCTAACTCCGCTATCGTCATCAGTTACCTGAAGACGATGGTGGAGTTAGCTGTCGAAACGTTGTAACCCGGGTGAAATCCTGAGAACTTTTTATTCATAATTTACATGTTTGCAATCTCTAAGAAAATACAGTTTTGTTTCTAAAAAGCGAATTGCGCTGTTTGAGGGTTAGAAAAAGTCTTGCCAAGTTCCATTTTCGTGCGGCGGTAACAACGCCGATGTTAATTGCTTCCGTTTTATTTTGACGGATTCGCGGGCGACGCTTTTATGTTTCCGCAATTTGTTTTAACAGGGAGAATACTCTGCTAGAGCTGTCAATTTGTCTTAATCTTGTCACTATAACGACTTCTTCAAATCCTCTTCGTGCGGAATGCGCCACCAAATCCTTTTCTGGCATTTCACTTTGGTATTCAACTTGTACTCCGCAAATTTCAAAGTAGCGAGTGTGGAGATACTCGTTTCTGATGTTTGTCTATATCTATAGTGGAAAATAATAATTTATTATCTGTATTCCGAAAATTAAAATCGGATCAACTATATTACTGGGATTCCTGTCATTTATATTTATTCATCTGGCCCTTTCTGTACAGTTGTTTTGACTTTCAATTCTCACCGATTACAGCGGAGTCTTTTACAAATTGGTTTCTGGTTTAAGGATAAATTTTTATTTCTTTCAAATTTTCAGGCTTTAACTCCAACACGTTGACTGGCATTTGAGGGAAGTGTGTGGGGTAAGAACAGAATAGGGTTGCCACGGATGGAATACGCTAAGCATATTAGCCATTATTAGGGTGCTAGTTATAGGGAAATGAAAAGGCTTGCGCAAGGTAGGTTAGCATGGAGGGTTGCATCAGACCAGCCTTAGGACTGAATACCACAACACACACAACTTCCAAAGTCTTCACTGTTCGCCTTTTAATCCAAGCTTGATTTTTGTACGTTACTCAGATTTCAACGAGAATAATTTTCTGAAATATATAATGAACAACTTTTTAGTAATTTCGAATAGTTATTGTAATATTTTTGTTGCTTGTCATCTACTTGTAATTCTAAATGGTGTTTGTGTTTTCTCACGTTACATTAATTGAATATGACAGTTCGTATTCCTCTCTGTCTCTCTCTGACACACACAGATACACGTGTATATACATGTAATATAAATCGTTTAGGAACCGTTATTTACACTTATCTGTAAATAGGTACAACCAGCCGACTCATGTTCCTAGAATGTGTTGCACACTGGTTTCCCACTTAATAATGCCACTCATGAAGAATCAGTTATGTCCACTGTCGTTTCGCATTTCCGCTCATATGGAATCTCAAATGTCCCATACTGGCATTTCCAGTTCACCTTTGTATAAGTACTGGAAGTGCAAATAGGTGACTTAGATTTTAAATATTCTTCGGCTGTGTTTGTGATTGACATGTTGCAGTCAGTCGGCCAAGAAAACTAATTCATAATTATCTGAGCATCTGGAGCTTCCGGCATCTTCGATATGTTAGAATTGTTTGTTGTTGCCAACACGCGACTGTCCTGTTATAAGAATTGAATCTGTGAAAAGAAGCAACGCAGGCAGGTGTGGAGGGTTGGTTGTCTGAGCCGACTGCCCTGCCGTGACAGGAGATGAGGTCGGTTCTGGCGGTAGCGAGGACGCGCGAGGTCCTTAAGAGAGTCGCCGCGGGCCCGGAATAAAGTTGGCGTTGGCGCAGAAAGTATGAATTTGCGGAGCGGGGCGGCGTGGGGCGTTTGATATCGATGTTAGATGGCTGCCAGCATTCCAAACAGCGGATGCGGAATGCCTTAGCTCGCTGCTAAGCCGCAGGCGGGGATTAACTTTGTCATTGAGGGCGCGCCGACCGCACGGGGATTGATTGTACGGCAAATAGGCCGAGGGCCGCCACAGAAGCCGCTCCCGAATCGGATAACGCGCATTCTTCTTTCGTTGCGAAAGCGAATGCCAAACATATTTCGGCGGCAGGAATTGCGAGTTTAAAAGTGATATTAAAACGCGAAGGGGAGCGCCGCCTACCTGCACAGCGACCTGCGTAATGATTGGCAGCCGGAAATTAATTAGTTTGCCTTTCGACAAAGCCGCACCGGCCTAAAATATTTTAATATCAAACGAGGGGCCATCTATGATGAAATTATGTGATTATGCGGTGCCGCGAGTTTGCGCAGCCCGCCCGATCTAAGATTTTATTTAACGCGCTATTTTAATTAAATAACTCGGCCGGAGCTTTAAACACGATTAGGATACGTAATAAATACGGCGGCGCGCGCCAAAATCGGTGGGGGTAAGAATTTTTTTATTTCGCTGTTCGACGATGAATTTTTGACGGACTAGCGGTGAGCGGCAATTTAAGTTATGCTCGCAGAATTTTCAATTAAACTTTATGAACACCTGTCGGAGAGGATTTTGCGTAAATAGTATCGGCCTCGCGCCGATGCCTCGCATAGCTCATCATGGCGGAGGAACCGCAGGGAATGTGCGGCCTTCCTGGTGCGGGGCTTCCAGTCTTCGAAGCTTATGTTGGTGATGAAAAAAATTCGAGACAGCGGAAGTAGATCAACAACGGCAACTTAACTCAGATATATTCTGGCGTGCTGACATTACTTAGTTGAACCCGATCCACCTCAGTTCTCGGCACTTCACTGCCGTTTTCAGTCTGATTCAACGACAACGAAAACTGCAAACGGGCAAACCGATCTTACTATACTCCGGCGTCGTGCGATGAGCACACACTTAATCCCTCCGACCATCCTGACCAAGTATATCAGCCTTCCTCCTTCCAGTCTTCCTCGTTCGATGTATACCCTAACTCCCCGACTTGCATAAATTAAAAGATGTATCATCATGCGATTATTGAATTCATTCTCGAAAGAGTAACTTTTTCTTAAAATGTGAAATGGTCACGAAATGAAATTACGTAGGGACTTGGACAGACAGAAAGAGGCAAACATTGAAATAAACTTTAATTTTAAATACAACATCTTTCGTTCATCATATGGACCCTCACCAGATAATAGATACAGTATTATTCCGCCATTACAATTGCTTCGTTTGTTTGTAAGACATATCGAAGTTAGAGCTGAAGGAGTCCTTCGAGGAGCTCGTTACATATATCCACCGGTAACTAAAAAAGGCTGAGGTTATTTAAAATCTATTTAACAACAACAAAAATTACCCCACAAAACGGGATATAATTAAGTTGTGCAAATAAGAATTACAACGCCACAGGACTGGAAACGTTATAGAAGCCTCGAATTAAATTGAATTAAAATATGGTGTGAGATTTTAATTATTTATTTAAAACACAATAAATAAATAATATTCAGATTTCTTATATTTGAGGATGTTCCAAAAGGAGAAGAACGATACGTACAGTCAATTTTACTTTATTAAATAATTATGACAACTTAGCTGTTATATTGATTTATGATCAATAAATGACTTCACGAATTTGAAATAACAAAAAAATTAAAGTATCTCTTAAATGAATTAGCTTTGGTTGACAAACTGGACTCAAATAAAATGAAATAATTCCTTTTTAAATAAAATCAGAAGGAAACCAATAAAAATTAAATATATCTCAAAACCCTCTTCAATTTTGTAAACAACCTTTGCCCTACTTACAAAAGAGTCAGTAAAATTGAACACAATAATAGTAATAAATTTAACATTTATAATTTTCCAATTACAATGGTTAGGATAAAAAATTATATGGAATGGCAAATTATAAAATTCAATATTAAGCACAGCTATAACAATTAACTGTCAAATATTCTTACTGTTATTCATCACGTCTAAGAATATTTTGGAAACCAATCTCACTATCAATTTGGACATTTTAAATACAGATTGTAATTATAAATTCAGATTAGTTTCTCTAATGTTACACATTAAGCATGTTATCCATAATAAATTTTGTTAGTTTTAAAACCAATACGGATTCTATAAGCAATATTTGCTTTTAAAAATTAATTCCCAAAGCTCTTTATACAAAATGGTTCATTATTTGCATTTAATTAGCTGCAAATTAAGTTTTAAAATGGTATTATACTATGTATTCTTTGAATAGTTTTTTACGATTGTTGAGGGTCCACATCAAGAGCGAAATATGTTGTATTTATAATTAATGTTTATTTCAATGTTTACATATTTTTTGGCTTCTGCATCTTCATAATAAATGAAATAATCACATGATGAAACTAGCGGTGTGCTTTGATTGAGCAGACAGGAAGGAGGGAGGCGTGTATACCTGCTCAGGAAGGTAGAAGGGTCGGAAGGATTAAGCTTGCGCTTATCGTATTCATAGCACGACAACTCTATACTACATGGATAAACTCTCGAAACGCCTTCCTTAACCTCAGTTTATTACCAGAAGTGATACGCCACAATTTCTAGGGCTGGATCGAACCCAGTACGAGTAAAACTGTCATTCCTCTGAATACTAAAACACTGAATTTAGTTCTTGTACCACTACATTTTCAATTGACCCAATGTTTTCGTCATCCTTATCCTATTCCTTTTCCGATCTCCTCTACAACACGTAGTTGGCCCTATCGGACGACGAAAGAAAATTTTTACTACTCCGTCATTATTAAACTACAAGTTGATACGTGAATCTAGCCAGAATAGGAATATATTGAGAACAGGCCGAGTGCCCCCAGTGTTGTCCGGGAATTCATATAATTAGACGGTAAAATAAATTAATTACAAAGTGATTTCATGGCCAACACGAGATTAAACTGACATCGAGACAGTTACGGTTTTGGACCGTTAACTTCTTGATGCAAACACCTCGACCTATGTCGATTAAGGGTTATTTCAAATTATCTGCCGATGATGACCGGCAGCAAAGTCAGTCAACAATTCTCCTCGCACATTAAATTAACACTCTACCTTAAGGCACTAAAAATTCGTGGTGCATTAGGGAAAGAAAAATATATTCGGTACTTTAAAGGGTATAAGAATTATCCAAGTACCACAGGAGATTCCAAAATATCCCTTAAGGGATCTAAGAATAATCTCGGTAACTTAAGCGAGTCCAACATATATCTGGTACCTTAATGGAGTAAAAATGCTCCAGATATCTTAGCGAAGTCAACCATAATCCAGGCAGGAAAGGAGAGTCTTTGATATACCAGGGAAAAAATATTTTTTGCTTACTTGTGTTAAATTATGGTTCTAAATTTAAAAGTTTTGTTAAGTTTACAACATAAATATTTGTTGAAACGACTAGATCGCCACCTGTTTTAAACTACTTCAACTACTTCCTAAACCGTCGTGGAAATTCGAGCATCTTAGGAGTTCATTTTCCAACTACGCCTTTTTGGTCTGAGTGTGAATTAGGATAGGACTAAATCTTCAACAGTTAGACAGAAACCTCATCGAGGATGAGAACTATAACTTACCAAAATTTCATCTCAATTGGATAAATGGTATAGGAACGAAAAAGGGACAAACTAAGACAGATTCATTTTATACATAAATTTTTTCTACATGAAGTCTCCGTTTGAACTGGAGATTTTTAGTTGAAATTTCGTTTACGAATCACCTTCCACTTGTTTACATTCTACAGTTTAGACTCGCTCAAATTAAGTACTAATCCCCACTACTCAACGATGAATCACATACTTGAGAACGTACGAACGAATCAAAGAGTTAGTCTTGACACAGGAATGAATAAATAAATTTCTGGACTACTATGGTACATGTCAAGAAATTTCCTACATACTAAGTACATATGTACCAAAGCGAAACATTAGAAGTTCGATAAAAATACGACGTGTAGCAAGAATCGACGGTCAAATTTCAGGAATGGATTCCTCATATTCAGAGAATAAAAAAAATGGGTCCCGAAAAGAATAATAACAGAGTTATCGGAACTTTTATGAATGTTACTGCATGACGACATGCCTTGTTATCTTTGCTAAAATGCAAGACTCCTTTTGAATTGTTATATGAGGAAACGTTTAGAAGAAGATTGATGCCTACCTGAATACTTCCCAGCTCCCGAAAATTATTACCCGTCATGTCTAAGTTACGTAGCCGTATCACAGCGGCTTGCATGAAGTTGAACTGACTATTTGGAGTACTCTGTTCACATATCTGATGAAATGTTCAAAGTAACCTCACTTTGACTGAATAAAGGGATTTTTACTCCTTCCCACTGAGTTTTGAAGACGATCAGACGTGCCTGGTGTAGTGCGTAGTGTCTGACAGGCTGGCACAGTGCGTGCACGGAGAGTTGGTACACGACGGGACATGACTCCTTATGTAACACTTGTAAGTAGTCTCGTATTTTAGGCCGGATAAAAATGCATAACTCTGTAATCATCTATTGCTGGGCTCATGTTGTAATACACTATTCATCTTTTCAGAATATGAGGAATCCATTCGTCGAGTTTTATTACAATCCTGTGATTCAAATTAAACTAAATTAACTCCAGAGAAACTATACATTGAAGCGATACTTAAGAATCTGCATGAAGTGAAAGTCAAGAAAGGAGACATATTCTAAGGAGAAACTCATACAATACTCAGTTTAAATAATTCATTGTGTAGGGTTTACATACAATTTTCACTGATTGCCAATATGACGAAGTATTGTACGAAGGGAGACATCCTCCGAAGAAATTTCAGCGAATGAAGAAGCAAATTAATCGGGCACGTGAATCGCAGCAGCCATGATAAGTGTACACGTGGGGGAGAGGGCTCGGCGAGGGTAAAGCAGGAGACAGAATAAAGAGCATCAAGCAATTTATCGAAGACGTCGATTCTTAGGGATGAAAATGGAGGGTCATGACGAGATAATGATTCACTCAACAACACATAAAAAGAGACAACGCTATTAATTTAGTATGGGATATTGTACATGGCACTGAAACAATTACGGTATTTCTCTAATCTGGTTAAGTCTGTTATAATAGGGGTTTGTCACTGTTTTATTGAGTATCCACAGATCGATCACACTGACAAGACCATTATCAAGAAATGAATGTCGATTTCTCAGCACACGTGTGGCTTGTTAATGTTGTTAGTTCTCAGTCGCCGAGTGCCGTAGGCGAGGAGGAGACTTGGCTGGCGGTAAGGCTAAGGGCTAAGGGCTAAGAGCTAAGGGCTAAGGCAATTAGGCGTGATTCCATCAATACGGCCGTCAGCAGCACGCGTTGTTTGCTCGCTACATTCAGAGCTCGCTCGTCAGGTAATTATGCCGCACCAGAATCCCAATCCATTATTTTCCGTCTTTTTATTCGCCAGCCAGACAACAAAACACGCGCGTCCTTCATCTCCATCTTGCGCGAACAAAAAGCGCGTGTGGATGTGTGTTTTAATCAGCGCCGAGTGCGCGTCGCGTCGCGGCGCGGCTCGTCGCGGCCCCGCTTTCGCGTTAGTTCGCGTTCGCGTTCGTCCACCATCCCGCTTAAATGGCGCGGAAAGTGGCCGTGATTAGCATGATAATTGTGGCAGTCATTCCAGCCGGCTTGCCCCGAATGCGGCGGAAGAGCGCTTTCTTCAGCTAGCCGAATCGCCGATAGCGGCTCGCCACTCCGCTTCCTCAATTCTCCTTTCCGCCCCCAACCTCGCTCTCATCCCCCTCTCCGCCCCCTCCCCCGCCCCCGCCACCGCCGAACTCGCGACAACTATCACTGGTAATCGGCGTGGGGGTAGTACTCCTGCTGCCCTGGCTCGCGGTAAACGGGATGTGGTCGGGACACACAAAAACAGTAATATAGCATATATGAGAACTGGCTGCACAGTAACTAGCGACGCTACAAAAATCTTGGCTTTTTTTTGGAGGAAATCAACTTGCGTGGAAAGCTCAAAAACACCCACAGAAAATAGGTGGAATATTTTTCGAACAATAGTACTGTCACGCATACTCTACTGTTCTGGTTTTCCAGTTAAGAAATCGTATATATATGAAGATCCATGGAAAAAGTTAGACTCATACCGCAGAGTGAAAATTATTAGACTGAAAGGAAATTATTAATAATTTCTAAGCACTCCTACATCCTCAAAATATTGAATTCTTCTGCTCCAGCTGAAAGAATGGTTTCCTGGAGGAAAAAATATTCATGCACCGAGCAAAAAATCAAAATCCTTTTCTGAAGAAAAATAAGTGTATTTCATGCTATGGCCTGAAAAACGTGGAGATATGAAGCCCGTGCAAAATCTATGGGCATCTGTAAAGCGAAATTTGAGGAAAATCGACATCGCCTCGAAAGTGCAGCTCCATGAAGTTCTTATACAAATGTGACACCAGGATGAAGAAATGACTCAGCGAGTGCGAAGCATGCCAAGGCAATGTTATTACATAAAGTACTAATTTTCAAAACCATTGTATTTAATATTCATAATAAAGGCGTTAAGAAATCAATTTTTCAGTATTTCGTAATTAAGTCTAATAATTTTTCACGAAAAAAACAAAGGGTTTATATTCGAGTGTATAGAAGTGAATAACAATATATAGCCCTGAGAATGCAAAAATAACGTACTATAGTAAAAGAAAAGGAAAAACTTGGATAATATGTACTGATACTTCATAAATTCAGACACACCCTCAAAACGGCAGAAGCCGACTATTTGTGTACCAACTTTTGAAAAAAGCTGAACGAATAAATGTCTCCGAAAAGAGTGCAGTAATGAGGGGAATAATGATGAAGTTGAGTCTTCGTTATGACATTTCGAAGAATCGCGTTTCCTAAACTTGGAATGAATTTTAGGTCCTCAGAAGTAAATCCGGTAGCATATATATGGCAGGGTATTCCACAAACGCTCGATTTGAGCAAATGGGGCTTCTTTTTCTCAATACCTGGAGGTTGCCATTTTTAATCTTCATTAAATGTAAGAGATTCCTTTCGCAGAAAGTTGTGACAATCTTTTTCATTGATCATTTAGCGAATTTACCTGTTCTAAGAAGCAACATTTTGCTTCCTATAAGTGCATAATATTGTGTTACACTTCCCTTCTATCACATATACTTCAAACCTTTTAGATTTTGTTCCAACTCCATCTCTTATTTTATGATTTATTTATAAAATTCAAAAGTTTATTCCGGAGGATATCCTACGGTTTTTACCTTGCCACCCCTCCAGCTATTACGTTTATTTCTTCGATTATAAATTTTGTTTTTATGATTTGATGGATTTTCTTTCTAACAGTAATGGAAAAGACAAATAAAATCCTTGTGAAAAGGACGACGATGTGTGTTATTGCAACCCTCGACGCTTGCAGATGGCCGCGGAACGCATAACTGGGAAAGTTTCGCATAATTAACTTGGCAGGGGAGGCCGACGCTCAAACCACTTTACCACAGAGCCTAAGCCGACGCGACGCGACGCACGTTCCAGCCGAACCCTTTCGATTCTCCCCTCTATTCACTCTATAGGCCCACCACTTTATGACTTACATGCCGATGTCACATCAAGTAAATGAACGCAATATCTGCTCGCCGCGACACATCAAGACGCGCAAACGACAACATCCAGGCATTAGAGCTCGAAGGTTATCACCCAATTCGCTGATGATCATCACCCGAAATAAAGATGGTGGACAGTTTGATTTCTCTCGTCCAGATGCCAATTAAAACAGTTTTCTATTTTCATCTGGCAGGCAAGCGTTTATTAAGTCTACATTAAAGTGCTGCGGTTTATTGATATCTGCAATAAAAATATTATCACACCTTCAGGAACAATACCAAGCCTCTTTGACTAGATAAATAATTATCATAAGACTAAACTGTTCAAAATTAACGTTTAAATTACGGTTTTTAGAAGGACTGATTTGTAATTAATATATTACTTTTGCCAGTCAGAGGGGAAAATACAAATCGAATAAACAAAGTGATCGTTTCATGTCACGCAAAAACTACATTTCCAATTAAATTTCATAATGTGAGTTAAGAAATTCGAATTTTGTACGCGAGGAATTAGACGAAGTTTCGACGCTATTACGAGCGCGTAGAAACAGCAGGAAACGCAGCGACGGTTTTCAAGTGGCAGGGTCACGAGGAGTCATTTTGAAACCACGAACGAGAATGAAGGATGACAATAGCAAAAGCCACTCTCATTAACGACTGGCAGATGAGAATAACACAAAGAGCTTGTCCGATATTAATCCACGCAGCCGGAGGCAAGACGGCGCTGCAGCTCCGTTCACGTTCGAGCATTCGGCAGGTTTAGAGTCCGAAAGCTAACGCCTCATTATCGTGCACTCTGGCTCCCTCGCGATCGAAACCACTCCGTCTCTAAAATAAACATGGCCCAAGGCTGACCGCATCCTCCAGATATGCTTTCCGATATTCAATAACCGCCCCCGGTCGCTCTCGCCCTTAGACAACCAAATTAAAAACCCGCGAGATCCAGAAACCGTCGCGTCTTCCAAACGCTTCCAACCTCCTCTAAATATTTTGGTACTCGTCCGTGGGCTACGTAAAATCCCTCGAAATCGACGGACAACGTGTCTCGGCCCCGACACTTCGGCTACTCCTCGATAATCGGTTTCTCGCTCGCCGACGGACAAATTAAAAAACAACCAAGTCCGGAAACTGATTATTGTTCGCCAAGACACTCCCAACGTTGCAGTTATTAATTCCGTTCGGGAAGAGTTATTTGACTTCCTGTTCCTGGAAATCACATTAAAACCAATGCCAAGTCAAAAGAGCTAAACGTCTTACCTGAAACGTTTCGGAGGCGATCTCGTGGCAACACCGAGGTTTTTAGTTCTGTTTTAAGACTGTTCTTTCAGTTGCCAAATGGGGATGACCTAATTAAAAAGTGAAGTTCATAGTTCATTCACGTTTTTATACATTCTCTTGTAACGTCCTTTCATTATTTAGTTATTCTACCATGGTCTCGCAAAACCGAGAAAATTGCCATTATCACGATTATATTCCAGAATTTAAAGAGA
Source organism: Eucriotettix oculatus (assembly GCA_034510155.1). Taxonomy (NCBI): domain Eukaryota; kingdom Metazoa; phylum Arthropoda; class Insecta; order Orthoptera; family Tetrigidae; genus Eucriotettix; species Eucriotettix oculatus. The sequence continues at coordinate 29,030,220 of CM067380.1, forward strand.
CTCAATACTAAAACGTTATAGAAACAGCACTGAAATGTTCACATATTATATATGAGAAAACAGAATAAATTATTTGTACTATTAGTAACTGATAAAAACTTGTAAACTTTTACATAAATTAAAACTTAAATTTCTAATAGTAATAAATCATTTATTCTGCTTCCGCTGTGGAGATTTCAGTGGTTTTAACATTGGCAATATAGGTAGGGCCTTCAGACTCCGCTTAGGAAGACTGCAGTGAAATCGTCAACCTAAGTAATTCCAATATTCATGGTTAATCTCGCCAAAGCAAGTCATCAGCCGAACTGCTGTGGTGTAGTGGCTAGCGTCACCGCCTCGCACCCGGCTTCGAATCCCGGCATCCATGTGTTGTGGAGGAGAACTAATACGCTGATCACCGAACACTCGGAGATGAAAGGCCACAGCCATCCTGGTAGCCCAAGGGTGCAGCGCCAAGGAGAAACAAAGAAAAATCTTTTAAACACAAACCAATACACATTCATTTGGAAACACGACGTTGGGCGAAAGTCTGGGCATCTGGAGAAACAGAGAAATCCTGAAACGTTGACGAAATCTAATTGAGTTGACCGCGTCAGGAATTTGATCAAATTAGAAGCTGGTCACAGAACGGCCATCAGCCGCTACAGCACTTTCGAAGAACACTCAATGGATTAACCGTGTCCTAAGTCTCTGTTTCACTGCTTCATCGAAGACCAAGAAAATTAATAAACGTTTTTCTTCGAGCAGTTATGACCTGGTTTGGTGTTGACCAAAGTTTAGATCACCTTTACGGATCTGACGTCATCGTATTTGACTTGGCGACAGGATAAACCCACTTTTCCCCCGTGAAAGGGCAGATTAGAAGCCGGGGATACTACAAAAGTGTTCGACTCTGAAATATTTCAGGTTACGAAGTTTCTTGAGTGAGGGTTCAAGTTTTATGAACTTTGGACAACCAAATTAAATACGCAGAATCTTACGACTCTAACACCAGGCAACGAACAAAAATACAGTATTTGAGAATTTAGTTGTAGAACGGTAGCAGTTACAGCGAGAAATGCAAAGAACTGGCATCAATGGAAACCAGATTACATTGTGACAAAGGAAGAGAAAAATTCGTTACCTCGTGAGATGTCTGAGGCTGGATGGATAAGTAGGCCTACTAGAGTATTCTCTGGAATATTAAAATCATTACAATTGAGGAAGCAACACTCTGGAACAGCGTATTCGTTTTGAAGGTATGTGGAAACAGAGACGATGTTTGGAAATCGTGGTTCAGTGAAGTGTACAGTGTAGTCATGTTAATTTATTGTTGGTTCGGTCCAGTGTAACTGAGGGTAATTTCTGCCGAGAGCGGGGAAGCAAAGTGTGTTTCCTTTCCCGAAACGGATGCGTTTGCAAGCCGACGCAAAGTTCATTACGGAGTGGAAATGGTGGGTCGCGCGAATGAACACGCTCGGTCGGCCGCGCGTTAATATTAATAGGCCAGGTGTGTGTTGCGTTGCGTCGCTAAGCAACGGACGCCAAACACCTCCGTCTCTCCGGCGAAACACGCGCTTTTTCAATAAGCCCATGCAAATGCAACCGAGGGAAAATAAGATGACGTTACAGGTTAGATTATTCCGCAGCTGGGTCCGCCCTCGGGCCGCAAACGTTTCATTAAATTGATAATTCACTTCTTCCGAATTAAGTAAGCTCCGGGGATCCGGGCCCGCTCGCGCTCTTCTCAATAAAAGAACTTGGGGCATCCAGCTTTAATTTAAATAATCGCTTGTTGTATAATTTTTTAAGGTGAAGCGCAGCGCTCGAGACACGCCGCCGCAGTTTCCTTTATACTTAGCGTAAATTGCACGGAGCACCTCACCACTCACGTAGGGAAACCTTAGGCTTCGTCACGATCTCTTTTAGTTCCTGTCTTGTGTTGTACACCTGCTAATCAGGCACCTTGCACAGCTTTCTGGCGGTAGATTAAGATTTAGTGTTTAAGGACGTTGAACTGGTCGTGAACACATTTCAATTGACCCGATGCTGGAAATGGAGATAAAAAACCGACTTACTTGTATTATCATATTACAGATGTCGTTTTCGTCCGATTGACACATTGCACGATTACACTTTTGCACGGAGAGTTGAGAAATAATGAACCTATTAAGCTGTATCCACTAAATTTCCTTCGAAACTTACAGGTTTTGTAACCTACTTAATAGTAGCTAAAACGTTTATGTGTTTAAAGTTTGAACCATTGCTAACCACAAATGCTCATATGTTTGCAGGAAAATAATTGCGCCGTTGTTTGTTTCGTTGCGGAAATGGCTACCAGAGCCATCTGGCGCTAGGCGAAACTACTACTGCGAGCGACGGCTAAGTACAAGTTTCCGATCGACGGATATTTTGGCTGTAAACGTGAACACCGAATTATTTTACGACTGAATATAACTTTCAGGAACGGGAAACGATTTCAATGTTAATAAACTGAACAGAATGATGAATGTAGAGGTAAAGAAATTTCCGCACGCTTACGAAACGACCTCGGCTTGTCTCGACGCGTCAAATGTTGCAGAATATGTAAGTAAAATACTCGATACTAATTCCGAAGAATGGGGAATCACAGATAATTTCTGTAAAGATGTAAATTGACATTGATGAAGATGCTGGAAGAATTGCTTTTTGTGGTTATTAAAAATGTAAGCGAAATAAAGCCATATCAGGAGCGAAAATATAAGTCACGTCATAACAATACCGTAAAATATAGAATATGTTGATAAAAATTAGTGACGCTTCAGCTTAAAAGAAATAAATCTTTCTTAATCAGAAATAAAAATTATAAGGAATTTTATAAAAAATGTGTTGCGTTGAAGGCCACGTCAATGCAATTTTAATACTCGTTGAGAACCTGTACACTTCTTCCTTTCGGAAAATTCATTCCTGTGACTTATTAAAAAAGTTAATATTTCGTAAATACATTCTGACTAGTGATAAACTTCATAGGCTTTAAAGTTTCTTGCTCATTCAAAGAAAATTATTACTAAACGAGAATCCGCCTCAGTTAATTCTTACATTCCCTTTTTTCTGATAAACCTTCACTGTCGCATTTCAATCGCGCAGAACCCGATTTCTGTTCCAAGCGGCAATGAATCTTGTCCTCTTATACCTTCCAGAGTCGAGGTTTGTGGCAGAGAGATCAGTTTGAGTTCCAAGTGTGCTGGGGATTGGCCAACAGCACTTGGAAGATGTCCACAAACACCTAAGCCCTTGCCAGGAATCGAGCCCGGGACCTCTGTGGTACGAGGCAGTGACGCTAGCCACTAGACCACAGAGGCCGGCGAGAAAGAAATCTATAATATGAAAATTTAATCATTAATTTTGCCCAAGGAAAACGTAACCGATGTGTTCATAAAAATGCAACAAATTTTCAAATTCAGTGCCAGAGATACAGATTTTAGAATAAATTGTGGCGTTTTATTGCGTCCATATTTATATTTTAAATATAAATATCGGGTTTGGAACGGTTCCAATGTTTGCGACTGCAACGTTTCGACGACAGGATCGACCACCGTCGTCAGAGTGACTGTCGACAAGGAATCGAAGTTAATCTGACGACGGGATTTGTCATCGAAACGTCGAAATCGAAAATACTGACCCAGGTTGAAACCCGAGACTTGTATTTAGAACAAATTCCTCAGGAAAACCTTCGTTCTGCCATATATATTTGTTCGTAAGGAAAGCGGAGAATAGGCTATGTTGTCATGTAAAACGTAATATTACTTTTGTAAAATGGAAACGGAAAATGCGAAAAATAACTTGAGCATTGCCTAATACGACGCCAAGCATGCGAGGCCAAGTCGTGTAGAAATTTCATCCATATGATTAATAGTTATTCATCTTCCCATCATCTGCATTCTGTCACCCTACTTCATCTTATAATTACTTCCTTTATATATAATTTTAAAGGCAGACGCTACTGAAGTAACGGAAACAGTAATGTTTCTCCTGGCTGTATGGAATGAGCTCCATTACAACTGTAATTACAGTTGTGTACAAATTCTTTCAATTTGGCTCTATGGAAACCGAAATATCACAAAATACGACACAATTATTCTGTAAACTATATTTTTGTTACTCGCCGGAGGCCTCTACATTCATCACTCTACGAAATAAATGAAATCTGTACCGAATCGCATCGTTGATAATACTTTTTACCGACTGACACAAAATCCAGCGAATTGTAATAATTGCGAAGTTAATGTCACAGATTTTACAATTTCAGTTTCGGTAATATTAAGTATGGACCGTAATCTGTATCAAGAAGGCTACAGTTTGGAATTAATAAAAAAGGGCCGTAGCCCGTTCAGTAAAATCAGTGTTTACTATTAACTTCCGCCACTGATTAGGTTGTCAAACATGGAAAACGGCAGGTGAAGTGTGCAGGTAATGCCGGTCTTATCAACCAAGCTAATTTTGAATCGTTTTCGAGAGTAGTCAGTATTACGTAGGTTATTCTACACATTACGGTTTCTAGGTTGCAGGTTAACGCAGACCCGTGTTTCGACGCTTTTTGAAGTTACGAAGTTAGCACGATTCGTGACATGGCTATAATTAGGCCTTTCATTTAGTGCCCGCAACCTAGATAATAATTATCGAAAGTCATGGATGGCTGATTTTGTGTGCCCCAAACAAATATGCCACCTTACTTAGACGATTACATTTTCTGATTAAATAATATTCGAAAGAAAGTAGTGAATACGAACAGAACTCAAGAAAACTCCTTTAAAGGATAATTTATAAAGAAACATACTTTCGGCAGCATTTTTATAATTCTGGCTTAGTTTTTTTTTCCAATTTGACTCGTGAAATTCAAGTAAAGCTAGAGAACGGTGGGGAATTTCGCCGACCGCCCGGACCGACTTTGTGCGTAAAAAATCCAAACATAAGCCAGCTCCTCATTCGTAAGTTACATTTGTGGCTTTATTCCGTCACTTCCAGAGGTTACCGACGCGTTACCCGCCATATTACGAAGGTATGCCGAAGTAACATACGAAATATTGACAAAATAGTAACGAATAATTGGATTTTCTCGCTTTATGATTTAAAATACGGATATTGGTGTAAGAATGTTGCGAACCGCAAATAGCATCATTCGACAAACAATAACAAGAACGGACGAATTTAAATTAAGAATTTTTGAAGGCAGCGAACGGCATGTCAAGGCGTTCTGATGATCTCGTCTCGTGATTAAATTGGGGAATGGCGGGTCATGGAGGGGAAAGGATGCTCTGGATTGGCCCAGCTCAGGGAGGGCCGTTCTCTACGGCACGCCCATCCGTTAGCCGATTGGTCCACCAGCCACGCCCTCTCCCGTGATTGGCAGCTTCCCGATACACCTCGCATACCTTGTGATATGAATTGATGTTTGGGGGACGGTTTTTCGCCGTAACGCTGTCATTTTTGTGCTTTTTCGATGCTAAGGGTCCCGGCGTATCGTTTGCTTGTTTTAAATATCTTACGCTAAAAATGCAATTTCGCTTGCCTCGGGAACCGTCAGATATCCCGTTTTTTTTATCGATTGTATCGGTATTTGATGCTATTAGTTTGTCGCGACGAAGCGAAAACTAATTCTCTGTCACAGCGCTTAGGGGTTATCCCAAGACGTCCCCGCAATTAGAGTTAAAATCACTGAATCGCGAAGTACCCTCCCCGATCCAGACACCTGAAACGGGGCGTGAGAAATCGGAAAGAAGCGATTATTGGGCTTGGAAATAAAAGAAATAGTCCAATAATGAATCGGTTTAAGCGAACCTGGAAAGAGAAATCGTCGTATTATGTGAACTGCAGTTTCCCGTGCGACAGGAAAGGAACTACGTTTATTTGTTCTCATGCGAACCTTTGACTTGTTTCATTCAGGTTAACAAGGGACCCGAAAGCCGCTTTTCATATTATGCGCATAATATTTGTCATGAAATGAATTTTATTTCATTTCATATCTTGTTCGGCGTTCGTAAAACATGCGAAATACGATTTTAAGTTTCAGATATCGCAGTAACCACATTAATTTGTAGTGCAGAAGTGAATGGTCGGATCATTCAACATGCATCCCGTGATTAGTCGTGAAATCATCGAATCCCAGGTCATGATTAGGCTGACAGTAATCGGAATATCTGCAATGCTGCACATGCAATTGTAAAGTAATTTTTTGATAATGCAAAGAGGAAAAACAAATTACGTGTAATATATGAATGTGTAGGATGTAACAAAACTCGACGGAAAAATTCCAGAAATGTATACGTCACTTTGAGAGTAGACGAAAAGTGTATTAGAACATGGGCGTAAAAATGCATAATTCGAGTTATCAAACTCTTATGAATGTTAGTGCACGGCGACATGCCGTGTTATCTGGATTAAAATGCGGGATTCCGATTACAAATATTACATGAGGGAATATGTTGCGAATACAATTGATGTGAACCTGAATACTTCTTAGCACCCGTAAGTAATTTACCCGTCATATAGTAACTCACCCTGGACGCATTGTTGCAGCCTGTCAGACAGTACGCACTACACCTGGCGACTTTGATCGTGTTAGAAACTCAATGCGAGGAAGAGCAGCTGCCTGTATTCAGTAAACGTGAGGTAACGTTGAGCATTTCATAAGATATGTGAAGAAAGCGCTCCAACGAGTCAATTAAACTTTATAGAAACCGATTAGATACGGCTAAGTAACTTGGATATGACGAGTAATCATTTGCGGGCGCTAAGAAGTATTCGCAACATGTTTCCTCATGTAAAAATTGTAAGAAGAACCTCGCATTTTAGTCCAGATAAACATGCACTAACTTTCATAAAAGTACTGATAACTCTATGTATTTCCAGACCCATGTAGAACTACACTTTTTCTCTTCTCTCAATTAGTGGAATCCTTGCTGAAAATTTTCCGTCGAGTTTTATTGCACGCAGTATAGCATATAAAAAATTACCTTAATCGCAAATATTCTACGGAACTGCAAACCGTACGTTTTATAAACAAAATATTCAAGTGGAAATTTATGAGAGTAATATAAATAATGAGGCCCATTAGACAGGCGTTTATTTCATGTAGTATTTTCGTGTTTATCGTTATTTTTAATAAGTTCTTCTTCTTCTTCCTATGGCATCCGAGTCCGCATTCGGGCATTTGCCTCTTCAAATAGTTCTTTTTAATAAGTTACCGCTTCTTATTTACAACGAAATATCTTCGTGCAGGAATGATTCAGGTGTCTACTACCTGAATTTAACCTAAGGGAACCTAACATTAGCGATTATATAAATTTGCAGATTTTCAATGTAGTGCGTATTTCGACAGAGGTGCAAAATATTCCTTCCATATCGGAAACAAAAAAAAATTTCATCGGTTCTCCGCCGTTTACAGGAGATTTGCTTCATCACAAATAACCGACTAATTTTGTAGGCGCAACTCACAGTGAATGTTTTAGTTAAAATTGAGGATTATCTTCTATCATTTTTGAATACTTGAAGATTAGCTTAAAAATATTGCCACGAGAAAAAATAGCTAACTTATATTAATAATTATTCTCACGCAGAAGGGAAAAAACGTCAGTGCAATGTTAGCTGCATCGGAAGCAGCGAAGAGAGATTTTCATATAGCTGGATAAATATTTTAACGATAACGAGACAGTGTTTCATAACGACCCCATTATATCATTGCAAATATATTTAAATAATGGAGTCAAAGTACACGTATTTATAAATATTGCAAAGGATATTTTTAGGCATCTTTTAAAAGCACCCGAGAAACGAGGAAAGGTTTAAAATTCTCCATTTAATATTTCTTGGTTCAGATAATTTGTTAGTGAACAAATACGAATATGGTCGGAAATATATTGGAATAATGATGTATCCGCTATAAGGGAAGACATTTTATAGTGGGACTTGTCTGCAGAGAAATTCGATGTATTGAATATAAGTGCGCCTGGAGGTATGTAGCGTAACTTACAGCTGTAATGTGGGAAAGCTACTTGCCCCCGCGCAAACCACGACAACTGTTTATAAATTTAATGCTATGATAATCAGCAATGGAAACGTATTTGACAAAATAAATAGCTAATAATTTCGGAAAGCTAAACTTTTGAACAAGTTGAATGGATAGAATGAGAATAATTAATCGGTAATAACCTGGTGACGTTTACGCTTAATAAAATATAATTTTAAAAATTATACTCTCCCATTAAAATGATTTATCGTGTTGTAAGGATGTTAGATTTTGAGACGGAAAGTAATCGTACATCATATTTTGTGTGTACACCTGTAATGCTACGTACCGCATATTTCGACTAACAGAGAAATAATTACTTTATTTCACCTTAACACAACAAAGTATATATATTTAATTATAAAATTCGATTTATTAAAACTAGTTAGCACAGATTTAGTCAATTTTGCGAGGAAATATAATTGGGTTGTACGGATTTCTTTGTGATAGTTATGAGGGGACTTGGTGTTTATTTCTGAAAATCACGTGAGCCTAAAATTATTATCATTTTAATATTTCTCGTTATTACTGCCACGGTTGGTAATAGAATTCTGAATGTGAAATAAAAATGTATCTTTACGTTTGATAATTAAATGTATGCAAAAGAATAACTTAAACTATACACAATACCTCTGTTCTCAAATAACATTTAAAGATTCTTTTTTTACATGGTATTTGTGGGACAGAGGAAATGAGGTTAGTATACGTTGGTGGCGCCGCAGTAGTTCGGAAGTCCGAAGACGCTTTTCCGCTTTTGTGCTTGCGCTTGGCTTTCCTGCCGGCATTCGCTTCTTCGGTCCACCTCCGAAGACGCGACTTAGGATTTAATTAGAGCCGCGGCGCGTCTTAATGACGCCGACGCCCGCGCTATCTCGCGACTCTTTCGCTCGACTACACATCGCTTCAGACGCCCCAAATTGTCTTACGATACAAAAACGTTCGGCGAGATAACGTTTTGCCGACCGGAGCCGAACGCATTACTCCGTCGTTAGGCTTACGTTTCGGCCCTTCCAGGAGGCGCGGCCAAATCTGATCGTTTCCGCTTAGTCAAATGATGTATAAATTTTGATAAGAGCGCGTAGCTTTTTAGATAAAGCGCCGAAGTCGGGCGTTTAGGTTGACGCCGCACGCAAACGAAGCGAACGGCCTTCTTTCCATCTCCCCTCCGCACAAAGGACAACATCTCTATCGACTTTATGCTAGATTAATTATTTTAACGCGGTTAGAGTCCCCCGCCACCGCGCCGCCACAGCCCCGATGTCTCTCTCGACGTTCGTTTTATTAATCTGGCCGTCGCGACGTCTGCGGCGCGTACGGGAGCGCGGATTCGCCGCGTCCCGGGCCGACCCGAGGTAGTCGTCAAGTCGGTGAAATAAAGAGGTGTTTTGCCCGCTCTATCGGGGGATTGAATGTATCTATCGATTTCCTCGCGGGAGCGGGAACGGCCCCTCCTTAATTGCAAACCGATTTGGTCAAGTTGGGCGGCGCAAGTAACGCGGAGGAAGGAGATTGGCTTAATTTATCGTGCCATTAAAACTAAACTCGGCAGCCGGCGCCTGCGAAGCGAAGGGTCCGGTAACGGTATCGGTCTCGGTCTCGGGTCGGGCTCGGCGCACTTTGGCGCGGCTAATTGCGCGTCGCGGACCGATCGACGACTCCGTATCGATTCCTTCGCGGTCCGGGGAGGGCCTAATGGAAGCCGGAAGATGGATTGCCGTCCGGGGCGACATCAAATTTCCATTAATTTATAAACTACTCCTGTAATCGGGGCGCTTCAGGTGGCGCGTCGTTAGGCCAGCCAAGTCGAGGCGGATTTGCCTCGGTCGAACGCGATCGGGGGAAGTCCCGCGACCTAACAAGGGCGCCCGCCCCGCGCAAAATAATTGGAGATTTCCCGCGACGACCGGAGGTGCGGCCTTCCACGTACGGCGGCTTTTAGGCGGGTGATCGATGGCCGTCCCGATTAATCCGGGAGCCGCCAGCTGCGGCCGTCCGCCAATTTATCTCCGGGCCTCCTTACGCGATGGTCGCGGGCCCGTGTGGCCTTCTCGCCACGGGCCCGAGCTAGCTGAGCGGCCCCTAATTGGCCGGCATGAGCGTCCCTTGACGGACAACCGGCGTAATTAGCGAGAGTTAGCGCGCCGTTTTGACGGGTCCCCACACTTTTCTCCGTTAACGCCCGTCGCGTCACGTCTCTCTAATTTCCACGTTTCCCGACCGCCGTGCCGTTCTCGGGCTCGCGCAAATTAGTTCAATTTGTCGGCGCGGGGGAACGGGGGCGCGGGGGCGCGCGCGGGTTCGACTTCGCCGTCGCAGGTGGACGGGAAAAACGCGAAGTAGCGACTGAAAAACGAGAGCGGCGGAGTGGCAGGAGTTTGTATTGCTAATGTGACATGTGTTGCTTGTTATCTAGCCAGATGTGCGCGCCGCGGGCGGGCCCGGCAGCTGCCAAAATTTGACTCCCTCTCTCTTTTCATTGCAGACTGCCAGATGCGCAATGTTAACGTGAGAGCAGTCACCTCGAAACGAAGGAAAACACCTTCATCTTCGTGCTTGTGAGTTTCTCAACTCTCTCTCTTTCTCTTTCTCGCTTAGAACCCCCTAGCTTGCCTTGGTGTCCAACGCTTTGTGCATGAGCATCGTCTCTCCCACACACATACACACACGAGACACACACGCTCCACCGACGTCGTACCCCTAGTATCCGACTTACCCAATAAGTGTTATCTTTAGGTTGCATAGATAGAGATGTATATGTGATAGTTTGTGTACGTTGGTGAATGTTCGTTGACGGGTTCGGGGGAGACGAGCATGGCTGCCTCGAACGGAAACGATTCCGACGGCGACCGCATGTGGCGATGTACGTTGTTGTGTTGGTTGTCATGTTAAATCTCTAGGTGTAATAGCGGTAAGAACTCATGTATTAGCATTTAAGACGGACCTGTGCCATGTTTTAAGCGGCTGTGTTTTCTGTTTTTCAGCTGCGCAGATACCTCAACGAGGCAGTGAGTACCAGAGACGTCTCTCGAGCATGCTATGTAGACTAGCCGGTACCGGTACGTAATAACCTCTTCCTCTCTCCCTCCCTACGGGGCCAAATACGAAGAAGATGACCGAGGTCGCGGCAATAAAGCGACGCAGGTGACGCTGCTCCTCGGAAATCACTCAGAAAGCTATTATGCAGATGCGTGTCGCGTGATCTTTGTTTCCCACGCGGCCGGCTCCTGATTTTCGTTAACGCCGGCTGCTCGCGCTCCCGCGGAAGAAATGTGTTCTCCTCCGGGCTCAGACCGCAGCTAAGTGAACGGGAAAGGGGATTTCCCCGCCTCCACCGCCCCCGCCTCCGCCTCCGCCCCGCCGCCGCAGCCGCAGCATGTGCATGCGTCTCAATCACGACGCTCGGCGAGATTTTTTTTCTGCGAAGATGCGTGGACGCGGGACTCGACGGCAACGGGGTGAGTATCAAATCGCTATTTACCTACACAATTCATTCTCTCCGACTTAAAACAAATAACGCGACCTAATGAGGATTATTTTGATTCGAGTAAGCTTTCACTCGAATAAACTCATTCGCTGTACGTTGCTGCGTGATAATAACCCGCCGTTTTACGACGGAAAATATTTCATTCCTGTAGGGTTAACGGACGGTAAGTCTATCGCTGTGGAATTTTCTTATGCGATGGCGGGATTTATTATCACATAACAACCGAGCACCATTCAATTATTTTCAAATACAGTGGACATATAAAAATATCAGTTTGCACCTTTACTGGACTGATGCTCCATTTCGTCGTCCAGTAAATTTAACAATTTTAATTTTATTATATAAACTCTCATTGTGATATAACCTAGCCATCCGAGTCGCGATGTTTAATTTACAAATAGAATTTGAACTCAATTTATCATTGCTAAATTAAGCTGTGTAAAAATGTAATTGAAATCAATTCTTGTTTGTAGGAGGAGTGGATCATCAAAGCTGCGACATCTTTCTTCGGGCACCGTCCCAGAAATTTCTTCAGGAGCAAGCGTTTTGCGTCACTCTATGCTAAGAAGTGTTTAAAAAACGGCAATCGTATACTAACTGGCGACTTGTTTTACTCTGGTCCCCATATTTGGATCACATTCGAATGCACAAGGAGAAATAATTTTATGACAGGTTTCAAAGTGCACAATTTTTTTTGGGGTAATTTAAATCTAATTCGCCAAATTGGTTTCTGCGCCACCAAATTACTTTGCAGGAACTGAATTTCTTAGTTGACATAGAAAATACGGGTATTCAGTAAAAATTCACCGAGTAGGTTTATTTCCTGTAGGGCAACGTCGACAGTGTAAACTCCGATTCAAGATGACTTCCGTCTCCTGTAGAACATGGTTTTCAATGTTAATTCATCAGCCATTAAGGAGCCTCAGAAGCACACGGCGATTCAAGAAACACTTGTGAGACCACATCACGAAGATTTCATGGCTTTCAGAGGCGTTAGAAGATCACAATTATGAACCATCACAGACAGGAAGACGGTTGAAGTAAATAAGAAATAATGAACCATATTTCAACGTTAAGTAAAGGTTGCATTCAAATATTGGCATTATTCCGTTGAGCAAAAAAAGGTTTTAAAATTCGATACGGGAAGTGTCTCGTCGTAGCTTTCAATAAGAAGCCCCTCTCAGGAACCCGAGATAAAGAAACGCTGACATATACATCCAACCTGAACGTGTATTGCGCATTCGATGTGCGTAAACCACTGCGCCGATCAATTTTTGCTTTGCTGTCCGTCAGATAAACCGCGCTTTTCTTGCGCGAGAAATCCCGATATTGCGATGTCATTCTTTATCAGGCCTCATGCTTTCCTGAGTTTCTTTGATTACTTACTGATTGCTCGAGTCCTAGGGCCTTTATGTTGCTCTGATGAAGCAAAGTAATATCGGTGACATGCGCTGGTCGACAAATAATTCCGCTCAGGCTCACGTAAAAATTCGAAAGACTTTCCTACAAACTACGCTCAGCACGATTCTGCCCCTTGTATGCTTAACGTATCTTACAAATATGTCTGCTGCTAACGTAGATATTAAATTATGCAATTATAGAAGACGATGAGGTGTCCAAGAATGATTGGGAACCACTTACACGACATCTTCTAGTAACGACTGCAATCTCTATAAAAGTTTATCGGTCTACAAAAATGACGGAGGGAAATTATAAAATTCATATTATAGTTATCTTGAAATGCAGGAATAAATACAGTTCAACATATCGCATTATAAACGTGCAGTTTAAATTTAGAAGATAATCCGAAGCAATTATTCTCCCTTGTGCAGTTTAAAAGAATAACAATGATGCGTGTATCGCTGAGAATTGTTGCAGCACCAGGAAACTGGTTACGTTTGTATAAGAATATCAGCTGATAAAGATTCACCTAGAAGAGAAAGTTCCATCATGTACGACAACTATAAGACATTGTCTTCTCCTAACGGAATCATTATTGATGTGAACGGCTCCAAAAAGAATTCTGAACGGATTTAGAGAAGACGGCGTGGATCTCAAGAAGGAGAAACTATTGATGAGCCTTGACAGTGACCGACAGAAAAAATTATTTTTATAATACTTGTGCCAGTGAATAACTATGTAAATACTGTGTAATTAATAATAATAATTTTTATCATTAGTATTAATTTTGATAATAAATGATTTCATACATAAATAATGGCGTTTTCTTTGTCAGAAACGTAATGCTTTTGTAGACATCTGCCAGATTTCTCTTGAATTTTCTTTTAAGTTATTATAAGACACACAAAAAGGTATTAATATATTTGTATGAGCAAATATAACCATTATTATAAACGCTCTAAATGAGAACATTTTTTAAAAAAGATGTTGACTTTGGACATGTAGGAAGGAATATATTTATTACTGTGTATATATATATATATTGTTATGCGTTGTATAAAATAACATATTTCCTTTTTTGTGAATTACAAATCTATTTGCCTCAGATATATTTTTACGTAACAACTGATTTAATGAACAACGTATGAACTACAAATTTAGTTAACGCACGACTGAATTAATTGATAATATTTTAGAGTAATACAGTCGTCATGTAATTTTAATGCGTTTAGCTATGCATCTCATTCGGCATTTTTTTAGGGACAATTATAAATCCAGGGTAAATACATGATTTTGCAATGGAGAATGTGGTAATTATATTAATAAACATCGGCAACATATAGGATCCTTCATAACGATTTTAGTGGAGAACTCGTCATTAGCACCGTTAGAAGTAAACTGTGTGAATAATTTATTCCACGATCCCAAATGAAACTAATTCTCATTTCAGTTAAGATTTCTACAGTTTAACAAAGCAGAAAAATCGTAGATATCAAATGTGAATGTAATTTTTTTTTCAATAAATAAAAAGACGGCCAAAGTTTCTCGTCTCTTCCGCGTGCGTATATCTAACTTCGTTTTAACACTCACGAGGAGATTGCAAGGAATATAGAAATTATAATCGTCAAATAATTTAGATTGTTTGGAAGTAGCGTACAACCAAACGTAATGGTTTTAATACAGTGTCAGAGTATTATTGTTTTAATATTGAATAAATCGAACGAGAAAAAAATATTTCCTACTTTATCGTCAGCATAAATAATCCAATTCATTATAGAATTTGAATCATTATTACTGTTTCTTAAGTAACGCCGACTTAACTGTACGTTAGTAATTTTTCTCATGCGTCACTCTTCATGATCCATTATGGTACTGCATATAATTTACATAGTAACACAGTATCAAGTTTTGACCTATTTATACGTGGTAATTGATGAAATATACAGTAACTAGACTGCAAAATTTTGACCAAAACAAGACATTTTCCTCGTAAAATTGAGAGATGTAGTTAGCTGCTGTCTTATCTGTGATTAACGATAATTTCTCTCCTCGATCAGTAAATTTACCGTCTTTAAATTTCCCTCGCGTAAGAATTCTACGGAGTAAGGGTTCATATAATTAAAAAAAATGTAACTTTATAAATAGGGCGATTATTTATAAATAAAGATTTAAATAAAATTTTGATTAATTATTGCAGTGGCATTCTCTAAACGTGTTTGCCGGGTACGGTTACAATAGAACGTATTACAACACAACTTATCCATTGATTTCTGATCCCTTAGCAACAATTCTAATGAATTATACGCCCTAGGCATTTTTCTAGGCCGCTTAAAAATTAAATGATTTATCGATTCTTACGTTGGTGTTTCTTTATCAATGTTGCTGCTACCAGGCCAAGCGGATAGTAATTTTGCGGATATCTAAAATTTTTACATTAAAAATACATAATTTCGTTGCCTCAAGCGCTTTTATTTCAACTTAACCACCTCAATTACTTAGAAAAAAACGGAAATACAGGAAGAACATACTAGGGAATTTACGGTTCTGTATCACTAAACAGAAAATTTGACTATTATGTTTTTAAATGTCTAGACTCCCGGAAATATAATTTTATAAATTGAAGTGTTCGTGTCTTTTCCTGAATGTTTTCGGGTGTAATATTCGAAGAAGAGATGTACTTTCTAAGGAATAAAATGAACTCTTCTGCATGGGTAACTGAAAGGATTCTCTGAAGTTTACATTTTTTTCGGCAATACGTTAAGTTTTCGAAAACGACCTTTCTGCTGGAAGTTTTTACAGTCCATATATTTCATAATTCTTAATGAACCGATCAGTTTCCATTTACAATAAACGTGCCCGTTATTTAAAACGTTTTGTTATTATTAATATTAATTTACGGGGAAAAATGGCAGATTAACAATTTATTTTGTTAATTTCAGTTAAATAATTTGCTTTATTTCGTCATTAATTAATTTGAGAAAATTTTTTAAATTGATTTTGGTAACATTGCAGTCAGTCTCTGTTTCTGTTTCACGTATTGTAGCGAATTGTGTAATAAATGTATGATTTTGATTCAATCTTGAAAAATCAAATCAAATCAATGCTTAATCTGGATCGAAAATTGAGGCACAGAACCTATGTTTTTCAAAGTGTTTATTCCTAAGAATTTAAAATATTTCGTTTTAGAATATGAAATTGATTCCAGAAGGTCTTTGAGTACAAGTGTCTCAATTTTTAAAATTCGAGAGAATCCTTTTTGGCGAACATTGATTTCTTTATAACCGTCACTTAAGAATAATTCTCTGAAGTAATTAAATAATATTGCTCACACTGAATATTTTACGCAGAAACTGGTTTTAAAACTGAATTGGCGTTAATAGTTCTTTAGCTTAGAGCATAGCTGATATTGAAGTCAATTAAATTTTACTAAAATTACGGAGAAATATTTTGAAATGTCAAGAGCAGTGAGTCATGTAATTCATCGACTAGGAAAACTGCAGAAAAAAATTACTCAGCGTTAAATAACTGTTTCCCATTTTTATGTTCCTCGAAACGAAGATTAGGAATACGAATATGTATTTACGTGCGACTTCCATTTCATTATTTTGGCCAAATCATCAAACGAAATATTTATACTTACATTTTCTCCATATATTGTAAGTAATTAATTGGTGATAAATTTTCCCAAGAAAATTCCTACGGTCCAGTCAGAAATGGTCCAGCTATGTTATGGCAATTCACATAATTTCTGTGCGGTCAAGAAGTACTTTCATAGTTTTCGAAACGGAAGCACAGAAATAATTAAAAGATTTCCTGACTCATAAATTCACAATAACTGCGTAACATCTTCAAAGATGCTTAAATGATCATCAAGCTGGTTACACCAGTGACACGCGTTTCTTTGCTAAATTCTTATAATATAGTTCCTGAGAATTACACAACGATTTTGTGTTTTTAAGGAGGATCTTGTGAGGAAAATTCTGAATTTAACGACGCCGCGTTCGCATTTTTCATCTCCATGCTGCAACAATTTCTATTATTTAAATACGCTTCAATAATGCTGGAGTTTATTTGAACTATTCTACTTTGCGGATATCATAATACGTGACGGTTTGGTTAACGTAGCTCGGAAAGTTTCGAATTCGGAAAAACATTTCTCCACACATTCCTTGCTTTGAAATTCATAAGGGCAAAAATGAAATTCTCTCTCATTAGCACCCGAATCTACTTATTTTCTCATAGTATCAACAATAATCACATAAAATGTTATTTTGGTTTTATGTCTGTAATTTGTAAAATTCCAAATAATTATTTGTCTAAGCGCCAGTTTCCTCTGTTGATCGAAATATTTTCCAGTGAAAACTTTTAAATCGCGGGGAGATTATTATAATTTTGATAATAGCAAATTGGGTTCGAGTATTTTATTTGAAGATGTAAGAAAAATGTTTGTTTCTTGAGTAGTTTACCTGTAAAAAATACTTGAATTTTACTGTCCGGTAAAAAGTCACTGTCACATTACAAAGGCAACGGTAACAAGACCAATCGTGTTTTCCATTTTTCGCAGAAATTGTTGAACTCTATACTATTTTTATGGCTCGTTATTTGAAACTTTTTACTTATTTTGATAAAGGGAAAATACGAGTCAAATTAACGTTGAATTGCTTACGGGATTATGTAATTGCAGTAATAGATTTTAAAACCGAATTTGTAAAGGCTAGTGTTAAAAATTGACAGTTCTATTATTAGTCTATATATTTTGATGCGGAAATAACAAACTATTTCCCAATCTTTTTAAATAAATTGCATAGAACTACACGATTAATAAATATTATTCGTCGACGATTTATTCTCATTAATCGGCTACTACTTTTTCTGTCACGTCTTATTTTACTTGAGTTACATAATTGTAATTGCTATTATCTTTTAAATGTAAGGTAATTGTTCGCAGTCTGAATCTCATATTACATAACATTTTCCGTCCATTTGTGCAACAACGCATTCCGCGCTGTATTCGAAAACGCGATAAAAGTTGTTTTCCCCCCAGTAATTCATCTGTTCCTGGTTTGTGACTAACAACTGCAAAAATTATTAATAGAGTGACGCTCAGACATTCGCGGTTCTTTTCAAAACTGAGCACTATATATTATTTACAAAAAAGAATACGACGGTGTTATATAATAGAAAACTGTTCTTCGTACGTTTCATTCACAATTTTAAAGCATCTTAGAAATTGTTCTATCGCAAAAAGAAAATGAATATGCCGTTGTTTATCCAAAAAAGAAAATTAAATATTAAATATTTTACCGGTAAATGTCTGAAGCTTATCTCATTTATAGACGAAAACAATTTCACGAAGTTTTATTCTTCTGAAGGTCCATTTAATATAAATTTATTCTAAATAGCTGCAAAAATTTAAAAACTTTTCATTTGTTTCTGGAAGAGTTGTTCACTAATAATTTTTCCATAATGTTTAAATCCTGGTGCTAAATATTTCTGATATTTAAGAATTATATATCAAACGTTTCAAAATATTTTTAGGATATGGAAAAAAACTGAAAGAGGAAACTTGTCGCATTATTCCAGCAAAGAAACTTTGAGATATTTCAACGGTAGTCTTTAAACCAGTAAATTCCCTTGATCCATGCCATTAAAAATGTATTTAATTAATCCTGGAGTTTATCTTTTATAAGTTCATTTTTATTTTAAAAGCAACGATCCTATTTCTTCTGTCGTGTTTCGTCCTTCACGTATACAATTACCGAGTTTCATATCCAATGCAGTGAGGATTATTCAGTTTTCGCATTAACGCGATGCTCGTGTGAGTGATAATTTTTTTGCCTTTCTTTTTTCGAACGTATACACGAACTCTCTCGGATATTTTGAAACCACTTTGTTTGAAATTTTAATTTAAAGTTCGGTCTGTTTAGATCGGCGCTGTGGTTTATCGGGTGTTCCGCTATCTGTTTTCGTAAAAAAAAAGCAGACAGTAAAAATGGGCGGAATTTGAGGTGCGGAAGAACTGAAATTTCGTCCTGCAGTATACTGTGACCTACTTAGTTCAGCTCAGGACCTGGATGAATTAGGGATTGGATAAGAAAATGTTCGGGGAATTTTAGCTCAATATTATTAAGGTGACGTGATTGATTTAGAGCTGGTTAGTGAATACTACCATAGTTTCTTTAAATTTTCTCCTCCAAGCTAATACTTTCGGGTCAGAGGAATAGAATAAAAAAGAACGATGAGATTTTAATTTCCGTGAGTTCTGATAGCTACCTTTCTACGTTTTCTCGTGGAAATCAAACTTTTGACGCCAATTATATCGTTATAATTAGAATTTCGTATTATACAAGTGATAAAAGGAGGACGTAATTAATTTGAAATTAATGTTTATCGACAATGTTACAGATTTCAGGTATGCGAGGTATGAATACGACTGGAGCTTGAAAATTAATCGGTTCGATCGACTTTGTTAAGAAAATATGACTGCCTCATTAAAACATATCAATGACATCAAATTGACGAATTTCCGCATTTTCCATTTATAACGTGCATCAAAATCCTAATAAGGAAATGTAAAGAAAGGAGAGCGGAAGCATAATAATTATTATTTAGATCCGAAACTTGTTTGAGTCAGTTTACCTGTCAAAGAAATATGACGAAAGTCTTGGCGAAATTACTTTCTGCCTGATGATTAGTTTCCGCAATGATATCATCATCCACTGAGAAAATTATACAATTTTCTTTTTCGTGCAAATAAGTCTCAATAATGATTAAATATCTAATTGACTTAATTGGGATTCTTAACAAAACTCCTGGGTACCATTCGAATCAAGTTCTTTTCTTCTCATTGGTGAACTAAGTAAATGAAATTTTTCTCGGTTCTGATGCCTCTTAAAATATTAGCATCTCTGTGGATTTTAGAAAGCATTATAGTTAGTATTTCACACCATCTGAACTTTACCTCGGTTGTGATCGGAATAATTTTGTGGATAACTGCACGAGTTACGTACGGCTACAGGTATATAGTTTCGCCTCTTTGGACTTTATATTAATTATTTGTTGCTTTCATCGGTCCTTACAACTCGAGGGAATTTGTAAGCAAAATAATCTCCTGATTCATTGCTTATAAGTTTCAGTATTCACGACATTCTTAGTAAATCAGTGAGCGAAATGTTTCCGCAAATTGAAAATTTTATTTTCCTTCTGTCCGTGAAAGTAGAAAGAGTAGAACAGCTTTTTGCCTACTTCGCGAGGTTCATTTTCATAACATTGACGTACTTATAATATTTTATCCTCTAGTTCATATAAAGATGTGGCGAACGTGTATGATGAGTCTCTTTTGATTGATAATACCTACGAATTTCCAAGCTCATTCAACGCAAATGTTCCAAATAATCCGATAATCATGTATATATTTTTTTGTATCTAGTATTCCTTTGAGTAGAAACGTTTCTAATCTATGAAATGAGATCGTTTTAAACGTCAAGAACAACGACGACGCCGGCAGCGGTCGCAACGATTTTTTTTATATTCTCCACCGCAGAAAATACAGGAACTGCAATGAATATACTTGAAAAAAAATTTCAGTTAAAAGCTGATCTACAAAGTTGTCCAAAGAAACGTGTAACTTGTGTATCATCAGAAACTGAAACGAATCCATTGACACATTACTCGAGTTTATATTGTACAGTACTACTAAAAAAAGAACAGTCGGATATTTTAGAACTATATTTCACACCACGTACTGCGAGTATAATTTTTAAAAAACACACGAAAATTAATTTCATCTGCACTATTTTTGAATTTTAATTTCTTTTTAATATATATGCAGACTGTAAAATAATTCTGTTGAAAACTTCATTTACAGTAATTGTGTAAAATATTGTGAAATCGAAACGTTTCCTTCACGAGTTCCCTATACGTTTTGTATCTTTTACATAAGTATATAACTGTTTTACTACCGTTTATTCTTGATTAAAAGCAATTTGGTCGAGTCCCAGTCAGCATCTATTGTCGACAAAGGAAGACGTCCACAGTCTTACTTTTCCCACATTTCTCATTGTCACCGTCGACGGCTCAGTTGCGTTGAAATTCCCTTGAACAGGTTTGTCTGATCTCTTGCAATTCTCTACATATTTCTATTACATGACGTAACGGAGAAATACAGGAAACCGTTTCGAACTGTATAAAAACAGTTCGTGTTCCTGTATTATGGAGGTTGCGATCCAACCGAGAAAGTTACTTCAAAGACGATTAGAAAACTGTAATAGAAAATCTCTCGGGGAACGTAGTTTACCAGTTTCCACGTTCCCTCTGGTTTTTTCAAGGTGCCGAGACACCTTAATCTATTTCAGGAGGTGTATGTGCTGGGGTCGAAGACCTTGGGCATAAAGTAAAGACACTTCCTCTGATTCCGTTGGATCAGCCGGCTAACTGCCTCCTAAAACTGACGAAGACACGGAGAAGGGAATGCTGCGAGACCACAGTAAACTCATCTTCCGTCATTCGTAATGGCGTGAGAATAGTATCGATAGCCCGACCTACGTGATGCAGGTTTTCTCGTGTTTTCCTGCATCTCTTTAGGTGAAACACCGGGTAGGATCATTAAACTGTAACCCGTGAGCCCTAGTCAACCCTTGGCTACCTTGCACATCCCCCCTTTCAATGCCCTTCCTATAATATTAGAGGGGAGTTGCCTGTTTCAGGATCACCCTCATGTAGCTTGTTACCAAAAAAATGATTGCATGACACGATCGGTTATTATTTATATGTGAATAAAAAACTTCCCGAACGAGTATATGAGCGTTGTATTCTGTTCGTAGTCTAGGCTGGCATGTTAGTACTAGTTTGTAGATGTTTTGAGGTGGACGAGTCTAATACATTTGTGTGTGTTGCAGCCTGCAAGAGGAAAGAAGACCCTCAGAGCCAACCAGAGCACTCCAGCGCCCCCAAGAAACCTCGCTTGGTTTTCACCGACCTCCAGCGGCGTACTCTACAGGCTATTTTTAAGGTGGCTCTGCCTTACGTATATTTTGCCTGCGGTTAGAAACGAAACGAAAGGAAAAAGAAACGAAAGGAAAGGCGAAGAAAGGCGACGTTAGTTCGGTATCTCCAGATTGTCACTGAAGACCAAAGCAAGAAACGGGAAGCGCCGGACGTTTTGCTTTCAAATTAAGCATTCGATAAGCTTGTTGGCACCAAGTTTTGCACGAAACTAGAAACAAACATAAATCAATTCACGTCCTCCGCTTAAACACTGTTCCGATTCGTACGACTCAGAAAACGTTCAAATTGTCGGAATGAAATTTTTGACTGTTCAAGGGATCCAAAAATAACAGTAAATCGAACTCTAGTTTCAATGTCCAAAATTTCTAAAGAAAATCATATCTATGACATTTACAGGAATAATTTGAGACAGTCGTAACAGTAATTTGATATAGAATATTTGTGTTTCTATCAGTGTCGAGTGATTACGATTTCTCATTATAAAATCACGCAAGTGGGATATCAATTGTAAATAAACGCATGCGTTTCAAAGTCTCTAAATTTACTAAGCACATTTTAAATAAAAGAAAATATAAGGTGCCAATAATGAAAGTCGTTAGCCTTAAAGTTATTCTTCTGAACGAAAAACAATATTATACATAGTTTGAGTTGGTTGTATAATTGAACTTAGTACTTTTAAAAAGTGGACAGTAATAAGAAAAGTGTTTAATTATGAAAACACGTAAGTCGAGACATTCGATAAGTTAACATTAGCTTGTTTTAATTTTTTACTATTTTAATATGGAAACAAAAATTTAGAAACTTGGAAGCATGAAAGTTGAGTTTCGTTGAAAATAAGAACAAATAAAATATTGAGATACTAAAGTGGAGGATAATTACGGAGCGCATACGATCAAGAAAAGTCATGAGAAGTGATTACACGCATTACGCATGATTCCTTGCTGTTGCCTGAAGGACTTGAATATACTATGGACTTTCATTACTGGAATGCTTCTGATTTTTTTAAAAAGGACTGTTTGTAGAGAGACAAAGATCGTTATCAAAAAAATGATGCACAGTTCTTCTAATTAAATTACAGTGGATTTCTCAAGAGACCAAAGTGCTGCAATAACAATTTTTAAGATTGACAGCTCAGAAGATTGACGATCAAAGTGGCTGTAATTCGCGGAACGAAGATATTTGTTAAATTATTAACTTGTTCTTATTAATGTTATGTCTCTAACAATATTCAAAGATAACTCGAAAATCTTATCAAGCTGGCTTATTTTGAAGAATGAAACAAAATGGAAATCGTATATGCATAAAAGCTCTGAGCAGTATCTGAAACATGTGGCACTTAAATATGTACTTAAGAAATAAACTGGAAATTGCAAAAAGGCGATGTCAAGTACAATGATTAAATCTTGCAACAGCTTAAGAAAAATTAGTAGAAAATCTTAAACATGTCACTTGTATTGAAAAGTAAAATGGGGAACATTCATTCAAAGAAAAGAAATATTTTCAAAAGACACGTTCACATGTAATCATCGAAATGAATTTCGTTATCGGTCCAAAATGTGATAGTTCTCTCATGCTTCGTCTTAAATTGCGTTCAGATGTTCAGTGGCATAAATCTGAATTTTATAAAGGCCTGGAATTAATTGACAAAACAAATATACATAAGACAAGTGCGCAGCGTTAGTTTCTTACAGAATTGCAAATTACTGCCATAGAAAGTTTCAAAAGCAATAAAAGTAAAAAAAATTAACCCGTCCAGTAACTCCGAAGAATATACAACGTAGCGATGATTTTATTTTTGAAATTAGGGTTGTTTATCTAAGAGTCCCCTGCAGAACAGTTGAATATTGATGTGAAATATGAATATTCTGTTCTAAACAGATTACGACGCGCGATCGACGCACCGTTTTAATTAAGACTACTGAGACGATGCATATTCATAAAAATAATCTATCGCAAGTTTCGTCCCCAAGAAATATTAGCATACCTCGGGAACAATCAAAAGATTTTATTACGATGACTGTTATTGTGGAGAACATGAAGTGCGAGATTTCTTCGACAAACTCGTGAATACGACCAAGCCTCATATTATTTGAAATTTCCGCTGACGTTTTATCTCAAGTGTTGTCCTTTTTCACAAAGCTCGTTCGATAAATGTTTCATAATTCTGAAAGTGACATTTTTAAAATAAAAAATGCATATCTTCCATGAAGAAAATAACGACAAATCAGAAATTTTGCAGTAAAATTAAAATAATTATACAAGGCACTCCAAAAAGTATGTTCGGATTTTAGGAAAAGTAAATTTGAGGGGTTTTCATTTGAATAGTTTAAAAGTGACTTTTGTGCTATAAATCAAACGGCATACGTTCAAAGAGCAGAATTAAGAGTAAATCTTTTAAAATAGACTACGTAAAACGCATAGGAAATGAATATAAAAATATATTTTTGAAATTTTTGTACAATAATATAAAGTATCTACAAATTGAGAATACAAAATAAATGCTACTTTGTTGCTTTGCGTGTTCAAATTGCTCCGACAGCAGTATGATATTGAAATATTTTAAAAGCAGCTATTTGAAATCGTCATATAACAGAAACGCAGTATTTTTGCAAGTGGACAAAAAAATTTTTATCAAGTATTTATTCATTTTAAATACAAAAATAAATTTAGATACTTTCTTTAAACTCCAACTAATTTCATTTCATTATTAAAGACTATTATAAAGTTAATATAAAATTGAGCTGCTGAAAATTAAGGAAAAAGTTACAAGGAAATTTTTGAAAATGGACACACAATACAAGAACCATCTGCGGAACAATAAATATTCAAGACAAAAGATCACGTAGTAAATTAAATGCATTTATAAATCTCAGATTCGATTTGTCAACAATTCATGGGCATCAAAACTTAAACTCTTAATAAGCAATAAACTGTTTGTATGTGGCAGTGAATTATTTAATAACATGCTAAATGAAATGAAAAGCTAGCTTTCAGTTTACGTTTGAAGAATATTCACTAAAAAACGTTCCAAAACATATTTTGCATAAATTAAATTTTTTATGTATATAAATACTAATCAAGTTCAACAACAAATATTTTCAATTTTACCAATTAAAAGAACACGATTGGAAATTATAAACAGAACTGCCCGACGTAACAGAATTAATTATCTTTTTTACTTAGAAGCCAATAAAATAATAAAACTGCGTGAGGACTATGTTGAAAATAATTCAAGTGGACACTTCAAGCAATTTGGAAATTAAAAATATATCATATATTAAAAAATAAAGTTTTATAAACTCAACAGACATTAAAATAAAATTTCAGTGGTTACGCAAGAGATTAAAAGTATCAAATCTGTAGAAAATGGAGTGCAAAGACTAGTGTGAAAGAAGAAGAAATATATTAACGTTCACATATTTGAACTATTAGCGAATTAATTTTGTTTAACGGAGGGAACTGTTATAATTGTACACATATACGAAGAACGTTCCCCTTAAATGATTTCTTATAGTACAGTGGAAAATGTAGTGACCTTTAACTTTGCGAATGGAAGTTTGTGACGTTTTGTGCAATACCGTGAATGAACGTATCATGCGCTTAAAAATTTATATCAAGAAATTAATTCATATTGGAAGTATGAACGGTTTGAAGGAACTGAACTGAAGTTTATAATTCGGCGGTGAAACATCAAGAATATACGTGGAAAATCCTTCATCCGATTTTTAAATATTTTTTTTCTCGCTACAAGCAAGTTGGAAAGAAGCTGGAACAAGAAAACTGAAATATAAAGAACAATTAAACTCAATATAGACTATTCTGAAAAGTGCCTTGACTGAGAACTCTTTAGTTTAAGAATAGAATTTTGAATGTTGTGTTGTTTGAAGAAATTAAATATATATTTTGTATCGTTTGAAATAAATGTTTTGATGCGAGACTTGGGGGGTCCACGTGCCCTCTGGAGATACCGAACTCTTCACCTGAATTCCCCTCCTAGCTGTAAAACGGTTAAGCCAAATTATTTTTAATGTTGTAGTGTAAGTATTATTTTTAAATTGTTTCATTGGTTGATGTCTAGAAGTGCTGGGATGGAAATCAGGTGCAGGGCTCAAGTCACCAGCAACATCGCGTTGTGCCTTCGGGAATTAATTATCTCATATAATTATTAGGTATAGAGACTGTCGGGAGCCGATCACACATGCGGGCCTCAGGCGTCTTCTTTAACTCCCTGCTTAAGATCAAAGGACACGCGTAGCTGCGTAATCGAAAACCTGCCTCGCGGAAGCGTCATCGATATGTACCGCGTAATTATGTTCCGCGAAATCCTTTTGAGGCCCCCCCTTGCCGGTTTCGAATCGGGATCTACTTATCCGCGATATTCCCGACATTCGAAAACTAATATTTTAGAGATCACGGTGCCGGAGGTGGACAGCCTTCCATGCTTCAAGATTTCAAATTCTTGACCTGTGAATCCCTGCAGTGATGGCGAGACGTTCTCAACGCTGAATTTTAAATTTACGGATCGTCGTCCGCGGACTTCACTGCGGTTTTTCCACGCCTGATATAGTTGCAACGGGACGGTTCAAGTAACGACACGTTGGTTTATTTACCAAATTGTAATTTAGCGGTCCTATTACCGGTCGATGGAGCGACTTTGCCGCGTGGCCAGTTCATGCGAATTAAATGTGTGTCGAATGGACAAATACATGAAAATGCCCGGAGTTTTAAAAATTCCTCCCGATGTCCCGTATGTCTAAAAAAAGCCGCTGAATGCTATTACTATTGAAGGTGTAGTCAATGTACGCCTTTCTTTCGATTAATCAAAAAATTTATGACTCTGTTCGGCTTTTCAGTGACGCTCTGCGATTCGTCGATACGAATATCTTATCGAAAATTCTACCGCTTACAATAAAATGAAATTATTTCTTATTTTACAGTAGAGCGGACCTGGGAGAAAACAGACGGGACATTTAGAGCGGAACGGACATCTATCACTGGGACGATTTCTGATTTCAATGTTTCATTCACTGCGGTCGAATATCCTGCTATTTCCCCGTCAACAACAAATTAAAATCAACATTTTTTTGTGTAATCTGACCTTTCTGGACTTAAATTTCATGTCTTCTATGACGAATACGTGGACTATACACATGTATATGTTTTTAGTCAACGTTTGCGACTGCTAAATTTAGCAGAACTGGACTATAAAACGATAGTTCGTTCTATTTAATTTAATAACGGATTACAGACGGAATTATAGACACCGGAATCTTTATTTCACCCTAGTTCGAAATTCGGCGTTGAGAAGTGAAGAAAACAGAGTATTAGTGTGTACTATGAAATTTTTCTTTCTTTCTCCATGGCTCTACAGTCCATTGAGGGCCTGGGCCTACCGAGTCGAGTGCGGACTGTCATTTTGCATGACACATACCGAGTTTTTTAGTGACACGTGGTCAGCGTATCGATCCTCCAACAGTCTTAATCCCGGTCTTCGCGACCATGACGACACAAACATCCAAGCCCATGCCAGGATTCGAACCCGGGACCTCTGGGGTGTGAGGCAGCAACTAGAGGCTAGACACTACACCACAGGAGGTCGGCACTATGAAGTTTGCTTCTAGAAAAAATTATTTTAGTCGGTATAAAAATGAATATATTTGCAATCTTAATTATTTAATCTGACTCGACGATTTTGGACAGTATTTTGTTTATATTTTCCTGATAATCAATTAAGAGTGCATTGCTGCCTCGCATCACAGACGTCCTAGGTTCGAAACCTGGCATTTATAATTTCACACTGTGAAACTAGACAAAACGAGTTCCCCTACCGTAGTCGCTAATAACCACAGTAGTTAATGCGACTGTTAATAAAGATTAAAAATCAGAGTATGCTATACATTAACAATTTGTCAGTAACAAGTGGCTCCCGGCATGTTGTTTCAGTACCGCAAAACGTTTCCATCTGCAATGCCTATTTTCTCACACGTTGAACGCATTTATTTGGAGCACCAGTAAATGAGGCTTTAAACGTAAGGAGTCTTGCCGTTTCCGTTTCACTCTGTCCCACTTAGCAGTACAATTCAAGATTAGATACAATTGCAGTCTCTTCATGTTTTTAATTACAAACGTTTCGTATGACTCCTTCCGCAATGATCTTTATAATTGAAACGTAGAAAGGGTAATTTTTATACTGTACCGGAGAAAACTAAGAACACCTCACACGTTCGCATATTAATTTCCTAATTATTTTATTAAATACTTTCCATTTACGTTCCCACCGCGAAACGCACAAGTCTTTAGAACAGTATCTGCAGATTCCTTAATTGATGCTCGCAAATCTGAAGAGTGAGTTGTAAGCAAGTGAATTATTACGGAGAGTTTGGCAACAGTTTCTGGAGGACCCAAAGTCAGTTCTGTTTTGTAGGAAACCACACGATTTCAACGTTCAAAGTACATCCTTACTCCATCAAGAATATTTCTAAGCCCCGACGTGTAGATGTAACCCTGTAGCAACTTCTCTTGTTGAGAACATTTATCAAGTAAATCATGTTTCCAGTATTTACCGCAAACATCGTTAAACTGAATAAATACAACCAAAAAAATTATTAGACCATTTGTATGGTCGTTTTTGGGATGGAGGTCGGAGCGATATAGTTGATGGATGGACTCAATTGACATTTAATTCGTACCTTCATTTCATACATTTTTTTTTCAATTTGGGTCTAGGGCGATAAAAATAAAGCTGATTTTTCCTCAGACCAACATAATAATTGTAACACTGACGTAAGAGAAATGCTTCAACATTTCTTGAATTTCTTCCTTTTAAAAAAAGTGTAATTTGATATTAGTAAAAGCGACTTTTTTAATCATCAATTTTTAATCCCTTTTATATTATTCGTCAAAAAAGAGTTATTGTGGCGTTGTTGGACTGAACACATAAGAACTGTTTACGTAAGAGTGGTACGTAATACTACCAAATTAGCTGAAGAAATAACACGTAACAAGGAAGGAATATGCTATGTAAGTCGAAAGCTCCTGATTTCTGACGAATTAATATAAGGATGTTTAAAAATTTATGACTTTAAAGCGAATTTATTAATATCAACTTAACCTGCAAAGTCTCCGTGGAATCCTATTGACAACTGTCATTATTGGGGAGGAATGGAGTATCCTGATACTGCTTTCCTCGCTTTGTGAAAGATTCAATGCAAAAAATTATGTATTTTTTAAATGTATGCTTCTCTCCGGCAAGGCCGACGGTAAGTACTTTGATTATTCATTTATAATTAATTATACAATAATATACTATTCTTTTTAGTGATCGGGCCATTTATCCTTTTAATAATGAATGCACTAGATCCATATTCGTTATATTAATTTAAATGATATTAAAAATTGATAATATAATCATATGAATGCTAATGTTTTTTTTTTAATTATTTTAATATGCATGCTCATGGAGGCAGAGTTTTAAATAATTTTATAGCTATCGTTCCCGGTAAAGCCTTTTCAGAGTGTAATTGATTGTAATTGACTGAACGTAAGCAAAGTAATTTTGTTGTAGAGTTGTGAGAATTTGTGATCGACTAACTGTGGTTACTCCGTGTCTGGTCCCCAGGAAACGAAAAGACCATCCAAAGAAATGCAGGTGACCATCGCGCGACAACTGGGCCTGGAGCCGACCACGGTGGGCAACTTCTTCATGAACGCGAGGCGTAGGTCCATGGACAAGTGGAAAGACGAGGACCCTAACAAGAGCACCGTGGTGACGCACGAGGCCCAGCAGCATTCTCCCGGCGCCACTGGCGTCATCTCGCAAGCCTTGCCTCCCCAGCAGCAGCAGCAGCAGCAAGACATATTGTGACATCATGCAAGCTATCCTCAGCAGCACCATCTCGTGTTCCTTTGAAGCGATGCTCGCTCGGACTTTGGAACGCCAGAGCGTGCGAAAACATGACAACTAGTGAGAATTTGTTGAAAGCGATCGTAAATTACCCATGATGACGGTGCGGGGCCTTTAGTTAAACGGTAAATCGCTTGAGAATAAAATTAGTTTTAAATTTGGCTGTAATTTCTGCGAACGCGTATGCACAACGTCGACGAAACGATTATTTGTCAAAGTTGAAATATTTTAAAAGGGACCCATGAAAGTGATGATCGCCCCTTTTTTTCGACGAGAGGAATGTCAAATACAAAGGATATAATTCTGATCTCAGGGGTTTGCATGTAAAAAGAGCGTCGGACGATTTACCGCCGAAGTAACGGAGGCGATCCCGTCTGTTGTTGTGCTTTTATTACGACGGATGGTTGCCGAAAACTGTGCGGCTGTTACGAGGGGAGATGCGACGTTATTTTGTAATACTGATGTAACAATGACCAAATGACCGCAGAACGATCTTTTAGTCTAGTCAAAATAATCTAGTCGATGTAAAGGATATTTTAATTTATGTGTTCATGTTAACCAATATATTATCGTCTTATTTAGTAGATTTGTTTAATTTTATA
Organism: Eucriotettix oculatus; assembly: GCA_034510155.1. NCBI lineage: Eukaryota > Metazoa > Arthropoda > Insecta > Orthoptera > Tetrigidae > Eucriotettix > Eucriotettix oculatus. The sequence continues at coordinate 29,060,639 of CM067380.1, forward strand.
TTCGTTGTGATATATTTATACGATCGAAAAATCTAGTCGCGACGAGTTCCCGAAGCGCAACAGCTTCGCGGGACCGTCGACATTTCAGTTACCCTTCATTCCGTTCGATCGTTAAAAAAAGCTGAAACGATACTGATGTACAATCTAGATGGGGCAGTTGCGAGAGTCCTCGAAGCAATAAGTCACTAGCGAGGACGGGGGTTCACTAACTCAGCAATAGCCTTGTTTGTGTGTCGCTGTTTGTCTTAGTGTTTAGTGACCTGCACATCAGATCTCTTGTTAATATGTAATGGTCAGATCCATCTTTTTATAAAACGTTCCATCTTTGGAATAATAATTATTTTGTAGGACCTAATTTATTAACTTATTTTTTATACCACCAATATTTACCTAAGATTGATGTACAGCTATTGATTTGTAATTCATTACGTTATCGTGCACATATGCAACACGTTTACGGTAATTTATTCCCACGTTTCGTGGCATTCCCGTTCACCGAAATAGCGGAAAAAAATTTAGCTTTATCGCTAGGAGTGTGTTTGGATTGACCAATATCTTGTTCTAATTGTCCCTGTGTTATAGACTAGCACGAAGTTTTCTAGTTTGTATATATGGAGCCGGTGTCTAGCACTGCGGTACCTGTCAATGACTCATCACCAACTCCGATGACTTACTCTGAATGAACAAAGATATATCTCGACATATTTTGAAGGACTCAACCTAAATACTGAGCCGAGTTAGTAATTTGTCTATTAGATATGCACAGATTTTTACATTTTTATAGCGTACTTCATTTGTAGCTGAACTACGATATTCTTCTTTTCTACTTCAGTACTAAAAATTTCGATATCGAGCAAACCTGTGAAAACGTTTTCGGTTATTCTTAAATTTTTTTCGTTGAGATGACTTCGAGTAAAACAAAGTAGGTGCTGGCGTCGCCAGGCGCTTCACTGCCGTACAATCATTTTCGTAGAAATTTCTCCTATATTGAGTAATTAAGTCGCATAATTTATTAAATACAATTTTTAAAATGCACAAACTGTACAAACGGTTCCTACAATGGTAAGCACCGGAAGAACGTCAAAATTATGTTACTTACCAAGAATGAAATATGGCGGCTGCCGTCACATTTTTTCGCGACCTTCATGAACTTCCGGTTCCTGCCAGTCTGTACTGTGCAATGATTACCTTTGGTTTTAGTGTGGAATGTATCTTAACAACATATCATTGTGAATTTTGTGTGTGTTGATGCATAATGCTTTAAATTTTCCATGGACTATAAGCTTGCTAAATTTACGGTCGATATAGCAAATGTTAAAATATTTATCTAAAATTAAACTTTTTAAAACTTAAATATAGCTGTCCACGGTTGGTTTTTGGCATTTTGCGGATCACACTCTGCTCTCGTCAAGTGCATATTGCATTTTGAGTGATTTTAGTCGTTAAGTGAAAATTTCTTTTAGTGCAGCATACAATTGTGAATATAATAAAAGAACAGCTCACAAGCAGACTGTGTTGTAGGAAGAATGTTTTCTTCAAAATAAAAACTCCACTTTGAAAATTTTAGGAATTTTATTCACCTATTGTTGAAACCTTTATGTAAAATCCATCGTGGAATAACAACTGAAGAAACGGAAAATTTTGTAATACTTTATGCATGTAAATCTTCACGATTTCCTGGTTTTATTAAAAAAATTCCCAACCTTATCTGGAATATAAGTTTTATGGAGAGAGTGAACGGCATCCAGCTACAAGACGGAAAGTGCTGCATCGTATCACGTGTTCGGGTTATTCGCTACGCGATTAAAATAAACGATGACAACTTTTGTATCAATTATGTTATAATATCCCTGTAAGATTTATGGTGAAGAATTATGTACTTCTAGATAACGACCCAAGATATACGTTGACCAATTTCAAATTGAATGTTACTGATATTGCCATGGCATGAAACGCGGCCAAGAATCATCAAGTTATTAATTTGCTTATATTTGACGGGATGCAACAAATGAAATTAATATACAAGGAAAGATCTTATTTAGTCAGGTTTGTACAATTTCATAAGGGGCATAGCAGAAAAAAAATCGATGGCTTCTAGAGTAGCTAAATTGATAGATGCAGTAAAGTAAAACTTTCCACGACTTGTCATTACAATCTAGAAATTCTCAATAAAGCCCTTATGAATTTAATAAATTACTAATAATGTACGGTGATTTGCATACTGAATTACTCGTGTGTAAAAGAATAGAATCTTCTGGAAACAATATTTAGTGATGCTTAGTTTTAAACCCATAATTCAATATTATGAAGAGATTTACATAAAACACAGAAAAAATGTACTGGTATTGTTAACACTTTAGCTGGTTTTAATGATAGCTGTGGTAAAATGACACAACCAAATACACTAACAAATTGAAAAAGAAATTGTAGCCCCTCATTCTTTGACAAGTTATCAAATAACTTCATAGTATACTAAGAAAAAGTGTAAATGCATGTATGAAATTCTAAATCCAGTACATAAAAAATATATTTCTTAGTGTTAAAAGTGAAAGTAGGATCATCTAAAACAATGCAGTAGATAAAAATTATATACTGTGCGTACTGTATGGCCCAGACATATGTAATTATTCCTGTGGAATTAGTTCATTCTGTATCATATAAAAGTTTATATAACTTTTATTTTTCCAAAATTGAAGAAAAGATGAATAAATCATTAGAAAATTACTGTATAGTATGTACATTCTTTCTGGCATGTAACAGTGCCAGTTTATCAATATTTCATGGCGACGTTTAATATTAAGCCTTTGCTATCTAATAACAGTCCATTATTTGATTGCAAAAAACTATGAAAAATTCCAAAGTGACTATGATAATACTAACTGCACATCAAAAATATTTTTGCAGTCACCTGAAATGATGTTAATATTTGATCCTCCGTGTTTATTACCCTCTTCCCCGAGCTTCATCGAAATATTTATACTTCTCAATCGAAGCGTGACAGCCAAATTTTCATAATTACAAATGAAACAGATTTGGATTTCTGACAAAATAATATTGTTGCAAGAAGAGATAAGTCAATGTATTATGTGCACATGAGTTATATTGTTGCCAATTTGAATTTATCTATCATGATATACTTATTTATACTACACTTTCCGGCTGTGACTCTTCCTTTTGCATTGATCAATCACAGTTGTGAAATAAACCTATACATAAATTTCTGGTTAGATATAATTGTCCTTTATCTGTAATTAGAACTACCAAAAAAAAACAATTCTACTTCAAAACCATTACTTGTAGCAAAAGGTATTTGTTCAATTTATGGTTATCAATAGTTTTACTGGCAATAAAGTAAATATGAAACACAATAGGACAGCATTTGAATAAACTTCAAAATCCAAATCATGTTTAGTTGCATCAAACCCAGTGAAATAGTTGACATTTGCAAAAGAAAGGAAATATGATTCTAATGTTCCTTTTGTTGCATTGGACACGTTTTCCTACTCCTTGATAATGCAAAAGTGCTAAAAATTTCATGGTAATACTTTGAAAATAATTGGAAAGCATTTTGCTGCAGATCCCTCACATGCTTCTTTTTATATTCTCCATTTGATATGAAGTTATTTCTAATATAACATTCTTATAAGATCCAGCAAGTTCAGCAAATCAGTCAAATATTTTCGGGATTGGCATTTTCTCTGTTGTCTTCTACTAATTTAATAATAGTTTTATCCAATTAAAATTGAAAAACACATTCAAAGGTAGGCAAGTAAGTAAGAAAATAAGGCTAGTAAATACTTCCCAATAAAATAATTACAGGACAGTAAGCAGTAAAAAGTTTTCAAGACTAATGGGCTTCTGTGTATTCCATTTTTGTCAGCAATGTGGAGCAACGCTGGAACATGGTACATGTACAAATGTGAAAGACAATATAACAATATAACAAAGATGAGCTAATTAATTGTATAGTGTTGCATACATCAAGAAAAGCAGAGACAATCAGTTTCTTTAATTTAGACTGAGTTAAGTATGTCTATACTTGAGACAGTATTAAAATGGAAAAAATATTTAAAGTACAAATATAAGTTTCAATCATTATTCATATTTCATACTTTCTTTTCCTCAGAACATCTGAAATTTTTGTTCACACCTCAGAAAATGAATAATTTTAAGAAAAATATGTGAACAAACTGAAGTATATAATTGAATGGTATAAATTTTGATTGTTTATGAATAATTAATTAGAAACCTCATAACAGATGCTAAACAATTATTATGACATGTAACAAATATTATAAATATGTGATAAATTAATTGAATAACCTAAACTAAATTTAATCTTACAAGATTAATTTTCTGATTATTTTTATGAGTACTCACATTCTTATTTCTTTTGTAGTCATTAATTATGAATATAGATGAATTATTAATGTTTTATCATCACCCAATAATTGTATTAAATTTCATAATGTGCTATCATTATAATTTCAGAAGTAATGATAGAATTACTCCAGAAAAATGTTTTTGTTTAGGATATTCATGTAGGAAGTCCCATTATAAAATTATTAACAGGAGTGTACAAAAGTCAAATATTCATCATCATAGATGGTGGAATAAGATTAGAAAGTAGAATATGTGATACTAATCCTAATCTTCAGGTGCATTGTAAGAAATAAATTATATGTACATATTTTAACTATGATTGGACGAAGTCCTACAGGTAGTTAGTTATGCCAACAAAAAAAGCAAAAGAAATCATTGCCTTTAAATTAATATTTTACATGTTAATAAAATTAAGACCAATAAAAACCATTTCATAATCTATTCTGCCTGTCCATATCCCTTCCCCTCCAGCTATGATGTAGATTTGGGAAATGTAAGTATTACTGTTGATTTAAAGAAAACCAAAAGTAGAATCTCATGAGAAGCAGAGAATTGTGAGAAATGTGTGTAAGGAAGTTTGTAAAAGAGATTAAAATTAGTTAACAATGTATAAGCACTCTAAGCCAGTATGAAAGTAGTGTGTTAGTGATGCAACTGTGCACTTCACTGTAGTCTAATTGAATTTTATGCAGTTTTGATTTCTGGAGAATATTTTTAGGTAGATGTTTACTTATTTAACACTGCAGTCAATAAAATGTGCCTGTAATTAAGAAGAAAAAACATATGGATAGTAAAATACTTTTATTTGATGGATATTGAATAAATCTCATAATCAAGATGTTACAGGGACAATATGCTCATGAAAATGCAAGCTTAGAATTACAAACATTGATTAAAGTAATGAATTCAATAAATTAGGTGACTAAATACAAATAAATATTCCATGATTGAACACAGAAACAGTATGTTTTTCAAGACTGAAATGTAGGTATGTGGAATTATTAGAAAAATCTGTAAAATGAAACTATAGATGTGATTGGAAAAGGATAAACACATTAAAAGATTATGGAATTGTAAGGAATGTCAGTTTACAGTAAAATAAAGGGCAATTGCTTTTATCTAGGTTGAAGAAACTATAATAACTCAGAATTAAATACGTATGAGAAGAAAATGCACTGAATCATTGTATCTTGACTTAAGAATGTCTATTAAGCTGAAGTTCTCATGTATAAAATACAGAATAACTAAATTATTAATTATTTTTGACTTTTTAGAGAAGAAATGTTTTAAATCATCCAAAAGCAACTAGGATTTTATAAATATGAAGACAATTGATTTTGAAGCATTTGTCAAAAGATTTATTTTTAACAATATTTGTTGTTATATTTTATATTTAATAACAATAGCTGTTTTTAGAATATATATTTTATCTTCTGATTTCAAATATTTGAGAGGAAGAGTGAAATTGTATGGCAAACATAAAAATAAGAAGAGTATAAAACATTAAAGAGGTGTTGATAAATATGAAATTGAAGAAAATTGGGAAAGAAACTCAGTTTCAAACTTGAATAATTGTTTTCTTAAGTCTGGGACATTGTGATCATACATATAATCCATGTGATAAATCTTTCATCAAGTAAATAATAAATGAAAATATTGAACATTTTAAATATAATACAAAACTTAAATAGGATGTCCAATATATTTTTATTCCATTGAATTATGAAATTGGTGAAGGATAAACCATTAGTTATGAAGATATTGATACAAATTTACTCTGAAAGTTTATTTGGAACAACTGAAAGGACACTGATGCCGTGAATAAGTATTCTAATAAAATTAGAGGAACAGGAAATACAATGTTGTAGACATATTTAAAGATATATGTTGACGCATTTTAAAGTATGATTTACATTGGCTTCAGAAAGTGAAGAAACTATATGCACATAAGCAACAAAATGAAGTGTTACTTTAATAAATGCCTATGCATTTTCATATATTCCATTATGTATGATGTGCATACGAGTAAAGTAGAGGATAAAGTGAAAGTGTATGCATGGTCAAGATGAGGAAAGGGATGCCATATTTAAAATATTATGATCCATAAAATAACTTTGTTCATCCCCTGTAATAGATGGGTTAAGAATTGGAGACTGATAAGTAAACCCAAGCACTCATTAACAAGATTTTGTTAAAATAACTACATAATGCAGTCTCAGTCATTTTCTAAGACCTTGATAGTTGACTCTGTAATAGACAATGGGATACATAAATGTTTCTACAACTTAAAACACACCATTGTCAATAAATTTCAATGAAATCACATAAATGTCAAGTGAAATGGGCAAGGCTCATTAGAGACATCAGGGAAAGTAATAAAACAACTGCAGATGTTTGAAAACAAATGAAAATTTCTTGCAGATCTTCTAGGAAAGGCTAAGGGTGGAATGAGGGATGATCTATTAACTTAACATTGATTGAACTGTTGAATTTTACTTGAACAAAACAATGCAAATACAAAATATGTATTAAAATTTTTTTTCTAGTTATTCAGTATTATTAACATTGAAATTAGGAAAATTAAACTATAAATAAATTATTTTAGTATTAAAATGCCGATCTCCTGTTCACATCTCAGAGGTCCTGAGTTCAAACCTGGCATATGCTTGGATGTTTGGGTTGTCATGGTTAATGAGACTGGTTATAAGACTGCTGCAGAAGCAATATGCTGACCTCGTATCACTCTAAATTCAGAATGTGTTATGTAAGATACCTGATGATGATGGAGGAGCTTGCTGTTGAAACATTGTGTAAGCAAACTTTGACCCAGGTTGAAACCTTAGAATTGTATTTGAAACAAAATCACCAGGAAAGCCTTCACTCTCTTATGAAAGATGACAGTCTGCAGTTGCCCCAGCAAGCCACAACCCTCAATGGGCTGCAGAACCAAGGAAGAAGTATTATTAAAATACAGGAGGAATAAAGGTTTTGCTAACATAAGTGAAAAGAGAAAATAAATGAGGTCATTTGTTCATTAAATGATTGATTATGAAGATTATATATGAGCATATATTGTATAGGAGTAAAAGTTTTGTTCTGATATTTATTGAACAATTTTAAAAGTCATTACTTGTTGAAAAAGAATAATTTTTACCTGCCGGCATTAGAAGTTGTGTTAAGTGCTGGCGAACAGGACAAATTATTCAAAAGTTATCTCCTGTCTCTATTATGAAGCCATCTTTGATACTCAGGTAAGTCAGAGCATATGCCACAATGTCCATTTTTTAATAATCATAATTATTTTCTGGTATGTACCATCACTGTGAGTTGTGTAACAGTGCTCAACTTGTCCAGTTCTTTTTAAACAAATGATCTGGTTGTGTGATTTGGATTAATCACATAAATCTTTAAGTTTCCTATAATGGCTACACTGCTGACAACTTAAACTATATTTAGTGTTTGTGGATAATTAACATAAAAATTTACTTAAGTTTATTCTTTGAAGGCAAATCTTTCTTTTGAACACACTATTGTTCAGTGAATTATACCAACAAAAAAATTTTATTTGTATTTTACTTTTGAACTTTTATTGTTATTAAACAATCATGCTATTGATATTTAACATTACTACAGTGAGATATATAATCAAATTATCAAAGTTAATATATTAATTATACATGACAATATAGGTTTTTGAGCCATAGTACTTAGAGGTCTTGTGTGTTTCAAAACTGAAAAAAATTATAACTGGTAACTGATACCTTTTCCAATGCAGGTCTGATGCTGAGTGAAATTCTTATGAAGTAAAAAGTTCAAGAGAATGCTAACCATAAGAAAAAATATGTGAGGGAAGTAATGGGGAAACAATGAGAAAACAAAGTCTACACAGTTTCATCTGACATTTTAATAGAATTATGGCCATGTGATATGTCACTACATGCATTATTGTTGAAATATTGATTGGACAGTTGTGGTGCACCCATATTCTTTACTCTGTAAGTAACAATCAAATATATTATACTTTAGTCAAGTTTAGCTAAACAAAAACAATTATCTAATTGGTATGTGTTTCTCCAGTTTTATTATACTGCTGATAGAGTTTACTACAGATTGAATAAAATTGTAACAAACATTTAAATATAATTGAGGTATTTAATTGTTAATGTTCCAAACTTTCTTTAAGAAACAATTCTTCGAGGGCAGTTTATTTGACATTCAAAATATGAAATCAAGATGCCAGTTTTAGTTTCAAGATATTTGTAATTTTAATTTATACATATATTTGTAGGTGTAGGTGACTTAATTAACGCTGAAGAAAGATAAGACACACAAATAATTTTCTTCAAAATCTCCAAATTTGAGGAATTTAAGAAACTTCCTATTTTTTTACATATTAAACAATTATATATGCATTATTATACCAGATTTTTTAACTTAGTGTCTTCTGTCCGAAAAATATTACTGATAGCTCTACAATATCTCTGTGTGTGTGTGTCAACGGCTGACCGTCACTGCAAATGTTTTCTTACCTTCCGGTGAGGGGGATGATGCCTCCGAGCGTTCACGAATTTCAAACCCTACATGGTCCTGCCATCTGTGAACTTCAGGTAAGTCACCAACTTTCTATCTCCCTATCTTGTCCTTATTAATGGTTTATATATATAAATACTTTTTATATTCATAAATACATGTAAATCAATATAATTAAATTTTAGAGCTATGAAATCCAGCAATACTCAGATAAATATAACAATTTCTTGTAAACAGGTATGAGGTTGAAAAACTATCAGACCGTGTAAAAAGGTTTAGAAGAGCATTTTCAGTGGTATATAAAAAGCACTACTTTTCAAAAGTCATAATCCATATTGATTTTTAAATTCCAGTCCTCTTGTTTATAAGTTGTATTTAGATATTTTTTAATCACACTATGGCCCAAGCTGAGCTAATGCATGCAAATGCAATGGTGCAGATGATGGTTGGCTTGTACTGTCCGATATTGGTGGAGGTCAGAAATGAAGTGTGCTTTGGGAGTGGTTTTCTCCACACATGTGCAAGCAAATTCGCACAGTGGCAAGGTAGCATGTCCATGATTGCCATCCAATGAAATTCCTGCAGCGTTGTCACATATTGATGAAGTAAGGGTTTACTGAGGGAGAAATGAGATGATGTGGCAACACTTTAGTAGTTCTCTGCTGTCATTTGCTGATCGTCAGAATGGCTCCCATTTGAAAAGGACTAAAGTAATATTTTATGTACATTTAATATTATATTCTATAACAACATAGTTATTTCTTATTACAGAAATAATAAGTTTAGTCCAATAGTGTATTAATTATTCAGTGTCCCATTGAAGATTTTTAAATACACTCATATGACTACAGTTCTTTTGAGAGTCGGCTACAAATATTGGTAGTAATTTTGGAATATGGAAATCAGGTTATTTCTCACTTTTGACATTCATACTTATACTGTAACAATTTTACAGTGGCATGTGGGATTAATTCGCAGAAGATACATTGGCTGGCTTCTGAAAGAACTAGACGAGTTCAGTGTAGAACAACCAAACATCGCAACACTAACAATTCTTCTTTTTCCTCCGATGGCTCAACAGCCCTCTTGAGGGCCTAGGCCTACCTAGGCGGCTGCGGACTGTCATCTGGCGTGACACATTCCGAATTTGGGGTGATACGTGGTCAGTGTATCAGGTTTAAGATTTATTGTTGTTTCCATTAATCCTCGATTGAGGAAATAGGATACGTCATACATTAAAAATTAAAAATGAACAAAATAAAGTACATAATTAAAGACAAATAAACTTAAAATAAATTAGTAAAAGAAAGTGTATATAGACAAAAGTCAATATAAACACAACACGGACACACACTGGGAAACACAAACAAGCACACACTGAGGAACACGCAATGGAGTTTTAACTACTTGGAGCTCTGCGACCAGGAAACTGTCCTTCCCTCTGTCGTAGCTCCAGGCAATACATGAAACAAACAAACAAAAGAGCAGAATAAACTGAATAGAAATTTTAAGATATGTGATGTGCTATTTTATAAGGCAGCTCATTCAACACTTTTTGCAGGAACCTTGATTTAAATACTAGAAGGACGATTAAGAAAATCCTGTACCGAGTAAAACGCGCCATTTAAAAGAATAGTTTTACTCTGCTTCACGAAGCTTTTGTAGGTACTATTTTTAACCTCTGGCGGAAGGCTGTTGTATAAAATTATCCCGGTATTGTGAATACTTTTCTGGTGTAGAGCAAGGCGATGCTTGTCCGACCTTAGAGCTGAACGATTTCTAGTCGCGTATTCATGAAACTCGCCATTTGTTTGAAACAAATTAGTGTTTCGCTTTACAAACTTTAATATTTCATAAATATATACGCTTGGTAAAGTAAGTATTTGCAAACTTTTGAAGAAAGGTTTGCAACTCGATCTAGAATTCGTGCTAGAAAGTATTCTAATTTCACGCTTTTGCAACTTAAATATTTCATTACTCCTGGAGCAGTTTCCCCAATTAGAGATGCCATAGCTCATAATTGAATGAAAATACGCGAAATAAACCATTTTGACGTACTTTTTGTCAACGTGTTGCATTAGTGTTCTCAGAGAATAACAAGCTGAACTTAGTTTTCCGGCAAGCAGATCTATATGGTCATTACACTTTAATTTATCGTCAATCCGAAGGCCGAGGAGAGGTGCATTAGCTGAGAACTTGTCTACGGGTCTATTACTAGCATCAGCACTAAACTGAACTAACTTAGTCTTATCTAGGTTGAGGGATAATTTATTCACGTTAAACCAAATATTTAGACCATTCAGAGCGTTGTCTACTTTCTTAATCAGATTATCGAAGATTTAACCTGCAATAATTATATTTGTATCATCCGCGTAGAGAATCGATTTTAGAGGATTTACGTATCCTGGAAGATCGTTTATGTACAGAATAAAAAGTAAAGGCCCAAGAATTGATCCTTGAGGAACTCCACATGTAATAAATTCCCAATCGGATAAGTGAAGTTTGCCTTCTTTGGTTTCAATTACTACTTGTTGTTTGCGGTTTGTAAGATACGATCTTAGTAAAAGTGACGTATTTCCCCGAATTCCATAATATTCCATCTTTTTTATTAATATTTGGTGATCTACGGTGTCGAAAGCCTTAATCCCGGTCCTCGCGACCATGACGACACAAACATCCAGGATTCGAACCCGGGACCCCTGAGTTGTGAGGCAGCAGCAACGCTAGCCACTACACCACAGGACGTCGGCAACACTAATAATTATCATCATTAAATTAAAGATTCGTTGATATAAAAATATTCCGGACTAGTTTTAGATTTCAACGTTGGAAACCAGTTTTAGATAGTTGAAAATGTAATACAGGTAGGCTATCGAAAATCCAGTTACCGATAATTTGGCTCCCTCAGTTTCTGGTATGGATTTTGGGATGCGTTGGAACGCCACTGTTTTCTAGGGATTCGGTTTTGATCTTTTGGCGCTTTAGTTGATAATCATTGTCGGTGCAGTATTGTTAGGGTCGACAGGTCTGATGTCTTGCTTCCACCTCTGGAAACGATCAATTGAAATTGACAATTTGCGATTGTCAGTTTTCAATTGAAGGCCCGATTTAAAGAGCTACAATCGTCACATCAGTTCTTACTTTCTGTGTTCGTCTCAATTCAACCAATTCCTAGTGCTCTTGTGGTGTCCGCACTCGTGCTTTTATTTGATTAATTAAAATTCTTTTATTTATTTTTAAATGCCGTGGAACAAGTATATGAAATTTATTGACGGGGGGCAGGCCATCCCAAAAAATAATTTTGAGTTAAAGAATTATTATTTCATTATCAATATTCTGCTAATAGGTATTTCTGTTTAATCCCTTAATTATCCAAAAATCATATTTGTCACCGACACAGAATTTCTAGACTTTCAAAGCGCCCCATATTTTAAATAGCTTAGGGCGTCATCAAGTCTAAATCGGTCCGTGGTTTTACCCATGAACGTTAATTACTTATCCTGAATACCGAATTCGAGGATTACAAAACTTTTCTCTAATGGATCAAGAAGGTATGATATCTTATTAAAAATAATTCTGAAATTTTTCTGCAAAATATTCTCCATAATCGTCAAGCGATTCATGCATCCCAGATACTTTTTATTACAGTATATTAAAAGCACAAAAAGGTCTCATTCTTCGAGAAAAATCACATCATCAGAGGCTCGTTCATGAGAACCTGCCCAACACAAAAAAAGCCTGGAAAACGTCTTCACAGATGCTTAGTCCTTAGATGTTAAAACTTTAGAACTGTTTGACGAAATAGGCCGACTTTCTTGACTTTCAATAAAAATGGGAAACCCAGTTAATGTTCTAAGATTCTCTTACAATTAAGCCAGATTTGATTACTGCAGCCCATAATGGTTTCTTCCGGCAAAAGAACCATTCCTAAATTAAAAGTAATAAAAAATTATTTTAGAATCTACTCAAAATTGTCTTAATGAATGAGCTACATTAGATGTCTAAGACACTATTCGAGATTTTTTTCAGTGTAGGTTTAAGCATTTATATATTGTTTAACTAGTTTTTATTTTCAATTATACATTAAAATTAAATCTGAGAATAGTACGTACTAGTTTTGATTCATTGTCGTTAGCTCATTAAAAATGTAAATTTTTGTTTTTCAATACAATAATTTTTCTTAAATTTTTGTAAGTATTTTTGTTGTAATTGAGTGACGTCATTTTGATGATTTTAACGGTTTTTTAATGTTACAACGTAGGGACAGAAACGTTAGGGTCGACCCTGCACTCGTCTTTGCAGTTTGGCGTGCAACAGACGGAATGACTGCCAATTTTTTAGTTACACTATCAGTCATCAATGCCTTTCAGTCAAAACTTATGTCGATCGCCGTAAATCAATTGGCAATTGCGTCAATTGTGTCATAGTCCGTCAATAATATTGACTAATGCAGTTGTCAATTTCATGGGTCGTCTCCGGGGCACTTAATACGTAGACATTTCTGCTCCTTCAATTTCATTTATTTATTGAAACAAGGTAATGTATTTTAGTATTGTATTGCATTTATTGTTAGTCTACAGTTGGGCGCAAGTCCGGTGGCAGATACAAAATAAAATTTCTTAAACATAAATACTCCTAATCTCAAAAAAAAAAAAATATTACAGTCCTTTAAAATGTCTGTAGCCCTGAAAGAAAAAAGAGAAACACTACAAGAATTATATTATTTTAACACTTCACTTCACTTTGACTTTAACATTTAAATTCGAATATGCATTTATATTATTCTAAATACCCACTTTACACGTTTTTTTTAGATTTGTTCTGAACTTATTTTCCTGAAGAAGATTTCCTCCAAACACTCCTATATCAATGTACAATTCGAATATGCATTTATATTATTCAAAATACCCACTTCACACGTTTTTTTAGATTTGTCCTGAACTTATTTTCCTGAAGAAGATTTCCTCCAAACACTCCTATATCAATGTACAACCTAGCGAAATGGGAAATTTGTAACTGCATTTTTGTTTATATATATTGCCTCCAGCTGTTTCATCCCATGATGAATTCAGCAGAGAAACACAGACATCGTGCGTTGACGATCGCAGAGATAGTGGAGGTGTTGGAAAAGGTTGATAGGGGCGCCTGTGGGAACCTTTTGTGTAACGTGCCATTGGCCGCTCAACAGCTTATGTCAGGAAACATAAATAAAACTATATAAGTTATTTTAGGACAGTAGATCAATAAAGCAAATCCTTGTAAAGCAGTCAATGACGGAGGGAAAATGTTCAGCACTGGGGCAATGTTCTCATAACCTGGTTTAAACTTCGTGTAAGTGAAGGTTAGGAAATTTATGGTGATTTATGAAAGGAACGAGCGGAAGAGTTTAATGAATTCTGGAATTTAGCGTAAAGGATTGTACAGGATGTTAATTTCTGTTAAATTCATGCAGCATTCGGCATTTTTAAAAACCCCACATATCCGGAGTTTTCCGTATTTTCCTGTATTTAAATTTTATCAGACTTCTATATCATTCCAGTTTCTTTTCATGTAGATTTATTTGACTTCATGTGTACAGGATTTTTCTGTATGAACGCACTCTTGAGTAAAGGACAATATTAATTAGACTTAAAGTAAGTAAAATACAGATTGGTTGCAGTTATCCGTTGGGTTGATTTTATCTTTCGATTTAAATTTATTAGAGAGATTACCTGGGGGTTGGGGGGTACCGATAGAACATATCGTTGACGTGAAATTATGAGTTTGGGCTTCTCAGTTATTATCGAAACCCAGAAACAGGCCATTCATACTAATGTCGAATGAAATAAGAATGAAGGGAGCGATGGTCTGGTGAGGGAAATGTTTGGGACATCGACTCGTGAAGGAGGAATAAGAAACTTCGCCAGAGATATCAACGAGCAACCGCGGCGCATCTTTTCCGCTCCGCTCCGTTCCGTTCCTTACGCTTCCACATATTCGCTTTTTAATTCGCTTTTCTAGTTGATTCGCCGGATTGGTTCGGCAGTGGTGAGAAGTAGAGAATCGTTTGACGTCGGTTTGGGTCTCCGCGAGGTGCATGCTAAATACGCGGGCGGCATTTAAGAAGACGGAACGTGATGATTTACGGCGCGTTAGGCGCGTCGGGCCACCTCATCTGGAGTCGTATTTTTAGGCGGCGCAGCAGGTTGGGAGCTCGGACAAAAGAAACAAATGGATATTTAGTTCATCGTAGGGAAGTAGGCGAAGAAGAGCCGAGGTTCCCCGAGGATGCACGAAGTCAAATTTAGCGCAGAGTGTGTATATAGCGGAGGATGACAGTAGCGGGCAGGGCCGGCGAGATGGAGCAGAGGCGCGCGCCGGCCTGACCATGCTCGACATCTTCAGGGGCCTCAAGAACCTCATCAAGATCAGCCACATCCACATCGACTCGCCCGTGTTCCGACTGCACTACAGCATCACCGTCATGATCCTGATCGCGTTCAGCCTGATCGTGACGACCCGCCAGTACGTGGGCAACCCCATCGACTGCATCCACACCAAGGACATCCCCGAGGACGTGCTCAACACCTTCTGCTGGATACACTCCACGTACACCATCAAGTCCGCCTTCCGCAAGAAGGTCGGCATCGACGTGCCCTACAAAGGGGTCGACAACTCCAAGGGAAACAACGACGACAAGAAAAGCTACATGTACTACCAGTGGGTGTGCTTCTGCCTGTTCTTCCAGGTAACTTCAACGATCATCTGCAGTCCTGCCATCTAAAGAAGCGCCCCAGGTGGTTGTAGAAGCGACCTTGCCACAATCCACACCTCACACTTTTTGTCTGTATGCCACGACTCTCATGTCTGACTCTTCTTCGTGTTCATGACATTTACTTGAGTAGTTGAACATTAGTGAATACTTTCCCAGTTCATTGCAGCGGTGAACAAGATCTGTGTCGCTTCTTTCGATGGCTAGACAATATTGTAGTTACAAAATTCGATATTTCACACGACTTGACCACGTGCTGTAACCAGTTTATTCTGAAACTAAATAGTTTAAAAATTTTCAATGTTGACATGATTTCGAAGTTTCCCGCGTTATGGTTTGAATCTGTTACGATCTCAGCACGTAAACTGTCAACCACGTGTTTTGCAAAAACGTGCGCCCCGTCTCAAGTCTCGATCTCAAAACAGTAAATCTCTTCGAAATTCATCAGCGTCGTCGACGTACTAATAAAAATCCATGAATTACATTTGTTCTGCGATAGTTAAAGGATAGTTAAGCTACGCGGGAATCGGCTTAGTCGCCTTCGCTGATCGTGAAGTGGCCCAGGCGTTGGTGGAACCCATAAGATTTCAGATATTCCAGACGAATTGAATTTCTAGTTCCTTAAGAACGACATTTAGAAGCCGACGGAGAAAAGGATAAAATACATTCTGTGGGAAAAAAATGGTTATACAGAGCTTGAGTGTGCCTTTCTTGACTTATTTAATGAAATCGTTGAGAGAGAAAATCTTGACTGGCCTTAGATAATCATATTGTCCTATAACTAACTGAAATCTCTAAACTCCACTTTACTGTTATCTGAAAATTACAATTGCGTGCCTTTTCCTTACTTTATGTTTTTAGTACCGATATCTTATGATTACTCATGTCTTCAATTTTTTTCTGACATTATAAATATATTATTTTTTGCATCAACTGCTTCAATGAGTGGTTGAAAATATATGGTTGTACTGTAACGGTTTCCTAAACTTGTTTCCCTTATTTTATGGATCTTTTGATCTTATCCCCTAATATCAGTGTGAATACCGTACATAACTATTAAATAAATGCAATTTCAGGACAGGTGTGAACAGTTAGTAATGCAATTATGGATGAGAAAGTACAATTATGTAAAACAGTGGTGCCACACACCAGGAAAAATGACACCAAAACACGGAAAATATGATCCAAGACGTCAAATTTATTTTATTCAAATCTTTTTTAGTCCTTAGAGGTATTTCAGATACTCGCTTTGGAATGTATTTTCCCTAGTTATTTCTAGGTCTTTCTCTCTGTAAGCTTCAGAATAAAATATATCGTGGATATTTGTAGTTTTAACCTATTCCTATGTGGGCCGCAAGTTCACATATATAAATATCCTATTAACAGAATTTTGCACCGTATATTTATGTTAGTCGTTTCGTTCAGTAATGATTTGTAGCTATATTTCCTCTTCGTAAATTCTGATTCCCTCCACTTACAGTGTTATACAAGTATACAATATATTTCTGGTCATATGTTTGCGTTCAATCCTTCCATAGATTTTCTTCCATCGAATCAACTTTTCCTACAGTTCTACCTTTGTTAGGTTTTTTCGGATTACTAATTTAGATAACCTCTTCTTTGTATTTCGTATGAGTAATGTTTTACTGTTTTTCTATCACAGGGTAAGTTACCACCCGACTTCATATAGCTGCTTGTCATCGTCAGACTTCACTAGGCTTTTCCTATTTGTCACAAAAAAGCTGATTTTCTTCATTGTGGATTCATTTTTCTTCTCTCCAATTTTCCTTATATGTAAATAACATCTGCGGTAATAGCTTTTTCAAAACAATATTCTCTTAAGCCATCAATCCGCGAAACTGTCAGGTTCTAAACCTAATAGTATAGCTGAACTAATAATGTAAAGGAAGTAATGTTCACTTGTAACATTCCTTTTCCTTGATAGCGGAATCACTTGTCGTAAATTTAGTTTCATGGTTCAGCTTGTTGAGTTAAAACTTATTCAAAACGTTTCGAAGTGAACGATCTTAGTTGTGTCTAGTGCAACAACGTAGCACACTCAAAGAATAGACGAAAGAAAGTTTCACTAGTGTTGAAATACTCGATTCAGAACGTCAGCGGCGATGTTAAACACATGAGAATTTATGAGTTATAGCGGAGCAACGCCAACGCGGTCGGCCTTTTCTTGTTTCCAGCAGCCAGGAATTGCGAGTGCAAGTGGTAGTCACTTGACTTGCTTCATCGAATATAAAATTACTCGACACCAAAAGTTTTACAATTAAAACAGATGCTACTAACAACTGACGAGCGTAAATTAATATTCAAACTCGTGACTTTTCTTAAACTTCCCGGTCAAAAATAAATAGCAATGGTAATTCTCTTTTGGATTAATACAAATTTGACGTCTTGGGTTATATTTTTACATTCATATTTTACTTGGGTTTTTATATTTCTTCCTGGTGTGTGGCGCCACAGTTTTTCGTAATTGTATTATATTATCCGTAGCTGTGTCATTAACTCCCCAAATTGTGCTGAAATTTTATTTATATATAAAGGGCCACATGGTTGTGATTGTATAAAAGGCTATAAAGAGAGATAGTTTATTTAGTGACCAATTACATTCTATCACGATAAGTTTAAAATCATTAATGGGAAGGTCTGCATGGTGCGGAAAGAGAAAACGCTAAAATATCGTTGACTTCCACTTTACGGGTAAAATGATTACCAGATATTTAGAGGCAGATAAAGAGAGATGAAGAAGAATGATGGTGGTAGTTCGTAAATTTACACAAAGGTGATAAAAAGGGGTTGAGGTACATGTTACAAGTTTTCAACATTCTTCAGGAGCGACAGGGACGAGTTTTCAGCACTGCAATTAGTATAATATTTATGAAAATCTGTAAGATGGCACAAATATATCTCTTTATTAAAAATCTAGCTGCTACTATTGGGTCGCGGTCATCATATTGTCTATATACAAATGAAAATTAATCTTAGATTTTTTGGGGCATCTTCATCAAATATCTATTTTTACACTTATACTTTTTATTATCATTATTTATTTAGAGCCACATTAACTGATATTAACGTCTTTCTACCATTTTTTATACATGGAAACTGACATCCACATACAACATTCGTGTACAAGCCGGGATTCGAGCCCAGGACGTGTTTGGTGCGAGGCAGCGACGTTAATCACTACACCGCAGGAAACAGGATTACATTCGCTTCATTTAATTCACCTCATTTTTAATAACCTGCCTCGATATCATAATTTGTGTGATCTATACTGGAATTAATTTTGCTTTAATAACATTTATTTTTTCTTTCCTGATTTAAGAAAATTTGTCAAGGTCAAATCGGATATAACGATGTTTCTACAGTAGATGCTTACGGGAAATTAGAACGATTCGCGTCAAAATATGTAATAGTGAAATATAATTAGGCATGTTTCTATGGGATTGAATAAAAATGTTATTTTAGTTTTACGTTAAGGTTAATATAGCGACCATTTCAACAGAATTATAACTTTAGAAATATATTATTTATCAATAATCAACAGCGTTTCCATTACGTTTTTGTACTCTGATCAGGATGGCTATGAATATTATATGTTTCTACGGTTACAGTATATATTACATATTTTTCCTCCATAGGTTATATCACAGTGGTTCCCAAACGATTTTAGTTCCCGACGACCTTAATGAATCACAAATTTTCCCAAGTCAAAAAATTGGTCATTTAAACGCGTTTGAAGTCTGGATAGTGCGGTTATGCTACCGTAAATAAATGAAAAGAAATGAAATCAGTATCTTAAATTCAGAAACAATTCATTGAAGAAGCATAATTAAAATAATTAATTAAACTAAATACTAGTATACAGACAAAAGGTTTTTGCAAATAATTTTAAATTATGCTCTTGGCTGAATGATTTTATGTTACGAACACGGGAAAAAACTTTTTTTAGAAGAGGGAATATTGAAATTTGAATAAGGGAATACCCCAATTATGTGTAAACCTACAATTGCCATTCAATTTCAAACCCACAAATTACGATAGAAGAAAACAACATAGTCTTGGGTGGATTCATTTTTATTTCGCAAAGTTTGCGTTCGATTCACTTCGGCAAAGATTACCTCCACTTTTCAAACTGTTCATAAGTAAGTTATCGGAAGGCCGTCAAGGTAGGCATTTGATCTCGTTTAAGTCGATATTTCCCCAGCCAGATTTTTTTCGGTGTTGGGAAACGGATAATAATTTCAGGCCGCCAATGCTGCAAATATGGAGGATTCATACGATGGCAGTTCCGACTTTTATTCGACAATTTTCGCCAGCGAAACTAAACAAAACTTTTTTCTTTTCCAAATTCGGACATTTTTCTGTCAGATATGGACGCATTTCTCTGTGAATAATTACGCGTGCATCCCAACAAATCGTGTATAATGAATCACCTTCCCGGCTGATTTGAACGTCTTTATCGCAGCCATAGGCACCCACAGTTTCAACGGGCCAACATTTGTAGCCGCGGATCGATGATTCGTCAGCAGTTATTAAGACGTAAACACTTGGCAGGATTGCGACGAAACATCTCCCATCGACAAACTTTTTTTGGGGGGGTTAACAGACTACACGAGGGTGATCCTGATCCCCTTTAATAGCATAGGAAGGGAATTGAAAAGGGGGAATGTGGAAGGTAGAGCAAGGTAGCCAAGGGTTGACTAGGGCTATAGTTAACCAATGTTTCACCTAAAGAGATGCAGGGAAAACCCTAGAAAGCCTGCATCAGGTTGGTCGGGCATTGGTTACTATTCTCACGCCCAACCGAATTACGGGAGACGAGTTTGCTGTGGTGTCGCAGCATTCCTTTCTCCATAAGTTTTAGGAGGCAGTTGGTTGACTGATCCAATGGGATCAGCGGGCAACTCTTGTCTTATGCCCAAAGTCTTCGACCCCAGTACATAAACCTCGAAGGTGTCTCGGCATGTGAGAACTTTGAAAAAAAAACGGAGAGAGCACGAGGCATTCCCGACATAGTCAGATGAGCTCCGCAGTCACGCTGAGAGAAAACTCACACAGGCACCTCTAAGAAACGACAAACACGTCACCCGTATTAATTATATTTTTGAGAGAAATTTTCACTTGCAAGACAGCAGAAAAGTGGTATTTCTTGGAAACAAACGTATTTCAATATTAATAAAGTAAATAATTAATAACTGGTTTTTCCTAATAAGTTCGCTATTAGTAGCAGTAGAAGTAGTAATAGAATATGCGACAAGTACCTCGGTGTTAATTACTAGTGGAGGATTCATTTTCAAATGAAAATTTGCGAATTAAGCTTGTTTTTATATATTTCCGGACAACCGAAAACTGCTGATACGGGCGAAGGTCGCGTGCTAGGCAGAACGTATAAAGCCAGGCGACAGCGGAAGAGATTAAGAGTCGCGATGCTGAAGCACTTGTCGGCCGTGCTGTGCTTCCTGCGCCATTGCGGCTGCACGTGCTCGTGTCTGTTCAACTGCAGCACCGCGGTGACGGCGACGCTGCTCGCGTGCTGCTCCACGCTGCTGGGCGTGTACCAGGTCCTGGGGAAGCCCATCCACTGTCTGCACTCGTCCGCAGTCACCACGGACGTGTTCGAGGCGTCGTGCTGGGTCCGCGCCACCTACTCGGTGCGCCACTCGCCGGGCCTCGTGGTGGGCGTCGACGTCCTCGCGCCCGGCGTCGTCTCCTCCAGCGGCGGCGGCGGCGGCGACCGCGACAAGCGACACCACACCTTCTACCAGTGGGTTTCCTGGTTCTTGCTGGCGCAGGTCAGTCCTTGCCGCTGCGGACGATTCACGGGAACGGATTTTTCGATTCTTCTAATTAGGAAACTGTGTGACGGAGGGTGATGTAACGAGTTCTGTGACCATCTTTAGGACGGAGCCACATCGGATCACACCATTGGTGGAAATTCTCTGTTCACTACACTCACGTAGAGACGAACAGAACCGAACAATTTAATGGTTGTGGGCTTTTGTGCTTCAGGCTTCGAAACTGAGACGGCTCCTACTTCAATACTAATAAACCTTTCACCGTTCAAAATATAGCTTAGGCGAAGTCCTACATCGGTTTGCTAGGCTACAGCAAAATTATTCATGTAACTGAGAATTATCTATTTATCGACTTGAATTTTATATCAAAGTACCCCGCATTGAAGGGGTATTTTCCCTGTAGTAGAGGCTCTAAGTATTGTTTATTAGTTGACAGAACTTCTTGCCTACGTCAGACCGTTTTTTACCTTCATCGATTAATGTCCTCCCAAGCCGGACCATTGACATCACCTGATTTGCATGAACGCGAACGCTGACGTCCGTATACCAAAACGAACCTATCACGATAATTATCTTGAACTTAAGCAGTTCAGTAATCCTTTCACTTACAAAAAGATATGTTCTTTCTGGGATTCAAAACTAAATTTCTGTCATTGCAACGCTGAATCTGAACATTTATCGTCTACTTTTTCCTCTACTTTCTTCTCTTTCCTAAAATACTGACGAATAGTGAAATTTAACGTCACGTACTATGAACATGAATATAGTGAAAACGTATCGTTATTCCCTGAATTATTTAGTAAAACACGAGGAATGAGTTTCTCAAAGCTCAGATTGCAGCAAGGATTATGAAAGCTCGGATAGCTAATCTATTGTGAAAATAGATTGAACAGTATTTTTTGTATTTAATAATCTCCTAGTATAAAGTTATAGTCCGGGTATACAATTTGCCCTTAATGGTCATTTTATAAAATCGGGTACCGCTTTACAGAACTATTAAGAAAACGACAGTTTCGCACGTGCTGAGGAAAGAGCACGTGTAGTACTCGCACCTGGCAGCTTGGCAGCTGCTCAGAACAACGTTGACGTCAGCCTCAGCTTTGGCAACGGATCCTCAATAATCTACCCAAGCGTCTCCCACATCAACGTAAAACTGTGCACTCTCTATTCACTCGAGGGCAAAGTAGTTTCTCGACTGCAGCGTTTAGAGGTCATTACAATCTTCCGGAAAATTAGTTCATTACGTTTTACGTCTCGAGAGCGAGCAAGCAAGCACTTGGCCTGTAACCAGGAACTCCGGCACTTTCGCACGAATAATTCACCGAGCGTTATTCGGTTAACACAGAGCATGGAGAAGAGAATCTTTTACGACGAGTCAGACTGGGAATTACGCACAATGTTCCTTTCCACTCTTCTTGGAATAAGGTCGTTTGACATTTAGAATCTCGTAATCTCTGGTGTATTCACATGCAGCGAATCGACGCGCCAGTTCAACAATTCTTTTGACAGTCGTATGATTTCAGTCAACTTTAATTCTAACATAGTTTCCTTCGCCAGGTCAGTTGACGCGAGTATTTTCTGCAAAACGAGACATTTTGCTTTATTCCAACAAGGAGTGAATGCTGGAGGAGTCTGATTAGGAGTTTCCCGCGGTGTTGGAACGTTTTAGACGAGATGTGACGCTGGAACTTTGAGAGCTCCAGATGATGTCACGCGTTGCAGTATTTCCGGAAATGCCGCGGCCCTTGCCAACGACCACTAAAGCCGTCGATTTTTAGAGATGTGAAATCATGGCAAGGAAAAGTTGTCGTTATTTTAAGATAACGTCTGTTATCCACGCCGACGGACAATGTGAAGATATGAATTTACTTCTTGGAACGCATCTGGCAGGTGAGTGGGTAATATCGAATCACCGTTCCCCCGATGACGCTTCAACCCGAAATAAGCTCGCGCCTCTCCGCTTACGCTGGCTTTACGTTGAAATGGGAAAGTCAGGAAAGACCAGTTCCGGGGTCGAGACGTTCACGTAAATGCAAGGATATGCAACGAAGAAACATTAGAAAATTATTGGGTTTTATTCGGTAAAAGGAAGGATGAGGAATGAAACGAATGGGAATAAACCAATCTGCCAGATGTTGCTAAGTCGTTCGTTGAACAAATCTGGAAACTAGCGACGTTTCCTCTGATTAATAGTTCTACGAGGCTAGTGAAGCCTTACTACTAGTCACAGTGCAGCAGTGCTTAGAGAAAAAACAAAAAATTATTCCCGAATCCCGAGTTTCAACCTGAACTCGTCATGTTAGAAACGTCATCAGTTACATTCCTAATGTTCAACAATTTGGAATTGAATTAGAACCCAAAACATGTGATGTGAAGTATTTATCAGAAGCCGGTTAGATGAAAGCGAAGTTGGAAAACGTGCGCCGATATTAATTTAGTCTTTAGAAATCCAGGCATGGAAATCTGGGGCGTGCGTACGTTCGGAATTCCAGCTGGAACCCTCCTACCCCCTTTTTTTTTCTCCTTTTTGCATAGCGCCTGGTGGAGCAGGTGGTCAGATGGCTCTATTTCTGGAGCGTTTCCCCAACCTTGACACCGGGACCGCATCCTCAAAGCGCATTACTTTTTACTCGCTTTATTTTGGGGGAAGCATTTTTTTCTATTCGGGGCGTCCAAGTATAAATAAATCGCTAGATTGCGATTGTTCTGAGTCGCTGGGCTTCACACCTGCGGAAAGTACTCGTAACAACGGGAACGAAAAGCGTGCCGACTGCCAATTAGCCGTTCGGGGATACAACTTCCTATATTTACGCACTTAATTAACGTTCTCCGCCATCCTTTATCGCGCAGTAGCTCGATCGTAATAATTACTATTACTAACTTTCTTTTCGTTGTTAATGCTGAAATACTGGACTATTCGCAATCTCTGTGATCCAATTTCGTGTTTACTTTCGCCAAATTAATCAACAAAGGTCTGTAAATTTATTCAAACTATCTTATGATAGATAATTATAGTCTTAGTGTGTTCGCAAAGGAAGAGAGTTGGATATAAAAAATAACAGAAACTACAATCTCTGGAGATAGAGAGTGAATGGCGTTGTTAATATTTGCAGATTCAGAAGAATGACGATAAAGGCAACGGACAGGAGAAGTTCGGCTTACGAAAATCTGAAGTATTGTGTAAAATAAAAATTCTGACCGGGCCATTGTGCTCAAGTAACGAGAGTGAAAATAGAATTGGATTGCATAGCGGGTTGTAAAATTTAGTGGAGCACAGGATTATTCTGAACAAGTAATTACAGGAATGGGCACTTTTTCAACGTGGTACTAAGACTGAATGGTCAGTTTGGAAAATAGTGTACGAGGGTTTATACTACTAATGAACAGTAATCAAAGTTTAGAAAATAAATATTTTGGCTGTATGAGGTGTTTCGATCTTATGAGTTCCGTTCAGTGAGTACAAGATGGAAAACTACAAAAAATGAATGTTTCCCATTGTCTACTTTCAAGAGTTGCCCGATAAATAAATTATTTATTTTCTGCGATGAAAGCATTAGTGTTATTGCCTCTATAACATATGAAGGGAATTTGAAAGGAAGCATGCGGAAGGGTTAAGTAGCTCCTTGAGGAATCCTACCCGTTAGTATCATGCAAACCCTGCATCAGGGAAACAGACACCCGCCTTTAACGTGGATTCCAGACACTTTCTGTGAAGATACAGTATAACTTTAGTTATAATTAAATAATCTTCGAACCTACACCTATAGCCCTGTTAACACCAGTGTTGGCAACAATGTTACCAGATTTTGTTTACATACTTTAGAAAAATACTGGCAACATTCGTTTGCTGTGGGAAATGCTGACAACATTTATTGTTCAACTGTGATTTTTGGTGATAAAAATAATAATAACATTTGGCGTAAGCGCGCCTTGAGTTCTAATGTTTGCAATTTCCTTGTGACGGTTGATAAACGTAAAATAAGATATCCAAGTGTCAAAAGATCCTTTGATCGCGCTGTTTACTTTCCGTTATCGACAGTACCCCGAGTCCTCGGGAAAGTTCACGATTCGTTCCATTTTAAAAGCATCATTCACTCTGACATTTTAGCACTGGTACTGTCTTTTTAGTTCTTATGCATGTAACGGAAAATTTGCTCGTTGGACGTGACCGATGATACGATCCAAATTATTACAAAGGTGGATGGTGTATTCCATAAGCGGCGGATGGAACAACCACCCAGCACAAAAGTATTTAAATTTAATCCTGGAAACGTTCCTTTTACATGCATATATATCGAATTCTGTAGAAAACACATTTCAGGACTTTTTAAAGCTGTGGCACACATCACCACTCAATTATCAGAAACAGAGGCTTATTTCACTTGTTTTATTCTTATTTGAAGACTCTTCCTGCCGTTGTCTTTGTCAGCGTCACATTTTCCAAATAGTTCAACAAATTTCTCTGCACTTCTCTTTAACTTTTTATGAGCGACTGTTGCTCGGGTGATGAAGTTGTAAAAGTAAAAAAACTGTTGAAGTTGAAATCTAAACATCTTTCTTTCTTGGACGTGATGCCTCGCTTTGCAGATCTTCATGCACTACATTATCTTGTTTGCTTCATTCGATAATATAGCACTAGGTATCTATGAAATCCCACCAGTGTGAGTTTACTGCTGAAACAACTGCAAACAGTATCAACAGATAACGTTTAATAATTACTTCAAGCAATTAGCGGTGGATAACTACCGATACATTTCAACAAATCTTTGAATCGTATACTTAAGTAAAAGGGTACACTTTACATCTATAATTTAAGATAGGTAAGCAGTAATACTTTTCACCCCCATAAGGTACCAAAAATATCAATAACTCCCTTTTTGTGCCGGCCGGGACATTTATTAACTTCGTCGAGACTATTTTCATTCCCTTAATGTACTTGGATTATTTTTTGCTTCATTTAGGCAAGGAACAGTCCTATTTTTACTTTTTTCTATATCGCGTATATTTTGGGCTCTCTTTTAAGTATCGTGAATATTTTTCATTCTCTTAAGGGACACAGGGACAAATTTGGGCCAAAACATCAAGAAAAATATTTTTTCCTCATTTTTCATATTTATATGCCTATAAATTCAGTAAACTGAAAAAAGAAGCTGCCAAACAAACGAAGGAAGGTGTAATATATGCTGCTGGACAATTTCAATTAATATGTTTGATTAGAATTTAATAAATTATTACTGTTTTGCAGAAAAATGCGTTTTTTCTCAACTACCAAAAACCTTCTGTGCGTCACAAAAAGATATTGTCTTCATTCTTTTTGTATATAATGTATCTACATGCTAATACTTTCAAATACTAGTATTAGTTTTTTAATTGTTCTAGTAGTTTAGGTGAAAATAAATTTCAAAGTACGGATTAAGCCAATTTTTAAGTAACCGTGTAATAAAAATATATTTTTATTATTTATTCAATTTCAAAAATATTACTGACAATTGATAACAACGGTCAGCCCTAAACATAAATGTAAAAAAGGTAACATATATTCAAGTACGTAACGCAAGAAACATTGTCAAAGCTGCCAAATCATTAAAATAATTTTCAAAATATCTAAACAAAAAACAAACTTTTGTACAATGCTACATATGTTCTTTGTTAACACACAGTTATAATTTCAGCTCAGTACGAATTCATTTACAGGAATTTTAAATTGAAGTCCCCGTGTCCCTTAAAGCACCAGGAATTTTTAAAATAATCTTAAGGTAGTATGATAATTAAATATACGAGGAGAATTATCGACTGAGTTAAGGTAACGTCAGTCATCAAACCCGGTTAATTCGAAGCCAACCCCAAAGGTCGGCTTGTGTCTATGGCATCGATGCCAGTTAAATCACGGGTTGAACAAGAAATCGAAGTGGAATTAATTCATCTTTTAGTAGTCCTGAAGTAATGAAGGTCGATGACCGACATGTGCCGCTGCAGTCTACTTACAACGAAGCCAGATCGATTTCAAATGAAGTGACATCGGCAACGCTTTTAACTTGTATTTCGTACCACTTCTAGGTGGATATCACGTCGCCACAGCAACAATTACATATCGGGATTTTCATGTAACCTACAGCACAAAAACGTGTTGTCCAATGACAGAAATTAGGTTTAAGATATTACTGCATCTAATACACGAAATACGCTGAAAAAGGAATTTTATTTCATTCATCCCACGCAGACGTTTTCACTCCCACGCCACGGCCAATTCAAACATAAATAATCGCCGCACATGGGACGTGATTAAACGAAATGTTTTTTGAAGGAATCGTAACGCAGCTGAGGTGAGAGAGCATTCATAAAGTCTAAGTCTCTCTTCTTGTCTCGTTTCTAATTCCGTCCGAGATGCGTCTGACTACACGTCAGATACAAATATTTGCTCATCATGCCGGAAGTTGCCTCTTAATTTGAAAGCAAACGTTTAACGTATTTATGATTTCCCCTAAGGCAATAGTTGTCGGTAAAGGCGTCAATAATCTTCAACGTTTCCAAGGAAATGTATATCTTCAGTTTTAATTTCGTGACTGTGATATTACTAATTTAACAAGTCATTCGTCACTTACAATATTTCTAACACAATCCGGAGCGTTTCCTTACCGAAGTCGAAGTGTTGTAACCGAATATCCTGGATTAATTGAAACCGTTTAAACATATTAAATAATCCATCCGCGGATCCTGAGAATTACCGATTCACAGCTTCATTCAAGCCGACTTCATATCGGGTTGAAAATATTTGGATGAATTTAGGGAAAATAATGCCTGATGTGGATCAGAACAGAACACGCCTCCGTTTTATTCCCCATTCCGATTGCCATAACACACGTCATCCAGACGTGCACCAAATACTGGAAATCGTAGTACCAACTCGATCAACCACTCCTTCGGAAATCAAGAAAAAAAAACAATCATTCAGCTCCTAAAAGAAACCAACCTCTATGACGAAATTTAAATCTATCTCATAATATGTAATACTATTCGATGTAACACGTGGCTCATGTGACATAAAATTAATTAAACTTAAAAGCAAAGTCCTGATGTAGTCATCATGAAGAGGCTAGGCTTTGTAGCTTAATATTTATCATTACAGTGAAATAAAACATCTCATTCGTAATTTTTTACTATTTCAGATCACGTAATTTTTTTCTTCATTACAGTTCACTAATAAATTATATTTATCAGAGATAATAGCCTAGTGCCACGTTCAAATAAATTATACCCGCGGGTTAGCACGTTACTTGAATTCATATTAAGGGTCGACTCTTCCAATTATGAAAGAAGAGTAAATGACAGTTTTCCTATGTTAAATATATGAAACGTTCAAGTTTTAAATTATTTCGGAAAGCAGAATCTTTAACAGTTGGCAATTCAAGGAGTAAGAGCTTCTGACCACGGAAAAAACTAAATAAATTATACTATGCTCTTAACGACTCATTAAGACATTTTTTATAATTAAAAGAAGTTAATCAATTTTTTTTTGATCGAGTGAAGGCGTTCCTGGTGTAAGTAATGCACAAAGTTTTCTCGGGCTTCCAACCGGGTTAAAACACAATAGTTCCACGACGTTTCGGCAGCTGTCGTTGCTACCATCTTCTGGTTAAGATGTGCAATTTTTTTTTACTTAACAGTACAACGTTTCGGTACTCCTTTGCACCCTGTTCAAACTATAGAGTGAAAGGTTCGTCTTAATGATAAAAAATCATTTCTCCTCAGTCTGGTAGGTTTCTACAGTAACGGAACATCAATCCTATTGATATGTTTTTTTTACTTATTATAAACAATAATACTTTTTTTAACATTTTAAATGAGATAGCAAAAACAATGTAAAATTTCACGTGATGTAGGGATAATCCAAAATTAACGAAGTACAGAAACGTTGTGCTGCTCAAATAAAAAATTTGATGTTTGCTATTTTTTTAATTATACAGAAATGTCTGTTAATGGGTCGCCATAATTATCTTATTATTAAAAACATACGTCAAAATAAAATATTATTTTTGTCAAGTTTCGGAAGTGAAATAGAGAGAATTTTCTCTCCTCGTTATTACTTATTAGAAAGTTAAAAATTCGCAAATGCAGATATTTATTTGAAGGATACCTTTGTCGGCGTTGAAGCCTGACAAATCGGAAATATGTCCGTTGACACGGGTTTGAAATCTAATCTGTAATATCCGGAGATTAGTTGACGATTTCCGTTTCCGAAGCGGAGCTAAGAGCGTAATTCCAAGTAAACGGCCGGCCTCAGACTAAAAGGTCAACAAATGAAAACAAGAGCCAGAGCCGAGAGTTTAGAATCAAAATAAACCGTAGCAATTTAGACCCTAAGGCATTCGATAACCCAATTTTCGCGCAACGATACTAAAGTAGAGGCAGCGTAGATATAGTTCCGGTTCGAAGGGCTTCTGTTACTGTACAGGATACGATTATGTGCACCATCAAGTACCTAATAATACTCAGTGGTGCGATTTTATCACGAAACTACTGACGTGCAAATCTCCTCCATGAAACATTCGCCAAATAAATTCTGAACGCGAACCCACACAATTAGGCAACCAGCGTCAAACTATTTTCTAATGCTCTCATTCCTAATGAAAAAAATGAGACAAAATCTTCCGTTTACAGTACGACCATGTAAATAAAATTACAACTAAATAATTCAACCATACTTTATTGTAATGCCTTTTAATGCACAATATTTTTCGTTTTTCATTCCGGAGAGAAACCAAATATCGCCGATGGCTTGCCGACTCTCGAATCATACAATTAAGCCATATCTATTCAATAATTATTACAAATATAGTATTTAATTGTCAAATAACTTCTTCCTTTTATCAAGTTAAAAATGCATGATCCCAAGATTCCATTAAAACCTATTTTTTTTATTATTTATACATCATTATTCAATTTTATGTCCGCCTTATTTGATCCGCCATTTTGATTTTCAAATTAAATTTAAAGTAATCAAACCGACAAACCACTTGATACCTAATCTTTTTATGAATTTTTTATTTTTTATGTCCGCCATATTGCATCCACCATTTTGTTTTTTAAAAATATATCTCATTTAAAATCAGCAGTTTCAAAAACATAAGTGTACTGAGTTTCAATAGTTTCAAATAACTAGTTGACCTGTGGGAGATTTCTCTCGCAGGTGTTTCTGGATGGGGATGCCTCGTTCTCTCTATGCTTGTAAGGTTCTCATCACTGTTAGTAGGTGTATGTATCGGGGTCTCAGACCTTGGGCATACGCTGAGAGTTGTCCGCTGATACCATTGGATCAGTTGGCAAGCTGCCTCCTAAACCTAGTGGATACAGAGAAGGGAATGCTACGACCCCACAGCAAACTAGTCTCCCGTCCCTCGGGAAAGTACCCAATAACCCGATCTACCTGATACAGGTTTGCTAGGGATTTCCCTTGCATCTCTTTTGGGTGAATCACTGGGCCCTAGTCAACCCTTGGCTACCTTGCTCTACCTTCCACATCCCACCTCTTCGATTTCCTTCCTATGATATTAAAGGGGAGGTGCGTGTCATGTAGCCTGTCACCCCAAAAAACGGTTGCTTTTAATTATTTTCAATGCAGAAAATAATTTATTTCATAAACAGGGACTTCCATGTCACGTAATTTTGGTGTTCATTTTGTAGGTCCAGACTAAAATTTATTTCTTAAATCAGTATGTTTTGTAGGTTCCATTTGCATCGCACATGGAACTATTGCACTTCTATATTAAATGGCGAGGAAAAAATTTTGAAATTAAGCATTTTCTTTGCCGCTCCAAA
Source organism: Eucriotettix oculatus (assembly GCA_034510155.1). Classification (NCBI taxonomy): domain Eukaryota; kingdom Metazoa; phylum Arthropoda; class Insecta; order Orthoptera; family Tetrigidae; genus Eucriotettix; species Eucriotettix oculatus. Next base: position 29,091,932 of record CM067380.1, read on the forward strand.
TATTTTGAATTGTTGCTCAAATTCGGTTTTTAATTTTATTATTTTCTGGGTATTCTTTTTGATAAAAATTTTAAACGAAATTTCAACTCAATATACATTGTGTAATATAATGACGAATCTGTTTTAATATTTTTTTTAGATTTAACAATAGTTATTTTTTATTATTAGGAAAAATTACTCGTCACATATTTATTTCTATTTAACAGCACAACGATTCGGTAATTATTTGAACCCTCTTCAGGCTGTCGTCCGTTTCCTCAGCCTGAAGACGGTAAAAATTTGTATCGAAACGTTGTGCTGTTAAAAAGAAGATTGTTTAATATCTTTTGTGTGATTAAAAATGATAGTAACGTGTCGTAAAAGGCATCTTATTACATGATTTCAGGCATCACTAACTTCTGTACAGAGATAAATTAAAAGTTGGAAATATCGACATTAATCCACTGTAAATTCTGTGTTTCTGTTTATTCATTTACTTCACTGGAACATTCCGACTATTTTATCTCTGAATCAAACTCAAGGGTGTCATTAAATCTTAATCCCGAGAGTTGTATAATATACGGTTTCTATTTTTCTTTTTAGCGAGACGAATAAATACTTGGAACAGCGTATCCTTCTGCTTCTGTCGGTCGCGCGTTTACAAAACGCCTGTTAACTGTTTAGCGTGTCCTCAAAAGTTAATACGTGTCATAAACTACGACGTTAATCACTCCTATTAACGTTGATGAAAAATATACGCCGTGGTTGTGTTTAATTTTCGTTATGGGCGTACTGGAATGTATCAAGAATAAATTAGTATAAGCAGATGACGGTAAATGTGATTCTATTTGGAGCAAGCAGTCCTAAAGTATACATACAGACTTGTAGTTCGTGAATGTTGGGGTCTTATTGTGAGATGATATTTTTACTCATTTAAAAACATGGTTTAACAATTTTTCCAGCACTTATAATTCCCCCAATTTTAATCTCTCGTAGTCGGGCAGTCGTCATATATTTCCGAGTGCGTTTTTCCATCTCATTTGTTGGCACGTAAATCTCAGCTCGTTTTATAGTAACTTTTTAGACGGATAAAAAAGACGACGAGCTGCTGAAGCGATGTGTAAAGGTTACACAAGTCATCAAGAATTTTGAGTCCGGGTTCTGTATGTCTGATTTTGATTTCTTATGCCTACCTTATGAAAGAAAAACTATTTTTGCCAAATAAAGTTTTCTTTTGAACGAATTTTCAAATTTTAAGGAAAATCTCTATTTAAAAAAAATTAGTTATGTATAAAACGAAAAAAAAACTTTAATTTATATATTTACATCACTACTGTTCACCAAAAACAGTAAAAGTAAATCTACAAATCCAAAAAACAAACGAATATAAACAAGCTTTAGAATTGGATATTTTTCGTACTTCTTTCGCGTGGTTACTGTCTTTCTCCTAATAGCCCCCAAATGTAATCACCCGTTATATTGTCCTTGATACGTTGCTCAAAGCCCATCACATCTTGGTAAGACTGTTCTCTTTGCCCTTCTGAATATTCCCTTAAGTTATCTTTAAATTGGTACAAGTGAGCATGTAACGTGCTGTAATGTTTAAACACAACTACATGCCGAGTTTGGCGTTTCACACTCAAAGGTAGACGGCTTGAGAGAAGTTTTAGATGGTTACTGGCAGCGTAATGAAATCTGGCGCGGCATTCGATTTTCTTTGAAACTCGGAGATATCGGGCTGTGGAGAGACATGGTACTTTCCCCAAAACATCCGTGGAGTGGGGTGAATGGCTCCTCCCAAAGACGGAAGAGATACTTTTGATTGGAAAAGATCGGGTCCCCGCACCGAAGGAAATGAAATATTGCTATGGGGACAAGGTGTTAAAAACAGAGAAAAAATTTATTCTCTGGAAGTAAGGATTTAGGACATGCAGCATTAAGCAGCGGTCATTAAAGCAGTAAGAGACTGTTATTGGCCATGGACGTTTGAGTAACGGGCGGAAGGCTTGCTGTGGTCCGTGGCGGTAAAGAAGAAAACTAAGTGAGCAAGGTGCTCATTGCTCAACGAGGAAGTTGGGTTTGGCCTAGCGGCGGGACCAGTACATCATCTCTGACTCCACCGGTAAATTCCAGGCTCAGTTGAAAAAACGGTAATTACACTGTCACTTTTGTCGATTTCCCGTACTGCCAATTCCGCGTAGGATTTACGTATGTATTTTCTGATTCTATGAGAAGGCCCGCTAAGACAACCCCTAGAATAGATCACGTTTCTATTTTACAAGATATCTAATGTTTGTAAATATTGTACAAAGTATTTAGTATTAATCATAAAAAGGACCGGCTTTGTGAATTATCGTGTATTTTAAATTGATAAATGTTGGATTTTTAATTTTTATAAAATGATTCTTTAATTTTAAATATTACAGCCCCTTATATATTCATTTCAATGCGTGCTTTAAGGAACATTCTGCAACCCTTTATTTTATCTCGACTTTGAATGGGAAGTTTAAAACAAACTTCATTGGCGTCACAGAACTTTAGATTTGTTGTCAAACTATTTTTTTTGGCTCTTATTTTAATGTATCAAATCAAACTTCATGAATGACGAATGAAGTTTTTTGGTTATTTTTCGATGTTGACCGTCAGAAAATATATATTAAAGAATAGAATCAAAAAAATATTGTTGGCTTGTGTTATTTGTAAATAGAATCGGGATTACAGTAATTACTGTCTGAATAGTAGAAATTGTGGCCAAACATATAAAACCACATCAGGATCAGAGTTTTACATTTACAATCCGACGTTGATCAAACATACGATCAATTTAAATTTCTTATATTATAGAATTGTATAAAAACACTGTTTTATATAAGTTTCTAACAATCGAGACGGCATTCGTTTTCGGGCGACTAAAATTCAGATCCAGCTAAAGCAGTGTCGTCGTCCAGTCATTCAATTCATTGCGCTGTATTTATTAATTTTTTCTCATGAGAATCAAATATGGGACTAAGCCGTGGACTAAAACATTAAAGTGAAGCCGTAAAAAATATAAATTCGAACCCCGGTTTCTAATTCGGGGATTTTAGACTTTTTCTAATTATAATCCGAATGGAGTTCTTCACATTTCTTAGGACTGGCTTCAGTGACTGATTTTTCCTAGCTTTGAACCAGTGTGGCAGCGTAAAGGTATAAACAAAGGCGTTCAAATAATTTTTTTGAGTTTCTTGTAACAGTATATTTGAGAGACGTGTTTACGTTTTTTCGTTAAATAGCCCGCAGTAAAGGTTGGACAGATTTGTTGTCACATTTGTTTCCCCGGCAGTTCAAGCCCCAAATTCTGGTCAATAATCGATCGCGATCGTTTATAGCGATACCAATGCAGAGACACTCTCTTGCCAAGATCCTGGAAAAAGAGGCTCGCTTGGACGCGGATTAACGACGGCAAGGACAGACGCGATTTTTCTTCAGTGTCGTGAACGGAAGGAGCTTCGTAATGCTTTCCATTCGTCTCGCAGAGGAATGTTGTCTAAAATGCAGTGCCCCGTCATCGCCTGTCATTGTCACCGAACTCGCCGAAAAAGTCGAACTAAAAGGGACAAAAAATGACGACGGGCGGAGTTAAAAATACAAGACTCGTAATAGAATGAGCCGAGTGTCGAGTACAGTTTAGGCCTGACGAACTAAAACATGGTAGACTGGTTTCAATTTAATAACTTTTTTGTATTGAAAAGAAACAATGGACATGGACAAGCGAATAAATTTGTAATTGACAACTCTTCAGGAATACAAGAGAATGGAAATTAATACGTTTTGGATACACCGAAAGTATTTAATACTACCACCCTATATAGTGTTGGAACACTTTATATATTTTTTAGAAATAAATGCGATGGCGAACGCTGAAAGCTTTTCAACATTAAAATAAATGGTATAAAGAAATTTACTTTTTTATTAGACAGATAAAAAATATGGGGATACATAATTAAAGTAGATTTATTATTATTAATTTCTTTATTCTTCATGTGTGAAGAAAGGGATAGTGCAAGTATATCTGGAGAGAGAAATAGCTACTGGTGTTAAAATACAAAGCGCAGTCGTTCACTGCCCTGTAATTGTAATGATGGTAGATCGAAGTTCACTGTGACACGAAACTTTTTACGGAAACTGTTTTTAAAGTAAGTACCGATATTTATTTAACGAATAACAGTACATTACCGTGCCTTACACCTCACAGTACTTCTCTACATAGTCACCGCCGTTATTCATACATTTTTCGTAACGGGAAAGCGGATTTTTTAAACCATCGTCATTTGTGATCGCGGTTCATCGTGCACATTTTCACGACCTTCGTTAACCTGTTTAATCCACTTCCACCCCATCCCATCACTCATCAGATGAATTTTTGCTGACGTGCCATTCATTGCATTCAAGAAACGAATCACTGATCTGACTTCACACAGTCGGACGGTCGTTCAATTTTTTTGAGCATTTTCAAGCGCCGAAATTTAAAGGAAAACGCAAAGTGACGATGCTTTGACTTTGCGGAGTAGAGTGAGGCAATAATTGATAATAATATTGAAAATAATACTAGATTATTAAAAAAAATATCGATACTTAGTTTAAAAACAGTCCTAGTATTTTGCAAACTTTGACGCAGGGAAATATATTGTTTTCACATCAGGATACGTGAAAAGACAAATCCGTAAAAGTTAATGCATGATAGGGATTGGGTGGCTGCTGTTAGCGTATCTCGTTGGTAGGAACGTTAATAATATTTTTAAAAAATGGTAATATATTTTTTCCAACGGCTGCTCCTCTCTTACGTACGCCATTCCTCGCGACCTATACAAAATTTTCAAGAAACTAAGTCATGATAATCTATAATCAATAGCAATAGAAAATACACTATTAAATAAATTGGAACGTAAAAATCATCTGAACCATAATGTATATTAAATAAAATACAAAATTCTCAAATTATGCAAACAATTAATATATTTAAACATATTTACTGAATATTTGTAAAATAGGTCGCAAATAAAATCATTGTTCACCTGTAATATTTAGACATACCTATAAATGAAGAGCTACTTATACAGAATAAATGCAAAAGTCACACTAAACGTCGTTCGTCTTCAAATAGTTAAGCGCCGAGGACTTTCCCCTTCCGTCCTAATTCGAGGAGATGTAAGCAAAGGGGAAAAAATCTGAGGAATAGTAAACAGAAAGTGTGTTAGTCGTGAAATTTAAACTGACGTGGCAGCGTCGTAGCACTTGTATTCGACTGACAACAATCACAATGTTAAATCTCTTTTCTTTTGGCAATTGATTTTCGCGGAAAGGAACGAAACTTTGCCACTGCTATCGTGATGTTGTTCCGCAGTATCGGGGAATCGAGTACAACGACCGGGCTCTGCCTTGGACGCGAGCCACTCGTGACGACGTCGACGTCGGCGTCGCCGTCGCCACGTCACGTATGACGCTGCACCACCTGTCAAAGTCTGGCTCCGTTGACCTGGATATTAATTCTAGACTCTGCGCTGGGCAATGTCAGCGCCAGGCTTACGCAATCCTGCGTCTTCCGAGGGACAGGGAACGCTTCGAACGACAACGCGGCCTTGACTTCGACTCTCACCTTCGTTTAGAAGGACGTGGGCGAGTTTGTTACGACGGAAACCCAAAGCCCAGCTAAAGAACGGGATGACACTGATCGCTTCGACCCCGAGCAGTGAAGTGCAAGGGCGAAGCATATGTTTCGGCAAATACAGTGAAACAGAACGAGGGAATGTGAATCATTGAAATACTGCCAATATGTAAGAAACGAGAACTCAGCGAAATTAAACAGCTTCAGGATCGGTATGAATTTTGAATTCCGCTATCCCCGGTTACAACAAAAAAATGTCAATGTCATGAAACAGAGCGCAGCTAATGAGAGTGGCGTGGATTATGTGGCAGGCTTCAGGCTGCAGGCTGAGGCAGGCGATACTCCTCCACCCGGCTCGTGTCACTTCGTAAATCAGCCCAATGTGGGTCTAGGGAGAAGTAAACTCAAATTATGATGGCTGTAGAGGCGTGAGACGTGAGGGCACGGAAGGCTTTGCGCTGAAAACTGTCGCAGAAAATTCCAAATAGACCAATATTAAAAATGAATGCTTCCAATCTATAGGATTATTTAGATTTCCTGTTACCTGCAGAAATAACAGTTAAGTGAGGAACGTGTGTTTCGTTTTGTACATAAATAACGCTATATATATAATGAATAAAATTGAAAAATTAAAATATACACATATGTATACGTAAGAAAATATCGCGATTTAAAAATATAATTTCAGAAGCTCGAATTGAACTAAATAAACAATTTCCTTTGCACTTGAACTCGACAATTTGGATTGTCCCTTATAGAATCAAAAATTTGAAAGCGATTAAAAAAACTTTTGTACAACAAGCAATTGAGCCTACAATACTTTGTAAGTAGGCATAGTTAAAAAATCTAAATATATAATTAAGAGAATTTAAATTAAAGCCCGATAGACATCAAATTACTTTGGAAAAGTATAACAACACATAATTTACTTTACATACAAATATATCTAATTACGTGCATTCCAATTTAGTGAAAGAAGAGAGAAGTTATGAGTGGTTATATTTTAACTGTTCTCCAGCTCCTTGCAAACTAAATGTGAAATATTCGAATGAGTTCAGGTTTCTCCTTCCCGTTACGTACTACATTATGCACGAAAGATTGGTGTAACGCATTTTATGATCGCGAAAAAAGTTTGCTGTAAATTGTAAATCAACTGAACATTATTTTTAAGGCGTTTGATTAAGTTGCAGCGGGATAGAATGATGATTCAGTTAGAAAGTGGTTTGTGTAATATATTTTATATTGACGAGTTTCTGGTGCAGTAATCACAGGACGCTGTCGAAAAGCACGCACGCCGTCTGAAAAACAACTGCGAGTTATAAGGTATACCGTGAAGCGATCATAAATTCGTTTTTGGGGCGAAATAAAAAGAGCTATTTACGCTCGAACGAAGTCGCGGGCATAGCTAGTTATTTAATAAACTTTATTAATTCCCGTTTATTTCTATAGCCGGTAATCACCAGCTCCAAGATTAAGTAATATTAATGTTACTTAAGCTGTCAAACGCGCACACAGATTGAGAGAGAGATTTTAACTATGTGGAAATGATTTGAGCAGCAGAAAAAATTGAAAGATAACAAGTTATTAAGCAAAATCGATCACAGAAATTGCAGAATAATGTGGAGAGTAAGAAATGTTTGAGAAAATAAAAGAAAACTTATCTAAAGTTGTAGCACTTTCCGCATCAGTTTTGAAAGAAATGAGTTGTAACGAGGAAGCAAGCAATGAGAGAGATGATTTTCGGAGCATGGCTTCTATTCCTGGTGGGCAGGTGCATCTTGTAAAACTCTAGCAGGAGCCACGCCATTAAGCCTGACTCTTTTCTCCAGAGTTCGCTGACGTCATTTCAAAAATCTCCCCTCGTAAAACGCACTCTGTCCTCGTTGAACTGTACCTTTATTTATGTTTACCTGTTCTCGCTCTTCTAGATTTAATATATATTGTACTTGAGAGCTCCATCATTTGGTGGAAGAAACGTTGCACGTTAACGTTGTCTTCTTATCAGTGTCTGCAAAATTGGCCAATCTTTTTAAGACTGAACAGAGAGATATTCATCACACAGTTTGCATTCATTGTCCTTGGTGTTCTTCCATATAATTTTTGAATAGTGAAGTTAAATCGTTTGGAATTCATCCTGATCACGCCTTGTCGTTAATCGTATCTTGCAGAAATTGTACTAGTGTCACTGTAATTGTAAAAGTGGAGGCTATTGTTGCAGTAAAAGGAATTAGAGATGGGAAAAACCGTTCTTTTACGAGATCGGATTGTAGCCACTCGCTCATTTTCATGATTCACCACTCATTTTAAATATTTGTAATTTATTAACAAAAATTATAACCATTTTTTGTATTTATCAATAACTAAATAATTATAAAAATTATATTGACTCTAGGTACTTCATTTTTATAATTGGGTGGACTCGAATGAATTTGGATTTTTTTTCAATAGGAACAAAATTACTGGAAATATTCGTATATGTGCTTATAATACTAATTAATTGTTTATTAATTTCTCCCCCTCCCGCATCCGCCATTTCAAATCCCTTCCATGTTATTAAAGGGCATTTGCGACCGCGTGGATTACCCTCATGTAGCTTGTCACTCAATTAAAAGTAGTGTAATGAGTTACCATTTGAAAATATGCAGAAATATCGTGGACTGCGTCCTGAGTCTTAAAGTTTTGCAATTATAAAATTTCTTTTGGGCTGTATTAAGTAGCATTTTTATTTTCTCTCAATTTTTTTTTGTACCGATCTTGTACACAGGTCATTTGTAATAATGCTATGATGAACTCTCGCAATTAAGGACATGTTCCAAATTCTGCTCCGATATGAGAAACTTAAGTGAATTGGTAATGTTAATATAAGCATAATATAGAGTGGAGAGATCTCGAGATGTTAAAGTGAAAAGTGTAGAATAACATTTCGCGAGAATACGTGGACCAATAGATTACAGAAGGGTTTTATACGATTATATTCTGGAAGATCAGATGAGAGAAAGTTCGGTTACAACATTTTGTGCATTTGCCACTTTATGTAATGTTGAAAAATCAATCACCCCAATATAACGTATCCAGAAAGAAATTCAGATTAATGAGTGAGTGTTTCAGAGCAGGTAGCTCTGTGATCTCGGTCCGCGCGATCTGATTCACGAGTTAAGCTGGGAGTTCTCTGATCACATGAGCGGATTGAATCAAAAGAGCTCCCACGCTTTCCTTCCGAATCAATGAACAGTCACTCCTCGGAGGGAACTAGCTCTTTGAATTAGATCTCGATCGGATCGCCCATCTCTACAAGGAACTTAAACCAATAACAGATAAATTATTGGTAGTCTGAGATGACCAACAATTACGTCGGAAATGCACGAGACTTTTTCTGTAGCCGGAACGGCTTAGATATTCATAATCTGAGGAAATATTGCTATGAAAATTACTTTTGAGCTTAATGGCGAAATACGAAAGCGGCAAGGTTGTGAACGGTTAACTGTTACTTTGTTGTCGCTTGCGTACCGTTGAGCCATTGGCGTAGTACATTAGATGAGTTTACGAGCTTAGTATTGCAAGCTGCTGCTAAGTTTAGCGTCGCTAGGTCAACGCAGGCCTGCCTGCCTTCTAATTAGCGAGCCAACTAAATCGCGTGCCAAATACACCGTGACTTCGCGACAATGTGCCTCTGACTTCACTGATCGCTAGACACAAATTAGGCTCAACTGCAGTTTATCCTTTGTCAAGGAAACAAGATAAGTTTAGCAATTAAATGGCGTTAGTACACGGCGTACAGTGTTAACGCGGCGGAAAAGATTTATGAAGCAATCGTAATAGGATACAAAAACATTTTTCCACGCTTCTCTCACTTCCTAGTTCATATTAGTGTTCTACCCAATTAACATATTGGTATTCCACGATTCTTTTCTTCACCTGCTACTCAGAAGTCTTTAGTTCGCTTCCGAATTCGTTTCTCTGTATATATATTTATATTATAGTTAGGCGAAACAATTTTTGAAGTATAGCGTCGTGTAATCATTGAAATCGCAGTACGCAGAAGAGAAAACGAATCGCTGGATACACTTAGGACCATCAACAATCAGAAAATAAAACTGGATGATGTAACATTTCGGATTTAAATTTGATGTCTGCTGCTGAAAGCTTCCAGTGAACGTCCTTCACGGGATTGTGGTTCAATGTCTGTGCTTATGGTTTGAAAAAATAATGGCGATGACGCAGCGTCTTCGGGGTTGATCTGCTTCCAGCTGGCTGAACTCTGCAACCTGGCAGGTAGACGCTTTATGTGGGTCGACGACCCACTGATGACCAGCTCAATCTCGTCTCACTCTATCGTTTCTTTCAGTAGATATCGACAACTGATCGTATCATTTTAGCTGGTCAATTCTTACAGCATTCTGATATTCTCCCCTGTACTGAACTACAGATGAACAGAGCCGTTTCTTTTAGTGATTGGATAGCAGCTACTTGTTCTGAGGCTCGTGGCTTAATGCCTAACCTCTCCTTAGATAAGTATATACATTTATATTTTGGCCACACTCACCGCTCCCGATACTCGGAAATTAATCCTACCTTGTTTCCATGAAATTACAGTTGTTTTACCAACAAATTTAAGTTTTAAATGGCTTCATATAGACTTATAACCACTTTTCCTATTTATTAATAAATAAAGATATAATTATAAAAGTTTATGTTAATTCGTTTCTATGTATATATTATAGTTAGACGAAACAATTTTTGAAGCATAACGTCGCCAGAAAACGACATTGTCAGGGTAATTAAAACATTTAATAAGGACAGGAAAGGGAGACAGAAAAATGGTGGTTTATCTGAAGTGTACTGATGGCAAGCACTATGCAGGGTTTGTCTTGAATTTTCGGAGGCACCGCCCCCTTCATCAAAAGATTAGGAAAACATTCCGAGTGACGGTCAGGTAAAGAAGGTTATTTTCTTTTAAATTTTTCAAACAATTTTTTGTACTTACGCGTTTTAATTGTTTACAATTAAATATTTCATATTTATTAATTAAAGATACTGACTTTTAGATTGAAGTGATTCAGTTCGGATGAGTGTATTGGAGGGAATCAGTATACCGTCCGCTCGGAGCTAGTTTCGAACAAAGCTCTTTGAATGAGCTCTCGATCACATCGCCCATCTCCATGCTGAACCGAAAATATTCGCTGAGTAATTTTTGAGGTGAAGACGCCGGCGCCCCTATTTTTGGCGTGAAACAGGACGTGAACTCGCGAGAATATTATAGATGCAGGGGCCACGAAGCACGTAAATAAACGTAGAATGTTGTGGAAGCAGTTAGTTAAGTAGATCAAGAACGCAAAATTCGTTTGGAATTCAGAAGGCTGATTCAATGGGAATGTGTCACGTAACACTACAGTCCGCAGTCGACCCAGTAGGCCATTGCCCTGAATGGGCTGCAGAGCCAAGGAAGTTAGGTTTATTCAGCCTGAGGGAGGAAAATCCTCGATTACATCCTGCTTGTGATGTGTTGCCTCGCCCGCTTGGTATCAGACGATGATCATCATGGACGTTGACCTTGGACATTGCAACAGCCAAGCCGCAAATTGTTCGGTGAAGTTGGGACATCGTGAATTTTTAATTACTGTAAAATGCACTGTTTTCACTATTACAGTTGATCTTTCAAGAAATTGAAAATTTGTAAATATTAAAAGTTCTGTTTATTGATGACCCAAAATATACCCTGAGCAGATCTGATGCTCCACGCTATGCCGTAATAATTTATGTCGTCCGCATCATTTAGTTCATTTGTATTCTATCATATGATTTTCTGTAAATTCCATAAAAGAATGCTAATTGTGTTCTTATCTTCAAAGTTGTCTATTTAGCTGTCTCCCTCACATAATCAAATAATATTAAATAAGTTTAAATATTTGTACCTTTACAGTTGTTACTCCGCAGCGTGGGGCTATTAAATAAGATCGTAATACTCGATATGAAATAAATACTGTTCTCTGAATTCATCTGAATCGTTTCCTCACCTACAAGGTCATCCATCATTCTTAACGTTTTCCAGCATTTTAATTTGTTTTCATTTCATATTGGTTGTGTGGCCCACCCTTTTACTTTTGATGTGTATCTCGCTCCAACATTTAATTATGCGCCAACTTCCGTTATTTTTTTTTGCAATTTTCTTTGGCATTACATTTACTCGTCCTGACGATGTCGGATCTTAGCAAGTCACTGTTGTCCGGTTGCAGACTGTAACTAAGCGACAGATGTTCCTTGTAATCCCTTAAAAGCAGGCCGCGTGCCAGTTACACTCGCCATAGAAAGTTTCGCGGACCAAAAGTAGAATAATATCCCCCCAATTTTCTGCGTTCACAGCGATGCTAACAAGAGGAGGAGCCAAGTCAAGACATTGAGATTTAGTATAGTAGGTGACCAGAATAGTGGTGAAATGCAGAGATTATAGTGTCATTGACATGTAATTAGGTATGTTTGGTACAAATACTACCAGAGTACTTGAAGCTGGTCCAGGTAACGCGTCAAACGAGTAACTTTTCTGACAATCAACGAAAATCCTAATGAGGACTTTTCACTGAATTCTGCTACGTGAAAATATTAGTTTCCTCGTAGAATTTATTTGATGTATATCACTAGAACCGAGCTGCAATAAGATACACTGCCAGATGTCACGTTATGGTAATTGATTAACCAGATTAAGATATGCAACCGAGAAATACGCTTTCCAAGTTACTTAATCATAGCTTGTTGTATAAGTGCTCAACATCTTTTCCTTTGATGAGAACACTGAACACCATTTCCGCTTGTTGCAACGTTACGACCGCTGTAAATTTTCAATTGGCTGTTGAACCGCGAATTTTACTACAGTGAGCAACCATTCCTGTGTACAAAAGTACCGAAGCACGATGCTGATAGTTAAAAGTCCTCCTCACTATAACCGCAAACGATTTGTTAAGCCTCTTACAGGCGCTGGATGTAACAAAACTAGTTTCATCTGCTAATTACTAATCATTATGTGAAATATATATTCATCAAGTCGTTATGCATTTTCAATGGACAACAACATTTCGCATTTAAGCGGATGCCTTTTAACTGAAAGAAGAGTTACAGATAAATTACGAAGGTGGTTCATTAGCAATTAGCGTTGTAAAAATAAATGCTGAGGGCGAAATCAAGGGATTTATTAACTTAAATTGCAGTGGAACTCAAAATGTGCTCGGAGGATACTAGTTTTCTAAAAGTAACTAATTGAGGATTATAGGGGAATAGAGCATTGTCGCCCTACATTTATTCACTAGTAATTCGTTTAGCACAAAATTCGTGGGAATGTATTCAGAGAAAACAATTATTTCTTCATCCTTCTTTGGCATGCTTTCGTAACTACAAGTTGACAACAAATCATCCTTCAAAGTTATCTTGCGAAAGACGGGTTGAAAATAGCTGCCCCCATTGTTGAGGTGTTTTAATATCTCCCGAGAGCTCCCTCCGTCTTCAGACGCGTCGCATTCAGCGCGTTCACGGCTTCCGAATTAAAGCCGGCGGGAAATGCCGTGTCCTTTCAAAATATTAACATTTATTTCTGAACATAATCTCAACTTCTCTGAATACATTTAGTGGAGTGAAAGTCAAATTTATGTATTCCACCATGATTGTTTCGAACGGTGCATAATACAGATCAGACTACTTCTTAGGTAAGGCAGCAGAACGAAATCACGTGGGGTTGATTTAGGGAATACGGTCGATGAAAGCCAACCTCATGCACTTATGCCACCACAGTGGACGATGTATAGCGTCATATTGTGACCAATAGTATACTTTCTTGTTTCAAGATAACATTTGCAGAATTTAGGTCGCGTACAGTTACAGGGAAGCACTTACATAAATTCGGATTTAACAGGTAAAGTGGGTAAGTAGTTACTAAATGTTGCATTGTGATTAGTTATTATGACATGGGGTTGATTTAAGGAATACGGTCGATGAAAGCCAACCTCATGCACTTATGCCACCACAGTGGACGATGTATAGCGTCATATTGTGACCAATAGTATACTTTCTTGTTTCAAGATAACATTTGCAGAATTTAGGTCGCGTACAGTTACAGGGAAGCACTTACATAAATTCGGATTTAACAGGTAAAGTAGGTACGTAGTTACTAAATGTTGGATTGTGATCAGTTATTATCCATGTTTATTACACTGACATAACGGAGCTTCTAGAAACATGGCTAGAGTCCTGGGCGCTCTTCAGCTCTGTAATATGTTTCCTATTTATTAAACTATTATCGCGAAGACCGGGATTAAGACTGTTAGAGGATCGATACGCTAACCAAGTGTCACTCTAAATTCGGAATGTGTCATGAAAGATGACAGTCCGCAGTCAACTCGGAAGGCCCAGGCCCTCAATGTAGAGCCAAGGAGGTAAGGAAATTTATTAAACTTAATCTGCAAAACCATTATAGCGTCTTTTATTCCGTTCATGTTTGGACGGTTTAGTAAAAGAATCGCACGTACCGAATTTTTCTTATCTGTCATGAATTCTCCTTACTTCGATCGCTGAAGAAGAAACGACACCGAATGTTTTCCGAATTGAGAGGCAGACAAAGTTTCTCTCTTTCTTAAATAGTCAATCACGGTGATAGCCTGCGTGTGCCAAGAATCAGTTGTCTCTACTGTCAAATCGATCGATTAAGACGGCTGTCTTAACCTTTAGACAAAATCACTAAGAAGTCAGTCAAACGGCTTACAAAAAGTTCAGGCGAGAAACGAAGAAAGATGGAGATAAAATTCAAATTAAATTTAACAAGTAGTTAATTGCTCACTTTAAAATTCATAAGAAGTAAACTAATAAATTAAAAATAGTTCATAATAAGACATGAACTAATAATTTAATGCTAATTACTATAATATGTTAATGAATATTGCCGTTCGTCTTTTTAAATTTTCTGATTGAATTTAAAATTATTTCCAAAGGACGTTAAATTTAATTATGATAACTGTGGATTAAGTCAATTGATTTTATATTTCCTAATTTTCTCTTTAAGATAAACTATAGTGCGCTCAGTGCTCGTTTGCTCTTGCTCTTTCACAGAACTTAAAAATGATTCCAACTATGATAGAAAATTATTGGAGTTTGAGGAGCGTCTTATTTTAATAAGAGACAGTTAGGCGCGGAATAATTTAACTTGGGGCGACGTGTGTTTAGTTCTTTCCCACATCCGCAGGGTCAGTTTAAAAAGAAACGACATTACGGCTTACGCAGTCTGCTAAACTTCAGAACCATAGTATCTCTGTGGAAATGGTTGCAAAATTATTGTATACTTACATAGTTATCTAAAATAGTTTCCATAAAGTTAATTTTCCCTGTATGAGAAGACTGTGTCGAAGACCGCGGAACTATATATAAAATATAGTTGGTAGGGCTGTTGACGTAAAGGCTGCGAGTCTGACGGGATGCTAAGGAAGCGTTGATTGTGTTTCTTTTTATATTTTTAACCGCAACGTTTGGAGAACTGTTTGGCCGCCGGATAAAATTAGACTCTAGTTTCTTCTTGTGTACGATACCGGTTATTAAGAAACAGAAACGCGTGGATATAACGGACGAGAGTGCAGTTGAAGAAACGACCTGCTGGGTGCAGACAATAGTCAACTGTAAATCTCTCACAGATCCTAAAATAACCCGAGAGGAAAACGCATGGCGCCTAGTTAATTTCATGCAGCTAAATTATCCAAAAAACGCCAGCTGGTTGCTGTCGAATAAGACGAGAAAGAAACTTGGACGATTGTTGTTGTAACTGAACGTCTAGGAGGAACGCGGGAAACGGATTTCTACACGCACCAGATGCAAGGTTACCGGAATCGCGTAAACGCACTGTAGCGTTCACATTCCGGAGTTTCGTCGATCTGAAATGCCAATTCAAGACGGGTTTACTCAGCATTTTTTTAATAAAGAGATAACAATAAAATTGATGTGTAGAGCATAATTTCTGCGAGCTGATTGTCGATGAATTCATATTTTGTGGACATAAGGATAGTAATTGGACTCGTCTTACTCAGTTCAAATGATACATTATTCAATAGTTTCCGTCCAGGAGGTTACCGCTCCTGGTAAAGCTGTTTTGAATGTGTTTATATTGTTAAAAGCAGCGAGGGAGGATAAAGATGGTCCAAAATAATCCGTTCCAAATAGTCGACTTTTTGTTACTTTCCTTGTTGCCGGTGCTAGTCCATGTTTCCAGATATGAAAGAAGTACAATTGATTGCAATGTGTGCGATGTTTCTTCAGGCTATCCTGTTCTACGCTCCGCGATGGCTGTGGAAAAATTGGGAAGGAGGCAAGATCCACGCCCTCATGATGGATTTGGACGTGGGGATCTGTTCCGAGATCGAGAAGAAGCAGAAGAAGAAGCTGCTGCTGGACTACCTCTGGGATAATCTGCGGTACCACAACTGGTGGGCCTATCGCTATTATCTGTGTGAACTCCTAGCGCTACTTAACGTTATAGGTAAGAAAATCTCCATTTCTGTATGGAATTCTCTACCCTTAAGAAGTGTGCCGGGTGTCTGTATGCCAAACTCAACAACTGCCTGCTTCATGTAATCAACTTCTCCGCAAGTCTGTCAGCTGAATGTTCAGTGTTGTTTGTATGGACTCCGTGAAGGTAGTCATTTTAGAAAAATGATATATCACAAGTTCTGTGTTCCCCTCAACATTACACAACCTTTAAATCTTGGGGCGATTAGGGTGTAAGAAGTAACATATCGGTTTTCAACCTCATTATAACTGATAGGAATAATTTTTTCCATTATTTTGGAATGTATTTATTCTCTCAGATAAATATTCTGGTAAAAAGTAAAGAAGGGAGTTTACAACGTGTGTATTGGCCAAAATTCGAGACGTCCTGCTCTTGCATGAGAATGCAAGACCCCACACTGCAGCCCAAACAACCCAAAAATTGTCTGAAATGCACTGGAAAACACTGGTACACCCATCCTACAACCCCTATCTTTCACCATGCGATTTCCATATGTTTAGGCCTCTCAAAGAACACTTGGAGGAGAGCGATTTGCGAACGATCAACAGGTTGATGAGTTTGTGCGCACCCGTCAGAAGTCATTCTTCGAAAACGGCATGAAAAACTACCTGTTAGATGGTAAAAATGCATTACTGAAGAGAAAATTTTATAAAGTCTGTTTTCTGCTTACAGGTAAAATAAATTTTCTTTTGCAAAAGGCTCGTTCATATTTGAATTATATATATAATATGTGTGTTTGGTTCCTGTTATTCAGCAAATCCCATACATTAAAAATTGAAATAATAAGTAAAACTCAAATACTTAGCCAAGCTCGATATTTCCGACTTACGTTTTTGATTCTTCCACATACAATTTCTTCATGTCATTCAATTCGGTCTAAAACGTCCGCTAAAACTGAGACTTCTAGAAGAATATTGGCATGAAATTGATCTCGTTAATTTTAAAATCTAATTCTTTCCCTGGAATGGGGAGTTGTCAGTTATAAGTGTCCGGAAATTTTTAGGCCAGATGTTCCTCATGAACCGTTTTTTTGACGGAGCCTTCCTGACGTTCGGGATCGACGTGCTGACGTTCATGGAGAGCGACCAGGAAGACCGCTGGGACCCGATGATCTACATCTTCCCGCGGATGACCAAGTGCACGTTCCACAAGTACGGCGTCTCAGGGGAGATCGAGCGCCACGACGCCGTGTGCATCCTGCCACTGAACGTGGTCAACGAGAAGATCTACGTGTTCCTGTGGTTCTGGTTCCTGCTGCTGGCGTTGCTCACGTCGCTGAGCCTGGCGTTCCGGCTGGTGATCATCATGAGCCCGCGCATGCGCGTGTACCTGCTACGCTTCCGCTACCGGCTGGTGCGTCGCGACGCCGTCGACACCATCGTCGTCCGCTCCCGCATGGGCGACTGGTTCCTGCTCTACATGCTGGGCCAGAACGTCGACTGCCTCATCTTCAGGGACGTGATGCACGACCTTGCCGACAAGCTCAGGCACTGCCACTCGCACATTGGCGACCTTCCCGACGCGTAGCCCGGTGAGTATCCAAACATCAGATCTTAATCTTTAAATATTACACTATTTGTTTCTGCCATTTTATCGAAAATACTTAATACCAGAATTTGATATCCAGAAAACATTTTATCGGTTTAAACGTTGGTGAATTATTTCTGCGACATCATTTTCCCCCTCAATTTAGGCATT
Organism: Eucriotettix oculatus; assembly: GCA_034510155.1. Taxonomy (NCBI): domain Eukaryota; kingdom Metazoa; phylum Arthropoda; class Insecta; order Orthoptera; family Tetrigidae; genus Eucriotettix; species Eucriotettix oculatus. The sequence continues at coordinate 29,109,784 of CM067380.1, forward strand.
CACATTTGGACGCAACATTGCTACTAAAACGCCAACTGTAAAATAAAATTAAATCTGTAAATGTGAGTTCGAACATTTCCAACTCCACTAAAGCGGTGTTGATTATTTAAACGATTGACACGAGACGTTTCTGCCGACTGTTATTAACAATTAAGTTGAACTACATTGGTCTGTTTCCTTTGAACGAGTGTCCAAGTGTGAATCACGGAGACTTAAAAGACTTGAGATGCGCTACTTGAACGTTATTTCGAAGTAAGTTTATTTGCAGTTACATCTAAAGGTGTTGTTAAATAATCAATCGAATTGCACTCGGCGTTTGCTTTGCTAGAATCTGTAAAGAGTCTCCGCGTTTGCTTTTGTTCCGTTTTTGTAACAGATTTATTTATTTATTTGTCGGTACTACACAGAAGTTGGTCAAATTATGTAGATGCCATGCAGTAGTTAAAATCATTCAATGTGAATTTGTTTCATAAAAGGATTGAGTCATTGAAAGTATAAATAAGTAATAATTTTAATTTCGAATACACTAACAGGATATAAAACAACATAAAAAGTTTATTTACAAAATCAAATACGAAGTTCGATAATTCTCTGTGAAGCACAGTCTGGAACCACATATAATCCATGAATAAATTTAGAAATAATATATATATGTTAAGTCTAACGTCATCAAATAAAAAAAGGGATCTTAAAAATCCTCTACCCATTTAATAATCCATTTCCGACCTCCTGTGGCGTAGTGGCTAGCGTCGCTGCCTCACAACCCAGAGGTCCCGGGTTCGAATCCTGGCATGGTCTTGGATGCTTGTGTTGTCATGGTAACGGAGACTGGGGTTAAGATTGATGGAGAGTCGATACGCTGACCATGTATCACTCCATATTTGGAATGTGTCATATATGACAGTCCGCAGTCGTCCTGGTAGGCAAAGGCCTGAATGCGGGCTAGAATGCCATAGAAAGAATTTTTTTTTGGTTAACAGGCTACATGAGGGTGATCCTGAAATAGCATAGGAAGGGAATTGAAAAGGGGGATGCGGAAGGTAGAGCAAGGTAGCCAAGGGTTAACTAGGGCCCCCGGGCTATGGTTTAAGGATCCTACCCTCTGTTTCACCTAAAGAGATCCAGGCAAAACCCTAGAAAACCTGCATCAGGTAGGTCGGGCATTGAGTACCATTCTCACGCCCTTCCGAATGACGGGAGACGGGTCTGCTGTGGGGTCGTAGCATTCCTTTCTCCGTGTCTCCACCAGTTTCAGGAGGCAGTTGGCCGACTGATCCAATGGGATTTGCGGACAACTCTTGCCATATGCCCAAGGTCTTTGACCCCAGTACCTCCTAAAATAGGTGAAGGTGTCTCGGCATATGAGAAATTTGATAAAAAATACCAGAGAGAGTGCGAGGCATTCCCGACATGATCAGGTGAGCCCCGCAGTCACTCTGGGCTGAAGCACCTGTGAGAAAACTCCCGCAGCGCCCAATCCTCATATATAGAAAGAACACACACACACACATATATATATATATATATACTAAATTACATGAGAGTATGTACAAAATTTTTAACATCAAATCATTGAAAAAATCAATTTTTTTGCATTGTCTTAATTTTAAACAAATTCCATTATTTATAAAAAAATTTTGTAATTCAAAAAAGTTGTATTTAATTTTGTAGGTGACTCTGGCAATGCCGAAAGCTCCTGCTAAATAAATTTGAAATCAAAATTAAATTACAGTTTTGGTTTTTGTGACTGATTAACATAGGGAAAAATTATTGTGATACTAAATAAGAATCAGTCTTTTAATAAAATTTAATAAATTCATTGAAGAAATTATATTAAAAAGTTTTGGGTTCGCATCTATTTGGTAATTACACTTCAAAGGTTTTTCTTTGTACAGGTAAATGTAGCGCTTTTTTTGTTTTTAAGGTTATTTAATCTGACCACGCTATAATATTTCCCAGGGCGTATTAGCGTAATCAACGTCTGAGTTTAAGAATCCGTATGAAGAAGTTGATTTGAAATTATGTGTTTGGTAGTATCGTTTGTGAATAACGAAGGTTTAAAATAGGATCCTCGTGGCACACCCTAACGAGTGAAGAAATTATCGGAGTGGAAACTATTTCAACAGTTGCCTGTGTTAAGTAGGATCTGATAAGGTTAATGGGGTTGTCGTGAGGACCAAATGTTTTTAATTTTTTTTAGTAATATTTTATGGTTGACAGTGTCGCATTATTTTTTGAAGTGAGTGTAGATAACGTCATCTTGGCCTCCACACGTGAAGGCGCTCTTAGTTATTTACGAGGTTAGTTACATCAGATCTTCCAGTCATAAACCCGTGTCGGTTGATTGGAAATCTGACTTTTCACATTGGCGAAGAGAGAAACGTTTTCAGGAGGAGTTATACTTTCGCTTTCCGTAGAATTTCCGGATGTTACGATGCCGAGTCCGCGATCTCCTGTTCTGTGGCGGGACGGGATGTTATGCTTGGCTCGCTGATGTCATTACTCTGTTCTCAGGACACGCCAAAACCACGGCCACTACGCCCATTCATGAAACTAAAACTATATTTGATCTGGCAATTATTTGTGAATGAAATATGCTCGTAACAAAGTGTGGCGCTCTGGTTCTGTATCGAGTGTTACAAAGCAACCGTGAAGTGACGTTGTTATAGTGGTCAGCACTATTGTGAAAAATTTGCTTGGTGGGGGGGCTTTAGACGAAATTAGGAATAGTAATTTTAAGATGAATGATCTCAACGTTATGTTAAGTCTGTTAGCGATTCACAGTTTGGGTTTAGAAAAGGATATTCAACCGAGAAAGCGATCTTTACTCTTTTAGACGACATAATCGAAGAATTAAATTAAAAAAATCACCCATTAGGTATATTCTGTGACTTAAGTAAAGCTTTTGATTGTGTAGACCATAGTATATTGCTAGAAAACTGAGGTACTATGGAATAACAGGAACTTCATGTTCTTGGTTTAATTCATACTTACAAAATAGAATGCAAAGAGTAGTATTAAAAGACTCGTGCACAGGTGAAATACATAAATCAGATTGGGGAATTATTAAAACTGGGGTCCCACAGGGATCAGTATTAGGGCCATTATTATTCCTTATATATATAAATGATCTTCCTAATACCATAGATTCAACTTCTAAAGCTATCCTCTTTGCAGATGATACTAGTGTAATAGTAAAAAGTAACAAAGACACACTAGAAGAGGCAAGTAACAATAATTTAACTAACCTGCTAACATGGTTTAATGCGAACGGACTAACAAATAACTGTGACAAAACACATTTCATGCAATTTCACACACACAACACAACTTTACAATCTATAACACTTAAATACGACAGCAAAAATGTAAATGAAACTTCCTCTGTTAAATTCTTAGGTCTCTTAGTAAATAATAAATTAAATTGGACTGATCAGATTAATCAATTACTTCAGAAACTCAGCTCAGCTACATATGCTGCTGTAAGAGTAATGTCCACCTTCAGTGATTTAAAAACAAGAAAATTAGTATACTTTGCATATTTTCATTCTATTTTATCATATGGTATTATATTTTGGGGCAACTCAGTAGGCATAGATAAGATTTTTATTAGTCAAAAACGTGTTATTAGAGCAATATGTCAGGTTTCCTCACGAACTTCTTGCAGAACTCTGTTCAAAAAGTTAGGCATTTTCACTTTAACGTGCCAATACATTTATTCATTGATGTTATTTGTAATCACAAATAGGCACTTATTTTTGAATAATACTGATATTCATCCCTTCAATACAAGGAACAAAAATAATCTGTATAAAAAATGTAAAACATTGTCAATTGCACAGAAAGGTGTGCATTATTCAGGGATATCCATCTTCAACAGACTGCCGCACAGAATTAAACAGTTGTCCGATAATCAAGGTAAATTTAACACTGAATTACGCTCATTTTTGCTTAGCCACTCCTTCTATTCAATAAAGGAATTTATAGAAGAATCGGAGAAGAGTAATTAATTAATTAGTTTATAATACAAAGATTTGTTATAAGTATATTTATCTTTTATACAATAAAATAATGTAATAAATGTACACCCTGACCCATTCCACATCCTTGAAGCTTAGCTTCTTTACAGGATCTACGGATTATTATTATTATTATTAAGCATTTCGAAAAACGGAAATTGAACCGATCGTACCGATTCGAGTCCTTGAACTTTCAACCTCTGGTGCGTTTTAATTATATGAAACAATGATTCCTTAAGTGTTAAATCTTCTGATTTTCAGATAAAGTAACCTAATTCATCTGTCTACTTCAAGCAGGCGAATTATGAGGAACGCCAGAGAGTGAGAATGATGATGAAGTGAGTTTTTAAGAAACGAGCTCAAACCCGGTGTTTTTAAATGTCAATTCCTATTTTGTGCTATTTTTAAAGACTCGGACTTATTTTGTTCAGAACCGACTATGAAAAATGTTTATTCGAGAATGCGGCGGCTGTCTAGAACGTTGGAACTAATGGACGTTAGAGTTTCGTCTCTGATATGTTCATCATATGGTACAATGGTCATTTGCTTTCTCATCGGACGATTTTTGTTTGATCTCATAGCGAAATTCGGAGGAATGATGCGTAACAGGTTGGTGATTGAAGGAAGCAGCTTGTTTGAATGTCAATAATGTGAAATTGTGACCGCACAAGTACTTACAGAATTTTTTGAACGACCAATACATGTGGTCAAGTGGCTAGCGTCGCTGCCCGGGTTCTAATCCTGGCACGGACTTGCGTGTTTGTGTCGTCATGGTCATAGACTGCTAGAGAATCTATACGATGACCACGTATCACTCCAAACTCGGAACGTCGTGTAAGGTGACAGTCCGCAGTCGACCCGGCAGGCCAGGGCCCTGAATGGGCTGCTGTGCTTCACGACCTAACTGGTTGTAGGATTTTTGCCGGCTCACTTAACGATTTACTTTTAATAATGACTGGTTATTCTTCTCTGTCTAGTGCATGTGAATAGCGATAATACAAACTGGGCTGAATGATCGGTAGTTTCGGATTAAACGGTATGACTACTACGTCACTGGTAATGGCTTCTTTTAATTTGATAAAAGCTACTTCCTGTGGAGTCTTCTTCAACAAACGTATCGGTTGACTGATCATATGGGACTTTCTTGATATTACGAGTTTTATTCTGGGGGTCGTATGATACTTTAAGTAGTCAATTTCTTCTTAGCGGAAGACCCTTTTTCATTCGTTTGTTTGCAAATAGAAATTTTATAATTTGGCAAACAAATCGATGAAGGTGATTCCGACATCAACATCGATATCGTCGAAGGTCCACCTGGTAATACAGTAATATTTGATCCCAAATGCGATCGAACTCCGCCTGTACATTTCTTTGTGATACGGTGTATTTTTAAAATTATTAAGGTGTTGTCTTTTCTTGAACGGCTGGTTATCGTATTTTACGGCTACTGTGATTTTTGGGCATTATTACTGGTCAGAGGTTTCGATGAAAATTTTCTTCACACATCGCACAATTTTTCCAAACCAAGCAATGCAACACGAAAAATAATAAGTTTCAAGGAAGTTCTATAGTGAAATACAATGACCTGAATCTAAACAGACAACACATTATACTTACCTGAAACGCACAACGTTTCCTCTACCAATTGCTAGACCTTATCAAGAACATGATACGAAAGAAATTGAAAAGGTTACATCAACTATTCTTATAACATCAAAGACAACCAGTAAAGATATCACCTATGTAACAAAAGATCATAGGTTTTGCTTAATGATCACAATCATTTTTGACATTAATTGAAAAATTGTGAAATAATCTAATGTTCATCATTTCACCAAAAAGTCTACATTTGTTTTCAACATCAAAGATTTTTGCGTCAGTCCATTTCAAGTTATGATCAGTAGAGTATGCTTAGTGATATCCGAGTGTTTGTCTCTTGGTAGTTTCTTTTCCTCTGATCTAGTCTTCATTGTTCTCTTGGTCTGCCCTATGTAAACTTTGTCACAATCATTACAATCAACTTTGTAAACGACAAAGTGGGTTTCATCCTTAGATAAGGGATATTTCCCATTCTTGACAAAATAACCCAGGAAATTGGTTGATTTATAAATAATGCCAATGTTACAATGACGGAATAATTTAGTTAGGTCATAAAGTAGACATTTTGAGATGGGAAAAATTTTGTTTCTGTTTAGGATGTTCTGTTTGAGTGGTGGATATGATCATTTCTTAAGTCTATTGTGAATGTTGGAGTTGATGAAGTTAACGGGGTAAAAATTGGCTATCAGATGATGACAGACAAAATTTTCAGTATGATGAGGCTGGTCAGAAAGTAGAATGACCATCTCAACCAATTGGTAGAGGAAAACTTGTGTGGTAAGTATTATATGCTCTCTTTTTAGATTCAGGCGATTTTATTTCATTCTTAAAAATATTATAGATGTAAATTATTGTATCGAAGTTCAATAAATAGTTATTAAAATCCGATTCATCGGCAGGGTATGATGCGGACACCTCGGATTGCCAGTTGTACTTTTTATGATGGCACGCCTCATATTTTAGAAGTAATTTCACAGATCATGTTCTACATCCTCTTCTCTTTTCTGCTTCCCAGGTAAATTTCCTTTCCTGTGATTCCTTCGATTTCCAAATTTCCTTCCATATATCTGCGTTGTTTGTTAGCTAAGTCGAGTCATCTAACCTAAAGATTAGGAGTGTGTGCTACATTTATTTGTCACATGTTAGGTTTTCTGGGCCTCTAATAACGTAAAGTTATACAATTCTATATCCTAGTGAGTATTATCACATCTACGGCAATGAGCCGATTATCTTCATTAACCGAGTCCGCTTGTGTAGTTCCGTCACCGGAACAGAATTTGGAAAGACGAAATTCGGAGCCGATATTCATCTCCAATAAAAAGAGGGTTCATTTTAAATCAACAGGCGTCCACTTTTCTTCGTGTTACTGAGTGTCCAGAAAGTCAGGCGAACAGTGGAATTTCTCTGAAGTTTCTCGGAAAGTAAACGTCAGTCTCTCCTCTTCTCCATTCCATTTTATATGATCCATTCTGTGTAGACACGTCTGGTGCCCACATGTTTAGTTATAAATAACTACAAAAGATGTCGGTTACGATTCTCGCCGCAGTGTCGCCTGTACCCGTGCAAACACAACAGTCTATAGTCATTTATTTTTTAAATCAGGGATCTAAAATAAAATACGCATTGTTTATTGTAAAATCGCACAACCCAAGACCGTGTAAGCGTATGGTATTTACAAGCTGCAGGAAAGCGTTTAAATACAGCAGTTTGCTAAAAAACATGTATGATAAAAATTCATACTTATCTTTTCAGCGACATCAATTTATAATATTAGACATATTTTCGGATAAAATAATTATTATGACAACCTTGCAACGCCTGTTACGTGGATTTAGAATTTATTGGCCCCTGTCTGTATGTTTCTCTCAAATAGGCTCCGAAATAGCTCAGCGTATTTAAATGAAAATTTGAGAGATTAAGAAAATAATCTCGTGTATGTTTCATTTCGATATCTTGAAGAGTTCAGAACATATTTATATAAATATTGAATTGCAGCGCGAATTGGCTCCGAAACGTATGATTGCGGGACCTATTCTAAACCAACTGCGAGTTATAAGGTTTGCTCCGAAACTATAATAAATAGATGATACCGTACTTTTTATATATTGAATGAATTCAACTTTATCAAAATTCTATACCTGTTGTTTTGAATTTGTTTTATATCGTTCCATTACACCATAAAGTATTAAAAGAAAATGTTAAGCGAGTTTCTTAGTGACGTTACGAAACATTTAATAATATTAGTTTTGTTATGGTGAATTAGTGCACCCGAATAACTTCTTCCTTTTCTGTTATCGATAAATAAGTATTATTCAGGTTTCGCGCGCTTAAAATAATTTGCGGATGTGTTTATTTTGAATGGTGATAGGAACGACGACGACGACGATGATAGAGCTCAAAACACATCCATTAGGGCTCCATCGGTAAAAGAAAACAGTGATAGTATCTAAATGACTGCCGTAATATCCTGAGAATTGGACCACGATGATTCGTCATCGTCTGGGCATCTGCCTGCGTCTTGCCAACGAATAACAGCAATTATAGGCACCGCAGACAAAAGCTTACACAAAACGTTCGGAAGAAATGATTTCATGTTTCCTGTCACAGCTACGAAGAAGAATGGGTGATAAATCTTCTCGTAGACAATAACAAATGTCATCCTTTTTTTTTCAAATTAGGTCGTATAATGTGAAAGTATATTTCATTTTAGAAACAGATTCCGTTTTAAGAATATCCAAATTATTAAGTTTTTAGTAAAATTAGTCAAGTAATTCCGTTAATACTTGCTTTGATCCAAAAATCGTCCACAAGTCTGTTATTCTAATGAACGAGACTGAATGTTTAATAGACAAATCCTACCTTAAAAAGGAGGACGCGAAAATGTTTTCTGTTTCTCTTCTGCTGTTTTAAAATTCTCCTATTATACAACAACGTCGTTACAACTTTCTTAAATTATTTCATCTTTTCAGTTTCGTTTTCCTACTTTAATCTTTTCGTCAGTTAAATGTGGTTATTTCGACATTTTTTAGCACATCTAAAATATGTCACATTGACCGACCACAGCCAGGTTGACTCAGGAAAATTTTATTGTTCACCCGCATGCCGTTTCAGTGAAAACTTATTTTATCCTCCCTTCATTGGCTTAAGTAAACGATAAGGATTAATTAGAGGCGTTTACTAAGCGTTTAAGCGTTGGAAAATATTTCCTTTGACCAACAAAAGCATTTCCGATAGTGGTAATTAAATTAAAATAATTCTCAACTTCCAGGAAGTTTGTTTCCTAGTATTAGATCCCTGTGATTGAATATTGTCTACGACGTAATCGAAGAAATAGTCTCAAAATGCGGTCGTCGTTTGTAAAATAAATTATTTCCGTGCAATCCCAGAAAGGCAAATTTGAAACGTGCCATACGTGTTGTTCCTAATTTCTAATCGAACATACTGTTGTGGTTTTTTAATCAAATGGTGATTTCGAAACAGGAGGTAATTCACGAACTGGTGGAATAAGTTCAGCCTGTAGGCTGCTTTCCCGTCGGTCTCATCGTAAAAAAATCTCCAGATAAGTTTTAAACTACGGCAACTTCTCGAGAATTCGAAGTCCTCGCCAATGAGAAGTTGTCACTGCGATCATTTTGAGACGCGTCGCCGTGGAAAACTCTGCATCACTAAATTCACTCAGCATGAAATATTTTTGGCTTCACCTGCTGGGTTAAGTACAGTAACTTTCTTCTTAAGAGTAGTTGAGACTAAATCCTGAAAAAATATCACGTAAGGATCAAACACAACTGTTGAATCAGTTAATTTACGTAAGAGAGAAATATAACGTTTTTTTTTCAGAATCCTTGGAAGTTGTTTCAAAGACGTTCAACAACAGCTAGAAGATAAGGATCGTGAGAAAGTTATTTGGTATAGTTAATCCTATAACGAACAGACATATCACAGAACATAACAACAAGAAAACCTTCCCAAAAACATTTTACTTCTGCCTAGAAAAATTCAATTTCTCACTCCCTAAAACCAAATCAAAATTCCCCCATGGTTATCGAACTCAGTCATATCACTTATCCGACCTTGAGAAAAATGGAACCAGCCCCATAATCATCCAAAAGACTTAATAAGTGAATAACAGAAATGCACTTAAATCTGGTAAAAATGTTTCAAATGTTGCAAACAATTAATAATGAATAGAAATATATATGTTTCTGTTATACCAATATGATTTTGATTTGATTTATTGATTATATAATAAGCTATGAACATACTCCGCGATATTTACTGAAATTTTGTATTAGTACATAATTTTTCCGACTATCCTACAACACTAAATATCATCAACTACGAGCAACACAATCTTTTTTTTTGGTTAACAGGGTATATGAGGGTGATCCTTAAACGGGCAACTCCCCTTTAATAGCATAGTAAGGGCATTGATGTGGAAGGTACAGCAAGGTAGCCAAGAATAGACTAGGCTCCCAGGGCTATTTTTTAAGGACCCGGTGTTTCACCCTAGAAAACCTGCATTGGGTATGTCGGCTATTGGGTACTATTATCACGCCCTTCTGAATGACGGGAGACGAGTTAAGTGTGAGGACGCAGCATTACCTTCTCCGTGCCTCCACCAGTTTTAGGAGGTAGCTGACTGATCCAATGGGATCATATTTCGTGTTCCAGTGCCGAGCAGCGCAAAACGTCAGTCAGGTTTATTGCCAAAAGCTATTGACGTCATGCGAAACATGACTACGAAGTCTTCCTCACCCTAGAAAACCTGCATTAGGTATGTCGGCTATTGGGTACTATTATCACGCCCTTCTGAATGACGGGAGACGAGTTAAGTGTGAGGACGCAGCATTACCTTCTCCGTGCCTCCACCAGTTTTAGGAGGTAGCCGACTGATCCAATGGGATCATATTTCGTTTTCCAGTGCCGAGCAGCGCAAAACGTCTGTCAGGTTTATTGCCAAAAGCTATTGACGTCATGCGAAACATGACTACGACGTCTTCCTCTCCAGTCGGTAGATTGCAAGAACTACTTGAAAGCAGAATGCGTTACTGAAATGCCATTGCCAGTGCGGAGTTTTAAACGACACAAAAATATGTTTGAGATGAGGCACTAAAAGACAACCTGGACCTCGAATAATCGTCTGCTATGGAAAAGGTATTTGTTGGTGAAAATGACCAGTCGTGTTTTGGCAGTGAGCGAGCGCTGTTGTCATTCCTGTCCCGAAGGTAGTTGAGAGCAATGATTTAGCTTGTAGTGATGGCTGAAGCGACGGAAGCGCCGCGCCCTAATGGAAGGTACGTGATGTTCATGTCAGCTTGCGAGACCCTAAGGACATTTGGCAGTCGCGTCTCTTGGCAGTGAACAAACGCAGGTTGCCAGGTTTTGTATTCCGCTCAGTTATTGCTCTTGTTCTGACTTTAAGAGCGTGTTAAAATTTGTTCCGAAGCCACGCTCAGGACTCGTTCGCAGAAACGGTTACAGCTTCAGGTTGCCTCCTGACACAAAAACGGGCGTGTTACACCCTGTTAACTACGCGGTCAAAGTTAACGTTAACTTAAGAGAATTTGATTTGAGTTGAGCCGCGGTTTCGACCCGGCGATTCTGCGTAAAGGCGTTTGAGACTCCATCACAGTAAACGACTTGATGACGAGCCAGTTCGTTCGGAAGGTGTATGAAATGTTTCTAGGGCGGTTTTATATTACGCGCTAATTTGTAACGTAGTTGCCATCTTTCATGTCTTGTAATAACCGCGTACATCAATTTTATGGAGAATCCACGTGTGCCTCAGTGTTGCTAATGCGTTCTCGACGTAACTATTTTAAAGCTACATGAAAGGACGCCTGCTAGATAGCTTTGATGTGCGCAACGCTCACAAATAGCTATTTTTGATTTATTTACTGTAGACGCCCCACACGCTAATGCTGATTTAACAGCTTCGAAACTGTAACGTCGAGGATAGTGTTTTCCCCGTGGCGCTTTTTATTTCACCGTACCATTTATTACTTTTACTACAATATTCGTCGTCAATGCGATATCGTTCAGTATTTTCTCATCCAGATATGCGGCTGTTACACTTAACAAGATCTTAGATCATCGAGAAAGCTCTCAGGCTGGTCTACGTTGATCTCCCAGAGGACGATAAGAGTATTACTCCTGTTGGAAATTTTGTAACTTCACCGTCTTACCTTTTAGTTTTCGCCTTTGCGACATTTACATCACTTTATTTCACCCATATTTTTTGGTTTTTATTTCCTGTTCTCACTTTCCCTATCTTACGCTTCTCCGTGACATTTGAAGAAGAAGGACGTATTTTGAAATAAAGTGTAATCCACAGTCCGGTGTTTAATCGGATCACCGTCTCCTTCTTCTTATTTGGTATTACAGCCCGAGTGGGCCTTAACCTCCTCCATCGCCTCCTTATTCCTTATTCGAAATCTATTCACGCCCGCTCGTTGTTCTCCGCCTACCTCTTAATCACTTTCCATCTGGCTTGTTATTGAAGACCTTCTTCACTTTATATCATTCATCCTCGTGATGTGCCCCAACCATCTCAGTCTTTGACATCTTGTGCATCTCCAACTCCAATTCCTTGTACTGTACCGTCTCCTTACGCGACCGAAATCCTACAGTAAATAAGATAAGATTTATTGGATCCATTAGTCCTCTATTGAGGAAATAGGACAAGTCAAAGAATATGTTACATATCACACTAAGAATACAAATATAAGAAACAAAATATGGATACAACATATGAGTATAGAAAACTATGATAAATAAAATAAAACAAAGCAAAGCAAACAAAATATGAATACAACATATCAAGAATATGAGTACAAAACAATAAGAGAGATAGTAAAAGAAACTATGTATACAATGATAGACAAATAAAAGAAAGCATACATAACATATACAAAAGATATAATTTCTGGATAAACAATGTCAATTTGGAACACTATATCGGTATAATAGATCCACGCACTTCACACGCATAAACACTTTGAAACACACGTGTGTAGATCCGTGGGAAATCAGGCTCCAGCAGATCTCGTCAATTTAGGTCATGAAACAAAGAAGAAAAGACCGTTAATGAAAGGATAACGTATAATATACACCTGATATTGTTTGCATATGATGACCACTGATTCAGCACTTTTGCAAAAATAGACTTTAATTACTTTCAGACCGATTGATAAATTCAGGAATAGAATAATAAACTCCTTCTAGCAGGAGATTCTTGCATGCTTTAGTGAACTGATTATAACTGTTTAAATTTTTTATGTTGTCCGAAAGGCTGTTGTAGAGTTTTATTCCGGAGCAGTGGATACTGTTCTCGTAAAGGTGAAGGCGATGTTTATCAGCTCTGAGGACTGATCGGTTTCTAGTACCGTGTTGATGATAATGCCCGTTGCTTTGGAATAGGCTGAAATTACATTTTACAACTTTTAGAATTTCTAGTATGTAGAGCTTTTAAATAGAGGTTTTGCAATGTTCCCTACAATCTTTCGCGCATAGTATTCTTATAACTCTTTTTTGTAACTTGAAAACGTCAGAACTTCGAGGGCAATTACCCCAACTCGTTATTCCGTAGCACATATTTGAGTGGAAATAGGCATAATAGACCATAATCGCGGTTTTAGGATCAACTTGCTGCATTAGTAATTTTATTGAGTAGCACGCGGAACTAAGTTTGCCTGTGAGTATTTCGACATGACGATTCCACCGTAGGTTGTCGTCAACTTGAAGGCCAAGAAACGACGCGTCATTAGCGAATCTCTTGTCTTCCACAGAAGAATTAACACTTGACGAAAACTGTAGGAAAAAACTTGCGTGCTGTTGTTTACACAGGCTGGACCAGAGCTCCGCTTTCAGAGGTTGTCCAGCTGTACCTTCTGAGTATTTGGTATCAAGCATTACTCGGTGTTGTCTGTTGTACGTTTTGGTTAATAAATATTCCAGGTTTCTTCACTGTTGTGAAGGTATTTGCACAGAAACAAGGGTGACTGCGACAACAAACCGGATATATCATAATTACATCATTACTCTGTAACGAGGCACCGGGGACCGTCAGTCCCTTATAACAAAATTCTCTGAACCATTTTTGCTGGACTTCTGGTTCATCCTATATCATTCTTTAAAAACGCTGTCGATGTAATTAATTCTGGGGTTGCATTATTAACTAACAACCGTGTTCAGTGTTAGTTAATTCAGCACCAAAAAATTTTATTTGATAAGATTTGAAGCTGTATTCGTCCTGAAGGAACATATTCATTCGGGGTAAAGAATAGAATTAGATTCAAAATAATAATCAGGAGTGATAAACTTTCGATAAGTAATGCTAGGGAGTTTTTTTTATTCTATCGCCTTCATTTCTTTTGCCATTCCCCAATTTTATAAAAGAACTGATTAATTCTTTCCTTCTTTCTTTCGTAATCTTGTCCTTTTATACCATCTGGTGTCGAGGTATTTGGCACAGATATCGCCATTCTTTTAATCAATTTGAGTTTCAAGTGTGCTGGGGATTGGCCAACAGCGCTTAAAGACGCAGACGTAGACAAACACCCAAGCACTTGCCAGGAATCGAACTCGGGACTTCTGTTGTACGAGACAGTGACGCTAGCCACTAGACCACAGAGGCCGGCGAAAACTAAAATAATTCATTTTTAAAATATCGGAGCTTCTGGCAATATTGCGATAATAATATATACAGAAAAAAATGAGTATATATAAGCCCATGCATACAAATATTGTAGAAAATTATTAGTACGATTGTTAAAAAAACCATGTGGATGAACTAAAATAACGTAAATCAACACATCAGTCAAATTTAAAATTACTGAAGAAAAGGTTTGGGTCTGTTGTATCATTTGAAGGAAATCTGAAGCTTGTGTTAATTATTCTGGAATACAGAATTGCGATTTGTCGGTTTAGTTACAGAATGGAACACAGATTGGGGTAAGATGAAGTAGAGCAAAGAGTCAAAGTAAATATGTAAAGAAAGGTAAAGAGAGTCCTTAATTGGGTAAGCAATGGGAAGAACTTGGAATGAAATTACCCCTTCATTTCTCAAATTATTAAGTAGGGAAGGACAGTGAACATTTGTGGGGAAACATGAAGCTCTTAATGGACCAATTAGGGACGAGAACAGAGAATTGATTAATGTTATACTTCCTTCGGCGTGTTTCTGTGTCTGAGCTTTATCACACATAACATAATATTATTGCAGGTTTTCCCACAATGTCGCGAATTTTACAGCTCTCCAAGGGTGATGAACATATAATAATAATAATGGGGATCTGCTGCTGAACAAGATCAGTACTTGATTGACAGTCGAGCGGCCAAGAAAGATATTCGTATTTGTGTAAGCGATGTCCGCGAACTTGGGAAGGTGTTAAGTGAGGCTTCGCTTCCCACACTCGCCAAGAGAAGCTTTATTTGTTATTCGCCTTACAAACAAATATTTCGCAAACGCGAGAAATGATTTGATGAATCAGCTGTCCACGACCAGATAATACGTTTGGGTCTCAATCCGACACCATTTACCTTTCAGTTATTAGTCTTTATACTAACGATTTATAGATTATATAGAAAGACGTGGCAATTGTCTGAATTTAACTGTTTTTGTCTAGTGATGCGACCTCGTGGCCTATTTTGATCATCTGTATTCCAGTTCAGAGTTTTATTTGTTCATATAGCCGATGCCACAACAGGGTTCCTTATTTTTCCCATTACGTCCGTAACCCTACTGTTACTCATCTCTTAAGCAATCTCTTAAATCAAATCCCGAGGCACATAATAAGTAATTTTGCCCTTCAGGGACGGGCTTAATTAGTACCGTCTTACATTAACGTCTCCAGAGAAGTAGGGTTTTTGGAGGCAGAAATCATAGAATTCTTCATTCGGAAAACTCGTACTACTAAACATAAATGTCAAAGTATTTGCAATGTTCGGCCAATTTTCTGATACAACTCATTTGGCATCAAAGAGGTTCAAGAATTGTTAGACAAGTGATTCCTTAAACGAAAATATCCTTGCTCCCGTGAAAACTAAAACCTGATATGATTAATAGAAATTTTGAGGTAAATCTCCCGCTCGGAGATGGTGAATTCAGTTCGTATCAGGGTCATCCGAATTTTGTATTATGTCACGTGAAAGAGTAAATCAGTATTTAGACTGCTAATGAATAATTAAATTATATATATTTACTATTAATATGAACAATAATAAAATTAATATACATAAAGAATCACAAATTTTTCTGGAAATTTTTTTAATATTGTATTGTATTTATTAAATCTACAAATGGGCAGATACATAGAACTTAAACAATAATTAATAAACTGGTCGTAAGGACCATATTTAACATATAGTTGAAAGTATAATTATATTCAATATAAATAAATAAGTGTGGAATCGTATTATTAGGATTTTTTTTTAAAAAAACGAAAAAAGGACAAAACCAAAAAAAAAACTGGAAATATATTTCACTGTAGTATATTTTTAGAGATTTCGCAGCACTGATCACTTCACTACCCTGCACTACACTACACTAAACTTAGATTAAGTCGAAATTTTCTTTCCGTTAGAGGAAGTTCCCCAAACACTCCTGCAGGCAGATTGTTCCAGTCATTAATTGTCCTATTTAGGAATGAGTATTTTCCAACGTCTGTTTTTTGGTTCCTTCCTTGTAATTTAAACAGGTGATCACTCCTCATTCTATCTCGGATTCCCTGCCAAGGTTTTTGACCTGCAAAAGCTCTGTAGAAAATGTGTAGCCTAGCTCTTTCTCTTCTTGTTTGTAGCGTGTCCCACCCTAGTCGCTTTACCTTTTCGTTCCCATGCCCAGGTCCTATTTGTACGAATTTTGCGGCCCTTCTTTGCACCCTTTCTAAGGATTCTATTTGACCTATCCTGTACGGATCCCAGCATGCTGCACCATAAGTGGGCAAGTGTACTAATGACAAATATGCCAACTCTTTAGATTTCGCATTCCCCTTCTTGAGTGTTCTCATGACAAAATCGCCTGGACCTTTATCTGAAGGTCAACTTTGGTGGGGAGACATAATACTAAAATTTAATTACGTGCCTTAATATGACTAAGTACAAAGTTTTCATATAATAATAGTTTTAATTTTTATTGTTCAGAATAGTTTCTCACCTTCTCCTCGTGAACTTTTCTGTTCCGAAGATTTACTTTTCTTAAATTCAGTGACTGATTTTTCTAGCCACCAACGGATATCTGTTTTGTAAAAAGTTAAAATTAGGATAAAAAAAATGTTGTAAATTTGAATGCTTGGTCGCGCATTCCAAACGACCCTCAGACGGATACGGAGCTGGCGACAGTGTACGGTGGGAGAACTATTGTCCAGAGAGGAGGTGCGTGCTGTGGGAGGCTTGCGTTGAGCAATTAGTTTGCTGTAGTCTCCTCCATGGAGTTGGTTATTGAAACGTTTATTGTAAAAATACGTAGTGTAATGCTCCTTTTCGTTTTCATTATTTTTGATACATTTTTTAATATCTTTCGAAGATGGGAAACTTTAAATGAATTAAAACAAAAACAAAATATTTTTATTTAATCAAAATTATAATAACAAACATACAACGTAAATTCTTTAGTGTGCCACAAGTTTCCGCCTACAAAAGCCTAAAAAGCCATACGAATACCTTGCTTGTTTTTAAAGACTTCTCGATTATTTTACATTGTATGTAATATCAAGATCATCAGTGCCTACAGTTCATATATTTTGCTGACTTGAGTTTTAAAAATAATTCCTGCGCTGGATGATCCATTCCACTTTTTTAAAAATAATTCTTTTCCCTCAAACAAGATAATAACAGCAGACCACCGATGCTACCACATAAAATACCCCCCTCCCCCTCCTCCAGCATTTATATTAAATCCCTACAGTAGGGAATTGATTATCGACACCAACGAAGAATGACGCAAGTAAAAGTATCTTGTTGGACGGAAAAGAATTATTAAAAATAAATAAAAGTGGAATAGATCATCCTGCGTAGGAATTATGTTTAAAACTCAAGTAAGCAAAATATATGAACTGAAGGCACTGATGCTCTCGATATTGAAGTGGGTTCCAATGAGGTTGGAAGTCATTATCAACGATACACATCAACCACAGATTTATTTGTAGCATCCATTAGAGAAAATAAAACACGACAAAAATAACGATACATAGATACATGTATGAGAACAATATAAAATATATAAATAATAAACACATGAGAAATTAAATAAAACGAACCAGTACACGATAAATGTATGTAAAATCATACACGAGAAATTAAATTGTAAAAAAATATGTTTCTGAATTGTGTTGTACAGGAACTAACCCTGACTCATGGCTCGAAAAAATACAGAGGCTTCGGAATTCAAACCAAAGTTTTCTCTACAATTATATATTAAAATTGAGACGAGCGTAGAGTTGAAGATACGTTTCAATTTTGAAGATAATGTAGTTATTTTATCGTCATTATCAGATATAGGCTTTTCGTGAAATAATTAGCCGCTTTCGCAATGTGACCTACTTTCCTATTCCATTTCGTGGGAGTTTGTAGGCGGGGGAAATTTTGTGATCGTTTTTACGACACCAGATAATATTGCACTTAGTTAAATAAATTCGAGGTGGCGCTTGTCGCGCGTGCAGAAACTGGATTGGAATCGTTAACACAAACTGCAAGAATTTAAACATTTATGCGAACAGACGCAATGTGCAGAACGTGGAAAACTTTACGATATTTTCGCAGAGCTGTCCTATAAACACGGTATGGTCCTGGCCGACGCGAAAATATCACCCTGCTTCCCAACTACCGAGTAATTCGGCGACGTTGAAATCCAGCCATCTCGCTCCGAAATAAACGACGCAACGTTCGACTGTACCAAATCCATCAGCGATTCTTTTAGTTCAGCGGCGTTGAAGACTGTCCTGTATGATCACGGGGAAATAGTGTAGAAAAACACATGTCGAACTTTCAGCAGTTCCTTAAAATATTTATTTGTAAAAATTGTTTAGAATTAATAGTCTTTTAAAAGTCTCCCTTATTAAATCTCAAAATGTTGTCAGTATATACTTAATTATGAGACATGGTTCTATCAATTGTTCTCAGCTTTCTGAGATTTGACTTGTCCTATTTCCACAATAGAGGATTTATGATACCAATTAATAAATCTAAACATAAACAAGACTTATTGACGTGCAGTGGCTACAGTACTGTAAATGATTGAGTACAAAATACACTACATCAGTATTTGGCTTCATTGCTAGAATGGGGGATGAAATGGATGAATTAGAAAACTCATCCAGACAGTGAGAACCAAACGAATCATATTTGTATGAGTCATACGGGAACGTTTCAAAGCGTAAAGTACCTGTTCGTCTTAAATTTTGGTGGGTAAAAGGCTATATGAGGGTGATCCTGAAGCAGGCAACTCCTCTTAAATAGCATAGGAAGGGAATTGAAAATGGAGGGACGTGGTGGTAGAGCAAGGTAACCAGGGGTTGACTACGGCCCCCGGGCTTTAGTGTAAGGATCCTACTCGGTGTTTCACCTAAAGGTGAAGCAGGGAAAACCCTAGAAAATTTGCATCAGGTAGGTCTGGCATTTGGTACTACACACACGCTTCTGATGACGGGAGACTGGATTGTTGTGAGAACTCAACAGACCTCGATGCCTCGATCAGTATTTAGGGACAGCTGGCCGCCTGGGCTAATGGGATCAGCGAATAACTCTAACCATATGCTGAAAGTCTGAGACCCGACGCAAAGGTCTTCTGAGCTTGTGGGAGACAATTTTAAAACCTTGGCCTAGGGTCAGGGGTTGAGGGAGGAAACCCCAGAAGTTGGAATTTAGCTCTAAAGGACTTCCCAGAACTCCTCTGGATCCTCTTATCACCCCCAAGTCAAGACATACAACAGAAATAATCCTGTGCATCAAGTCACATAGGTTCACAGTATAAGACTTATATAGGCTACTCGGTTCAGCAAATGCTCAAGTCTCCAAATCAAACAACGCATACTCTTGAAATGCATATTTGCATTTGGCAGCATTGCGGGACACAGCTTCATGTAGAGGCAGTCTTGCCATTAAGCAATTATGAAACAGCCCACTACGTGATTTACCCATAACAGTTTCTTTTACAGACGAAACGATTAGTTGGAAAGCGCATAGATTCATTTCAAAAGTTTTCGACTTTTCGTGTAACCCTCACACTCGACGCAACTTTAGTGAAACCGTAAACAGTGTTACTACTGAAATTACGTCTACACGTGACAACATGGCGACTGATTAATTACAGGTGTTGGTTGGCGGAGAATTCTAAACTTCCGAAACAGAATGCTGGGCTCAGTGAATGATGATTTTGGATTAAACACTGACAAACGATTTGGACCGTTGAAAATCAAAGGCATAATCCTTTGAAACAACCAGATATATCTGCGGTGGCCGAACATAGACTGATGACAGCACACAACATGGATTTTGAAACGACTAACACCATAGGTTGGCTGGATAGTGTTGTCATGGAAACCATTGAAATTAAGAGATATAAGAATCTTCTGAACAAAGATTCTGGCTTCCAAATTAGCACGGAACGACATCAAGACAGAAAGAGCGGCCGTCAATAATTCGACCAATCAGGACACGGAAAGTCAAAATTTAGCAGCACTTTGGCAATTTCATTCGATGGCATCTGTAGTACACTACCACGGACCTATATGTCGTCTCGACAGTATGCACTGCGCACCTGATGACAGCGGACATAAATTTCGGCGAAACGCTGTGTTCCACCACGGCTGATCAATCGATAATCTTTTATCAAGTCATTACACCGGGAAAGTGTACGTTATTTGATCACTGCTTTTTGGGAGAAGTGGGTGGGGGGAGGGGGGACATTTCACTGGATCCACCACCTGGCATATAAAATTATTTTTGGCAAAATGACTCAGAAATAAGTAATCACATACAAATCTGTAATTATAAATATATATAATAGCATGTACATGATAGTAATGTTTGGATGAGTTAGTAATAAACGATAAAATTGATAAATTAATGGTAATTAAAGGAAAACAGATATTAAACTTTGGAGGAGATTCAGGAGGAGGAGATCAGGTTTACGTGAAACATTTAATTTGAAACGCTGAGCCGTGGGCTGCTTATCCCTGCTCTATTCCATTTTGGAAATCCTGGAGAAGCTTTCCCTTTCTTACAACTATTTGATGAGAGACGGAGCGGCGCTCAACCATGCTGATGCTCATGGAACCGCTACACCAGGCAAGCAACAATTTGAAACCCAACAAACGAGCTTCAGAGAAGTTGCAGATAATTTAGCTGATACTTCACCAACGAAACGATTTCCCTGTTACAGCTCGCATGCGCCATATTACGCCTAAATGTGTCATTTGTAGATTTGGAAGGTTATAAAAAAAAGTGTCAGTAGAGACGGCTTCAGGATAATCAACATAATTTTGTGGGAAGGAACACTCCCTTTTGGATTTAAGTTGTAAGGGTGTACGGAACGGCGTAGCTGAGCTAATCCTCCGGGAAACAAAGAAGAGAACGAGGAACGGAGCTGCCCAAATAATCAACAAAGACCGCTTTTAGAAGTGGGTCAAGGTTTTGTGGTTCACGCACTCCAAAGAACACAGAGTAAACACAGTATTTCAGACTTACTGCGGCTACAGTCACGCGCTATGCGGCTTTTCTTACACTTACAATGTAACACATCCTTCCAACAACGCTTCACGCCGTGATCCGCACGAGCGAATTATTCTCTGTAGCATCAGTGATTGCACCACTACACCATATTACCATTCATAGCTACGGCTTCTACAAATATGATTAGGAAGAAAGAAAAGAGGGAAAGATGTAGGCTTAACTGATGGAATCTTGGCGTCGTCCATTTGAAGACTAAAACGTTCTTCGAATTTTCGAAGGCGTCAGTCTTATTATGCAGGAGAACTGGAGACGCATTCTAAATGCCGGTCCCCCAGCTTTATAATTTAGCTTGAAGGTTTTCTAATAAGAACATAAAGTAAATGACCATTTTACAATTTTAAAAAGTATTATTCAATTACAACGACGTTTCGTCCAATATTTTGGGACTTCATCACGTAAAAGGGAGACACAAACTGACAACTAGAGACAAAGAATTTGAAATTTGAAGTGACACTAATTTTTTTTAAATATAAATTATTGAAATATCCAGTTTTGATTTAATTTCGTTTAAGTATATAAATAATGTAAAAATTTTTTGATGTCTGCAATTATATATGCATAATTTTTTCAAAGTTGAAGTCGAAATATAAAATTTTGCGCCAATGGATGCATTCGTAGGGCTGCAACCGAAGTGGGTTTTAAGAATAGAGAAATTTAAATAAAAAATTAAATCATAATAGCGCGCTTATAATAATACAATATAATACTAAATATAACTTTTTTTTTCAGATTATCAGCTGTTATAGATTATAAATTAATTACGAATCTATTTTTTTAATATCACAATTACAAATTTAAAACAGCGTTTTATAAATTTAATAAAAAGTTATATTAAAAGGTAAAAAATAACGGATTCTAAATATTCCTTAATTTTAAAGGAGCACTGAATTTCTTGTGCTTAAAGTTGTTTTAATTAATAACACTTCCGATAATTTCCTTATGAATAAATTATGTTAGTAATCTCAATATGTAACATTATCTCAATGATATCCATGATTTTCTTCTCATTATGATTTAAAATTTTATTATTTAAATCCCAAAATTTTACCACATTCACAATCATCTCAGATTTATTTAACCCTTATTATGTGGTGAAAAGTGACGCATGGTAGAAGCTTTCGGGTTTTCAACTACAGTCATCGAAAAGATCGTATGATATTGAAAATAAAAGCCAAATAAACAAAGATTGCCTTATACATAAATTGACAAATATTGATTAGTTGTTAATTTTATTGCATTCCCAACAGTGCCCTGAAGCAGGCAACTCCTATTTAATAGCATAGGAAGGGAATTGAAAAGGGGGGATGTGCAAGGTAGAGCAAGGTAGCCAAGGGCTGACTAGGACCCAATGCAGGGAAAACCCTAGAAAACCTGCATCAGGTAGGTCGGGATATTGGGTACTACTCGTACTCCCTTCTGATGACGCGAGAGGATGGATTATTGCCCTTTATAATATTTTCCACAATTATGTTGACCACAAGTAATTTTAAATACAATATGCAATTTTTATTTTCTTCGTATTCAGCTCCTTTTATAATTTTAACTTGGTTATTAATTTTTAAAATTGAAGCTTGTTAAAATATATTTAAATTTGCACTTACATTTATATAATGCGGTTATATTATAAATGATTCAATTACTTTTTTTCAAAACTTTGAGATGTATTACTTCAGGTGAATCATTACGGTCAAATTAGTCATAATTGAAACAATATTTATTAATTAAATATGACACGACGTTTCGTTCCTAACATTGAAACTTCTTCAGTAGTTTCACAACAAACCTCGGAGGCAGTTGGTGCTTCACTTATAAAATTGATAAAAATCTTTGTGCTATTTGTGTTGATGAAAACTTTTTGATTTAATTTAGGGTAAATTTATCAACTCAATGTATATTATGTACTGTTATATAAGTATATTATTATCTCAATTCTTGTTTTATAGATTGTTTCACACCTGAAGAAGTTCCAATGATAGGGACGAAATGTCGTGCCATATTTCAGTTAATAAATATCGTTTCAATTCTGACTAATTTGGCGGTAATTATACACCTGTAGTCTTCGAGATATAGTCAGATTAAGTATCAAATTTGAGTCCATTTCTCGTAGGTCTAGTACTTGTCACAAGTTCCAAGGTGGACTTAGAGGCAACGTGAAACATGTCACATTTCTTTCCGTTAGTTCGTGATTTGTTAGCACAGCTAGTACACATTTCCTTGTCCGATTCGTAACAAGAACAGACATCGTCTTACCAAACGAATCATTCTATTCGGAGCCGTCATTCTGTCATCGCGAGGCTACTTTCGAAAGCAAACACAGAAATAGAGACAAAACAAACAACGAGGCAACCGGTCTTGTCACAACACGAACGTATCCAGATCTAAAATTAATATGTCCAGCTTAGAAACAGGTGCCGTGGTACTTCTCAAATTATTCTGCAACGAAGGAAGTTCGGAATATAATAAAGGAGTATTCTGGGACGAGTGGCGCGTATCATTTCTTGATCGCTTTACCGTACGACGAAGGATTTGAATAACATCGCGCTTGAAATTTATTTACTCACCTATAAAGTCTGTCATCCGTCTATATATGTAGCCTCTAAAACGAACGATTACCCTGCTTTCCTCGATAAGATAATAAATTACGGCAAAGCGCTCCTGTGCCGAAGAAAATAGACTACGAAACGCAAACGTTGAGCACGTCTTGATTGCTCAAAGGCCGTAGGACTGAGACTGAGAGGCAACACGCTCCACAGACCAGCATGACACTTGCGTCCAAGCATGGGCAAGGGGCAGTTGACGTCCCGGTAGGCCAAGGCCCTTACTTGGCTACAGAGACTTCCACAACATAAATTTCGACTGCCTGATAGTATCAAAAGATCAAAATGGCTTAAACTTTCAGAATTTGGTGATCTGACGACAGAGTGAAGTTCACTGGAACCAAAACAATTCAAGACTCATTGCTACCAGGCTTTTCTCTTACGCAATGAACTTCAGTAGAGACTTCCAAACCTTGTGTAACAAGCAAAGAGAAGGCTCAGACGAAAATATTAAGAACAGGACTTGCCACCCCCAGGAACAGCTGAAGAACACTTCTACAAGTACGGAATTAATAGAGAACGTAGATTTTCCCGACGAAGATGCTGGATGAAGAGTTCTCGGGATTCCAGTCGAGTGATGTCGGTAATCCACAACGTTTCTATGGTTGACGCCGCCATCATCTTCAGGTGAAGTCACTTCACATAAAGATGATGACGGTGTTGTTTGTAATCCACAACGTTTCAATGGCTGATGGCTGATGGCGGTGTCGGTTGTAATCCACAACGTTTCTATCGCTGACACCGCCATCATCTTCAGGTGAAGTGACTTCACCTGAAGATGATGGCGGTGTTGTTTGTAATCCACAACGTTTCAATGGCTGATGGCTGATGGCGGTGTCGGTTGTATTCCACAACGTTTCTATGGTTGACACCGTCATCATCTTCAGGTGAAGTGACTTCACCTGAAGATGATGGCGGTGTTGTTTGTAATCCACAACGTTTCAATGGCTGATGGCGGTGTCGGTTGTATTCCACAACGTTTCTATGGCTGTGGATTAGAAATTACATCACCCGACTGGAATCCCGAGAACTCTTCATCAAGTACGGAATTACTGGTGTAATTTTCGGCAACGATAATACAGGACGTAACAAAATTCGGTGGCAAAATTCCAGAAATGAATTTCTCATATTGAGAGAAATAAAAAAGTGCATTACAACCTGCACACAGTTACCCGAACTTTTATGAATGTTTGCGCATGACGACATGCGCTGCTATCTGGAATATCATTACAATTGTTATATGTTGTTAACTGAATCGACATTGATCTGATTACTGCTTAGTACCCACCAATCATTACCCGTCATGTACAAGCTCGCCTGTCAAACAGTACGCACTACACCAGGTATTTATGATCGAGTTGTAAAGAAGAGCAGCTGCCTCCATTCAGTCAAAATGAGGTCATTTCTTCTGATATGAAAACAGAGCGCTCCAAGTAGTCAGTTAACTTCATACAAACAGATCCGATGAGGTTAAGTAACTAACACGTCACTAGAGTCTCACATTTTAGCTCAGATACAGTAACAATCATAAAAATTGCGATGGTTCTGCAAAATTTAGCCCTTAGCGGCGGTAGTCATGTCTTACCCTCGCTTACGTGTACAAAATTTGGTCGAAATTGCGCCACGCGTTTAAATCTCTATAAAATAACACACAAGCAAACATACAATTTTTTTTTGTTATACAGATTCCATTGCTTAAGAAAGGAGAAGCCAGATTCGATTCTACGTTTCAGTAAGGAACCCAACCGAGTTTTAAAGGTTCAAAATTAGACTTTTGATTTGTATTAATTGATTCGGTCGCGCAACGTCGACGGTGAAAGCCGCGTTACCGAGTTGATGTAGCCTAAGCCTACTTTACGTGCGTGCAGATGATGAACGATTTTGGATGCGATTCGTCTTCCAAGTTACACAACTGTGCGGTTAAGGACCGTATGTTGGCCATTTTATCGGAAACCTTTAGATCTTTGAATGATTATGACGAACAACTTCTAAAATATTCCATAAAAACCGATCTTGATACTCAAAATTTTTGTTATAAATTAATTATTCTGCAACAAAGTTAAAAACAAGCTGTAAAAATTTCAGTGCTGTACCCATGGCGCTGTCCGAGAAAAAGTACCTAATAATCACTGCCCGGCTGCGAGGCGTATTCTCGACTTCAACCTATTAGCATGGATATTTAGGTTACGTGCAACAGTCTATTATAAATCCATTAATTTTATCTGGTTAGTGATTTACAAATTCGAGTGTAACTGAAACTAGAAGGCAGCACAGGTTGACTATCCTGTATCTGAAATAATAATGCCGTGATCCCAATCAAAACTCCTGCTTTCTCTCTCTCTCCTAGACGACACACGCATAATTACGCTTATGATAACACAATAAGTAGACTAAGTACCTTTTCTATCATTGCACTTCCCCCTCTCCTCTTCCCCACCGCGTTAAGCTGAGACAATAATACGGCCACCGTATATATATATTAGCCTGTTACAGTATTTTATTCGACACTTATCTTTGTCAACACGTGATGAGTCAGAACGTTAACTTTTTGGAAAATTTACCTTTTCACGTCCCCTACTTTACGAGATCTGAATTTCGTAATAACCACGGCGATTACTCACTATCTTAATCGAGTTAAGAACTGTACTGTTACCTTAAACAATCACAGGAACTTTAAAAACGCCTGGAAAAAATGTACAATACCGAGAGACTCAGTATCATTCCGCGAAAAATGTTTATTCGCCATTTAAGTTTTAAATTTCCGTAGTCTCCATCCCGACCCCTAGGGGTGGAACTTGAACCATCTCTCCGGTCAGATTATCGTGAAATATTGTGTATATCCACGAAAAATAAAATTTAGTGTCTGCGGTCCGAGTCTTTATAAGTTATATAAAACGTTTTCCATTATTATTAATTAATTGAAACGTATAATTACTTAAATAAAGTTTGTTTGTTAAACTTGAGCATTATTTCACGCTTAACGGCTATTTAATTGCTTCGTTTGACAGGTTTGTTGCCAGTTCTATGTCTTCAGGGTCTGAAAGGGAAACATAAATCTTCAAATGATTGACTGAAAACTTCTTTCGGATGATCACTGCAATGGGTATGGCATAGGAACGGCCAAGGAGACAGGTCCGGCTTCAGCGCGGCAATTCAGCGGATTTACTAATATTTTTATTAATATCTTCTGAACCCTGTAAGATGTGAAATATACATGAAAATTTTTTTAAGTTAAAATTCCTGTTCCAACCCCTCAAATTTTCATTGAAATTCGTTGAGCCGTTTCGGAGCCTATTCGAGACAAACTTCCAGACAGTTTTATTTATTGGTATAGATAATACGGAAACGTTCATTCGATATACGTCGTGGATAAAATTGATGTATTCCAAGTAGGACGGAAGTTGGATTCTTGACTATGGCACTGGTAAGAGGACTTACTCGAGATGATTAGGAGACGGCAGAGTCGTAGATTATAATTTGACACAGAAACACACATATATTGCCTTGAATCACGGGAAAGTTTCTCTCGCAGGAAAATAATAACCATGATGCCCCATTATCATTTTTAAGCAAGAAATCGATTTTAGCAGGTTGGTAAACCTACGGTATGAGCAAATGAAGTGACCGAGCCTTTTTGCGGAGGTAAATTTGATTCGGAGGGTAGGAAATGGTTGTGGGAGGTTATTTGAGCTGTGAGCATGGCCTGCTCGTAGCTCGTTCTGTTGTCCAAAGCCTGGCATCCGTCCCAGCTTTGTTCTTCGTTAGCGTTTCGCAGGCCTCGTATTTGTGTCTTCTGCCCCACATTGTATGCCAAGGTTACGCGCTTCCAGCTACCTACAGACTCAACTCTGACAACCGGACCTTTTCAGTCGAGTGATTTCGATCCCGCGTATCTCTCCGCGAGACACTTCTGCAGCAACTCGGTTATTTTCGCTGATAAACGACGTATTATGTTATCCCTATGAATACGCGACATCCCTGAAGCGACTCAAACTAAACAAATGGATAAAGACCACGCCGATACCAGCGATACCGAAATTATTATAATTAATGCTAAACTATTATCGTCAGCTTATACGTATCGGCTTCATGTTACAAAAGTGATTTCTTTTGCGGGTAAAATACCTAATCTTTATTCTCATGAAAAAGATGCATTGTAAATCCATAAACTTCAAGTTTCAATTAAGAACCCATTAGCCAGCCTTAAAAAACTAATGATATATATTTTTAATATTTATAATTTGAGCTGCAAAATAAACTTACAGAACTTTTCTATAATATAACTATAAATCTCTTGGATGCAAAATTTATCGTTAAATTTAAACATGTTTTAAAGCTGAGACCAAATTACAATAATAAAAAACGTGTACTTTACTCATTATTAATTGATTATTTAAATACGTTATGCCTCACGCTGGCGAAGCCAATCGTAGTCAAATTTATTATATTTAACTAACGTCGAAATTATAATTTGAAGGAACAATAAATTATCATCAATGAATTTAAAATCAAATTAGATATATATTTTAACAATAATAAAAATTAATTAATGAAACTCGCAAAACAACAAAACTAAAATTAATTAAAATGGAGCATTCATAAATTTCAGAACTCAAGAGCTCAACTCTGCTTTCGCTAGCGGCCCGCAATTTAATGAATGCACCAAACTTCTTCTCATTTCACCTCTTATGGCCCCGAATTTTCCTTCTTCCTTCTATAATAGCCAATGAGCTGCAATTTTAAATAATATCCATTGGTTGGAATTTACGAAATTGTAACCGATAGGAAAATTATAGCCGTCAAATGTGAATAAATGTCTTCACACGTTTTACGTTCGTTACGCAGTAGCTGTTTTCAATTAGTTACGCGCAGCTTCCAAGCAAATAATAACGGATCATCCATTCATTTAAAAAACAGACATCCATTGGTCATAAAGGGTCTTCTGCTGTTGTCTGGAAAAGGGCCTGTCTATCTGATAAACCTCAGCTTTAACCGTCACAAAATGTATACTTCGCTTTCAAAAAAATAATTCGCAACCTTTCAAACTCTATCGCATAATTTAAATTTTAACACATAATTAAAATCTACATATTGATTATATTGTCTTTTACTGACTTACCGCATGGAACTTGTTAATTCGAAGATTAAGGAAGGAAACTACTGACCATCTGAGCCACCCGAGTCGACTCTCATCCTGGCCATTCCTTCTAATTTCTCTAACCGAAGGATAATCACAATTTACGAATTTCACTTAAGTCGTGGCGTGAAAATTTCCAGGCTCGATGATGAAGGGATACTATTAAATATATATTAACATAAACGGTCAAGGTTTCTTCTTCTAAAAAATCTGTATTACAGCTCCTGTAGCTTTTTTTGAAGAAGCGTATACTCTATTCTAGAATGTATAGAAAAATGCTGTAATTTTATTTTGCATATTTTTGATGGTTTATGAATGTAAACTTCAAGTTTTGCAATTATAGTTTTATCGCTTGCATTCACACTGTCTTCAACGAACTAAAATGAATGAATGAATGGATAGCGTAAAGTGAGTGGTTCTAGGTCTGTGGTAACGTTTGCGTCGTTGATTGCCCCTCAGAGGGTAAATTATGCCAGCTTTGGCTTTGTCGGTTGATTTTACGTAACCTGAGATAACGATTTAGAAATAAGTGAGTATGTGGGTAGTTACTGTAGCAACTATATCATGTTCCATACAATAAATTATACCTGATCCGAGCTTCGTTTACCTCTTAATGACGCAACTGCATCAAGGAAACGATGTCCTCCACGTCGCAGCGCAGGTAAGATTCCTGAAGCCGGCTTCCCCGATACTTTTTTTCCCGAATCTCGACGCTATGGCCGAAGAATCTAGGTCTCGTCGATATTTTTATGAGAGCGTTGGTATCGGAGTAAGAGTATCGCCGCGATCGGTGCGCACGTGGCGCCTATAATTAGCTTCGCCAAAGCCTGCGGACGATCGAGAGCTGCAATTTATTAATACGGCCGCGTGGTTCGTCGGTGCTGATTTATGGTGATGGGATCTAATGCCTCTTGAGATACGGACGCCGGGAAAGCTGAAATAGCTTCTTATCTG
Source organism: Eucriotettix oculatus (assembly GCA_034510155.1). Classification (NCBI taxonomy): domain Eukaryota; kingdom Metazoa; phylum Arthropoda; class Insecta; order Orthoptera; family Tetrigidae; genus Eucriotettix; species Eucriotettix oculatus. The sequence continues at coordinate 29,139,819 of CM067380.1, forward strand.
CGCCGCGTGACGCGACTCATTCCGACGTGACGTTTATTGCTCCGCTTCTAGGATACTTCTGCTGCTCCTACTCCTACGAGTGCTTGACCGTCCCTGATATTTTCGTCGACTTGCCCAATTTCTGATTGCAGCGCCTTCACTTTTAGAACCCTTCTATCGCCATGTTTTGTCGGAACAACGGTAGAGCTCGCTGGAGCAGAACCTTCCATTCGGAACATGAATCCCTTCATCACCTATCCTCGAAATTTTTATTCCACGACTAAAGAGAGATTCGTCAATAGTGGCCAAGTTGAGCAGAGGTCCCAGGTTCGATTTCCGGACTGCTTACGAATTTCCTCCCTTAAATCTTCGAACTATATATTAATTAGTAAGTTTCAGGCGGTAAGTTAGGAAAAGACAAAATGAAGTGGGCAGAAATAAATGAAAGTGAAAAACTTACGCTACACTTCTGTAAGACAGGAAGTTGACGTGACTCAGCTGAGAATGGAATTAAAACGCCGAATGAATAGAAACGAGTAAACTAGTAAACTGAAGCCTCCACTGAATCAACACTTTCTCAGACTTGGATTTACAGAATTACTTTCTTCGTCTCTAATACCACTTTTGTTGCTATTATTCACTGATGAATCGCGACGTATTCCGCTTAGGCACAAAAATGTTTACAAGATCCGTGAGAAATATTTTCCATAAGAAAACATGTAATTATAAAATACCCGGAGGTAGACAAAAACATGTCAATGGACAGCAGACCTCTAGAAAACTGTTTACTAAAACACACTTCAATAATACTGTAAATTATTATAGGAGAATTAATTATTTAAATTTATTGAACAAATTATTTTAAATTTAAAAAAATTATTTTATTTCTATTTCAAAACAATTTGTTATAGAGTCCTGCGCACTATTAAAATAATACATATTAAGGATAATTACTATTTAAATATCAAGGGGGTTCGCAGGGTTAATTACTGGGGTAACAACGTGTAGCATGGATTTCACGTTCGTGACGAACCTGTTTCATCTTCTCAGTAATTCCGGAGCTTCTGCGTAGTAGATGTTCCTTCTTCCACTTCCTTCGTCTTCCAGGTCGGGTTATGGATTTTCCCTTTGTTGACGAAACAAAGGCTCTGGACCTTGTACTGCCCGGCAGTTTTCCTCCTTCTTCACTCCAAACTTCAACACACAGTTCTGAAGTTCTGGTTTCCCTTGCCCGCTATTCCTTCTAACTCCAGAGCAACAATGCTCACCTCTTCTCCTCGCCTACCTTTCAACTCTCGATCAAAACTGACTTATTAATTTTTATTTCTTCTTCTCTCCTACGTCCCGTTCCTATCCACTTCCGAGCAACACTGACTGTCTCCCTGCTTCCTCGCCCTTTCAACGTCTTGATCAGCGCAGCTCATTTTTCGTTTTCTCACCTCCCAGCTAAACTCTTCTTTTCCCATTCTCCAAGGGAAAACGCCACCCCACGTGACGATTCCTTTTTTCACCTTTCATTAACCGCGGGAAATTTGGCAGGGTAAAAGTCCCTGCTGTAAAACAACTCTAATCTCTAGCAGCTGCAGACAGACACGATTTCTACGCGACACCTTGGCGCCTGGGATATCCACCTCTTGCCTGCCTGTCTCTGAATAGTATTAGTGAATTTCGATCGATGAAAGCCAAAAAAATGTGACTTGAAATTAGGAAGGGTTCCTATTGCTCTACAGTAGAGTATTTTGATTCTATGTATTTTACTAAATAGTGGCTTAAAATAATTTAATGTACGATACCTTACTTTGAATAAATTTTTATTTTGGAATTTTAATTCCATTTCATGAATTCTTTTCGGAATATCCGAAATTTCGGATTTGCGGGGTTCGCATCATTGGCGTTCTACTGTATCTGCAAATTACGAATCGTAGGCATTAAAAGTGAACGTGCATAGGGTAATACGTAAATTTAGGAAGCGAAGTCCCGGGTATTCCAGATGGGTGGTCGGCAACCCCGAATAATGTCGGGAAACTCTAGGAAATACGGACAGAAACGACGTGGAGTCGCTTCAAATAACAATTGTGTAAGTTTTTAATTAGTCCTGGACAGAGCCTACGTCAAGCCAGTTCTGATTTTCACGCACGTTTAAATTTACACTCCAATCTACTACGAAACAAACCTTTTGTTGTGTTTTCGCTAGTGGAGGTTAATTAACGCAGCCATTGTTACCGTAGTGGACTTGGCCACCCACGCTTGAAGGGTTCACGAACGTCTTTGCCAAACAGTCAGACTTCGTTCTCTGCAATTAGAACCTGACCCGGTCTAGAAGTTTACAATTGTGAAAGCAACGTGCAAGTTGAAGATTTCGTGACAATCCGCAGGGATGTGGTGGATTCCCTTCAAATCGGCCACAGGCAATTGAAAAATTTGAAATAACAAGAAGAAACGACATAAAATCGCTGGACGGAACGCGTTGGAATTTCAATAGTTCCAAGTACCCAGAACCGGAGGCGGCCAAACCGTGGCGCATGCGACGATTAAAAGTGGCGCATTGCATCCTTGAAACAATTTGTATTTCCGACGAGAAATCCCATTACATCGTTACAAAGCATTGCAAGTTAGACATGTATTATATATAAATACAATGAAGTCATAAATACAAGAAATTAATAAACGTTCTTCTGAAAAACTGAGAATACAGACAATTCCAAGTCGATCTCGCTTTCGGTGCCAACAAGTCCAGAGTTATCTTCACCAAACGAGTACCATGAAGCGATAACCTTCTCGTACAGCATCATTCTTGAGTTTTTTAAATTGGTGATTCATTAAACTGGCGTAAATTAATTATTTTAACTGCGTCAGTTATTTCTTTTTGCCTCCTATGCAAAGCAGATTCTATCTTCAAGTCTATTTACCAACCCCTAACCATGAACATATGGCGCAACTCAACTCGTCTGTCACCCTTGTATTAGTCTTTAAGAAATTTTCAATCGCTTGAATCTGCGTTAATTTGAAACGCATTCCATTTCAACATCGACCCGCCCTTATCGAGAGTGTGGTCTACAGGTCTCCAGTATTAGAAATCAGAGATGACGAGGTTTGTCTAATTACGGGCCTCTTTCTTTGCTAATTTTGAGACGCGCTGCCGCGGAACACTCGGTCACCATTTAAATTAACCGCTTCTGAGTCATGAGACGCAGCCGCATAAATCTTGACACCAGAGAAACAGGAAGCTGCTCTGTGACGCCTGCAGACTCTTCAAATACCAGACAAAGTACAACTTTTCATCCAACAAGTGTCCAATATTATTCACGCCTTCGAAGAGACAAAAAAAAGGAGTCTCATTTTATGAAAATCGGTTCCTGGTGGTTCTCATTAGTTGTAAACGTTTTCACATTAGTGTCAACGTATTTTAGTACAGGGAAATGATTTACTCATCGTTGAAATGAGTCTCTTTCCAGAGAGAAGGCTGGTTGACTGATCTGTCTCTACCCACTCCATTCTCTGAGCCTCCGGATCATTAACCACTCCTGTCTCATTTCGTATCTCGCTGACCTGAAAAATGAGCCTTTTTATATTTCCCAACTGTAATAATTGTTTTTTTGTTGAATTTTCTGTTTTCAATAACAATGGAATACTTGGAAACTACAGTTTAAAAAATTACGGGATTCACTAAAAGAACAAACCTGAATCCTCACCGCTGATCAATCAGAAATCCAAATGACAATATCTTATTGCATTCAATCGAAGAACAACGCGTATCTTGTGACTCTTTAAATTGATAAATATATTAAAGAATTTAGAGTATATATTTAAACCCGTGTTATTGTTAACAGATGTAAAATATTCAACAAATTAAAATATTTAGAAATTAGTTAATTTTAATGAAGTTTATTTGCTTGGCTGAGCCCTAACCAAAGAAATAACATAGCAAGAGAGTTTAGTAAATTTAAATCTACATTACTGATGGCTATATGACTTTGCATTCATCCTGGTTGCCCGGCAATCCTGGATTCAACGCAAAAGTGGAGGAAACGTGTCTCCATTTTCGTTTCCTCCGACACTTGTAACCAGATCGCCTCTCCTCTCTGACTCCTTGCAACCAGCCAGTCCGACTTGCAGTTTCGCTGGCTCCTTTCTGACCTCTCACCTCCGACTTTCCTTACAGAGGTCCTTCCCACTTCCAATTCACCTATCCTAAAAACCTCATTGGTCTCCCCGCTTTTTCTATCTTCGAATGGAGTTGGCGTCCCTACTCTTCCTGTCCAAAAATTCAAAATTTGGGAGGGGTTACACCTAGCCATCTTTTGGGTCAACAACCTTGCTGACCAGGGTTTTTCGCCGAGTCGCAAATCCTTCCAGACGAAGGACTGAGATTCCTCAGGCGCTTGTCGGCTTCAAGTTTATGACTGTTTGTTTACCGGGTTTACCCCAGCGAATATCTCAGGATCTGTTCTCTATGGAAACGTCGTACAGAATGCCAAATATTGTAAATTAGTTTAGATTAATAAAATAAAATATACAACGAAACTTTGTACGCGTCACAATCTTATAACATCCACAAAATGAGAGATAATCTACTAATCAAAATCAGAAATGCCTTATTCAGCATCATCACCGCGGGCAAACAGATCAAAATAATATGGATCCCTAGACGCAAGGCTATCGAGGGAATCTCCATTGCTGACCAGTAAGCTTCAAGTAGCATTAATTATCCGATCTCCGTCTGAAATATTACTTCCCAACAAGAAAGGAGAACTAGGTTCATCAACCTACTTGGAGAACAATTCCGGCCACTATCAATCAACAGGTTCTCGCCTTCCGAGCCAACCTGTCCAGAATTAGAAGCAACCATACTAATTTCTTACCAGATCGCTTCAACCTACCTGCCTGCAGTGGAACACATCCTCTCATCGCCGTCGGAACCCAATTTCTTCTTCCAGCCAAGCAATCAACAATATCTTCTACTTCCTGAAAGGTTATTAATTGTAGTCCATAATTTCATGTAAATATACCGTAGTCGCAAATGACTACCAGTTGAAGCGACTTAAAATGAATATAAAAAATCAGCGGAAACGTTATTACCTTCAATTTTCTGTTAAACGAGTATCAAATCAAGGAAAAATAATGTTCCGGCTTCCGTTGCGAAACGGATTATTACAAAATTTTTGACAGGAGAAGGAGCGAGACCTTCAGAAATTTTAACTTGATTACGGGCACAATTCAGGGATGACACTCTCCAAAACCCGCGTCTACGTGTGACACAAAAGTTTTTATGAAGGCTGGAAAACCGGCGTCCTTGAACTTTCATAACATAACATCCGTGCAGCAAAGGCATCTTTTGGAGGAAGACCGGTGCACCACAGTTGACGAAATTGCTTCTTCAGTTGGTCTAAGTCACGGGAGTGCAGATTCGACCACCAGAAAGGAACTTGGCTTCATAAAGATCTGAGCGAGGTTGGTTCCTCGGCTTCTTTCTCCTGATCATAAAAACGTCCGTTTGCAGATTTGCCACAGGCTTTTGGTCCGTTATGCTGATGAAGGAGAAGGATTTCACCTGTGACGAGACATGGGTTCATCACTACACGTCTCCATCGAAACAGACGAGCAAAGGGTGGCGACGATTGTCTGCAGGGAAAGTTCTCACCATCGTGTTTTGGGATTTCAAAGGCATTCTTTTGGTCGAGTTCCTCCACGATCGTGAACTCCGAATATTACTGTCAAGTGCTGGACAAAACAAAAGCTGCATATCGAAGCGAAAGATAGTGTTTCCAGATCAGAAGCGTCATCCTCGTTCATGACAATGCAAGGTGTCAGTGGGATCAGCTAGAACATCCAGCATACAGCCCAGATTTGTCAGCATGTGACTACCATCTGTTTGGACCATTGAAGAAAGCTCTAGGTCAAAGGTTCAATAGCGATGAACAGATTGAACTCTTTGTGCTCTATTGGTTAAAGATACAACCTTCAGCTTTTTGTGACGACTGAATCGGGAAGCTTCCAAATCGCTGGGAAAAATGTTTCAGGACAAGGGAACTACGTAGAAAAATAATAAAAATGTTTCGAAATTATGTTGTTCTAGGAAAAATTATTTTTAAAAAAATCTTGTTTATATTTGACTGACCCTCGTACATTTTTACAATAAAAATACGCTCCTTCAAATATATTTTTACGAAGTACGCTAACAATTTTTTCTTCTTCGTTTCAGAAAGCAACGGTTCTTCCGACTTTCCACAAAGCAACTATAAAAGAAGACAATTTTACGAAAAAGGTTTGGTCCAGTCTCCAGAGAAGCGTGGCTCGTGCCTTTAAGACAATAGGGAAAGGTTCGCCGTAGCATGACTGAATGAAGAAGTGCCTTGTACACGTCAAGTCCGTCCTCCTCTGCGGAGATGGAATAAGAAACGTCGTCCTCCGCACCTGTGAGACGACCGCACGTTCATCTTTTTTACTCGTCGCCTGTCGCAAATAGCGAGAGACTATCATTTATCTAAGCCGTTTTTATATAGTTACGTCGTCCAAAATTCATTAACTGATGTATTATTTTTGTCTCAGATGAAATAAAGTGTTTGTCAGTTTATATGCTTGTTTCCCTTCCATGAATGCACATCAAGGACCGACACACTGTTAAATTTGCCAAAAATGATGTTCTCATTAGTGGTTTCTGGTTTAAATATCAATTTACATTACAATTTTTCCGAGGTATGTATAACAATTATGAAAGCTGTTTCATACATAAAAATACATAACTAAGCCCTATATATAAATAACTCCGATCACCGTCGAAAGTACTGTATATATATAAATATATGTTTCGCTCACTTCAAGTATTTCAGCACGGTCCACCCATGTAGTAGTAAGAAAACCTTCTCAATATATTATATATTCTTTCAGCATTTTTTAGACCCAGCAAAGAACTCAAATCACTCAACATTGACGTCAACAATTAGGAAGAACCATTTCCTTCTAGTAGGATGAAGAATCCGGAAGTCTTTGTAATTTACCAGTTTTGAGTTTCTTTGACGTGTCAAACTGAGGGATGTGAATTTTTAATTTAAATAATGACAAATTTATGAAGTCAATATTTCTTGCTTTAAATTTAAAGAATTGCAAATTTATGGTCCATAAAAATGCACGGTTGGCTCATATTTACATTGAAAAGAGACTAATTCTATTTATAGGGTAATTTATGTGCCGTAATTGACACTGACACACCTGATTTTCGGGTCTGGTCGCACCCGACATTAACTAATGTTGAATTCTCCTTAGACGGGAGTGGAAGACATTGTGTGTATGGTACGAGTACGTTGATAGGTTAAATAAAACGTAACAATTTGCTAGTATGGAATAGGCATTTTTTTTATTTCCAAGTTAGTCTCCAAAGCTGGTGAAAAATGGGATAATATAGACACATTTTATTACAAGCATATACAATAAATAAAGATAACAGGTTGCACAGAATACTTGTCCCAATAATTAATTTCATCTATTAATATATTGAAATTACATTTGTTACAAAATCGGAAGTTTTAATAAATTAAGAGACAAACTTTTTTCCTTCAATTAGAAAAACTATAACACGCTCACCACGCGTGTTACCTTCAACAACAGAAACGCCATTGTGATTAAAAAATGTTAGAACTCATATGCCGCAACAAACCTCAAATGATTTTTAATTGTAGTCAACCATTATCCACAACGAAACACTCAAGGCGGCACCGCTAATTATCACATAAGTAATTTCCTCGAAATACTATTTTTAATTTTACAACTTAACAGACTATTAATAATAATAATATAATAATAATAATAATATGTCCGGCAAATTCTGCATAAAAGTTAGCGCGTAAATTAAATAATCGTATGAATCGATATGCCGGAGACGTAATCCAGTATGAACGTTTCCAAAGTATTAGCTTCTTGCGTGCTTTAGTTGATCAGCAGGCAAAGTATTAAAACTATTAAAAGAATTCAGCTAATCTAACATTTCCAAATATCACCGCAATCGAACGGAATAAAACGCCAGTTTTAACCATTTAGCTTTGGAACCTCAGATGAGAAACGATCCACCTCCGGAACACGGTAATCGTTTTATTCTTCATCTTCACCGATATTTTATTTAAGACGCGGAGAAGCTCGATAAAAACGAACGAATAAATAAAACTTTGTACAGAGGGGGCGAACAGCAAACGTGCGACAGCGACACTGCCAAAATTGCTCCAAATTCATATAATGATTATATCCACAAATTATATTATAAACATTAAGTCGTTTGTCATCTGAATTACGCAACGTAACTGGCTTCAAAATTGCACAAAGCTTACTCTCGACTGACTAGGGAGAAGAACTTGAAAAAGTTAGGAATTTTTAATTATACAAATAATATATCTATACCATCAACAATAGTCAACATCGTAAACAAGTTTCAGTGTCGCGGACCAGTCCACGGAACGAAATAATGGGTAATAAGTAAGTGTACGTGAGCTCGGGCTACTTGATCGAGTATTAAGGTTCCCATACGCAAAGAAAAGCTAAGCGCACAAGTGATTCCTTCCACTTTTAGATATCCCGACAGACGTACAACCATAAGTAACTGTCAATTTTATATTAATATATTATATTATGTTATTTTGTGCACACCTATATGTATGTAGCAATTGAATTCTCCACTAACTCTCCAAGATTAACAATGGCGGGGAAATAATAACGTTAAGCAAAATAACGCCGTATGGGAGCCTCGATTGAATAAACTGTTACATCGTTAACATAAATACTTTAAATTAGCAACGTTTACTTTTTTTCTATTTCGACATCGCGTTCCTCGTCCAGTTTCTTCCTTCTCGTCCAGTCTTGTTTCAGTCTTATCCCAATCACATCGCATTTAACTATTTACATCCACTTTTAGGCTCCATTCAAATTCCAATATGCGCCGCTCACCGTACAATTCACTTTTAAATTTTATACGTTATGAAAGCAAATCTGTAAAAGACAAACGCCATTTAGAAGAGGTTTATTTACAAGTAACAATTGAAAGAGAGAGAAGCGCAGCACTCACCAGTGACTGAATTCGAATCCTGTTTCTTAGTGAGGTTGTCTTGGAAAGCTATGAGGGGAGCGTTGGGTCCGTTGGACGTAACGTTCGAGTTGACGTTATCTTCATTTGCAAGCTTGCCTGTTGTGGCAACACTGTTCAGATCTAAAATCTGTTCAAGCTCAGCCGAATCTGTCACCGGTTGCAACACGTTATTTGTGCTGAACGTGTCAAATTCTGAAAAATCTAGTATGTTGTTTGTAGTATTATTTTGCTTTCTGAAAAAAAAAGAAGAAAACAAGACGTCTCTTAAAGCTCCCAATCAATTCAAATATAGACATTATGTTACAATATTAATGATACAAACTTCTCGTTAACATATTTACTATATGCAAACGCAAATTAAATTAAAATAGGAAACTATTGCCATCTATAGCTCAGTTCCGGACCAGACTCTGCAGCCGTTCTACACAAAAACTGGCTCCCACAACACAGCTTCCAAATAAAACAAATTTCATCTAAAGTAACTAAATCCGAACCACATCTGCAAATTTATAACTATGAAAACATTTGAAGCGACACACATGCCTGACTATGACCTAAAAACCTGCATCTAGCGGAGTCATTGGTAATCAACAAAAGCTACACATAGAGATTGAAGTTTTTCTCGGTAACAGTTCTCGGGCTTCTAACAGAGCGGACTTAACGTAGAGCGACGTTTCGATGACTGGCTCTGTTCTCATCTTCTGGCGAAGTGACTTTCCGAGGTGAGATTGCGTATTTACAAGGAAGCTCCCTCACCTTGTCACTAAATCTCTCCTCTCCCACCTGATAAACATACCTCACAAATACGAAGCCTCTTCACCAGATGACAGCCAGTCATCGAAACATAGCTCAACATAAATTCCACTCGGTTAGAAGCCTGACAACTGTTGGTACAAGGCTACACATGACGAGAACTACATCCAGATCTAAATGTGTCGATCAAACCACGAGTATGGGAACAAGCTGAAATGGAACCGCCGGTCTAATATCAGCATATAGCGAGAACTATGCTGAACTGATCCCGAAACATGGATGTTCAAACTGAAAACATAAATAATGACATATGAAAGAAATTTATTGTCATTATCTATCCATTATCTCCCTTGTGTCCAAATATTTATGCACTCAAATTTTACGAAAACAATTTAACAAGTTGACTTTCAATAACAGATTTCTGGTCTAAACGTAGAGCTCTAACAAGTGTGTTTATGAAAGGTTCAGTTACAATTCTCATTAACCACTTTTCCCTTTACTTCCTCCTCTTGGTACTCGTAAAACGCAAAGATTAACACCACACTTACGTCACGTTACAACCGCAGAAATACTTTGATGCTCACCTACTTCCAAACTAAATACGTACGTCAATCCAGACAAATTAGTTTGTGCAATATCACCCAAGCTCATTTCTATTCACGGTGAAACATTTCCATTTCCAGGATTGCTTGTTCCCTCAGTGAAAGTTCTGTGAAGTTAAGCTTTAAATTAACAGGAAATACACCTATAAAGGTTAATGTCGACCATACAACCAATATGGGACATGGAATACTGCCCCCCCCCCCCCACCCCCCAACAAGAGTAAAATGATCGCGTTTGTTTGGAACTGCTCAATTGTGCTCCTTAGAACATAAAAATAAACTGTTGAAATAATTAGCATAGCCAAATTGAATTCTAACATAATAAGGATAGTTCTAAAATTTGATCCAAGGCCGTTTTCGACAACATAGCATTCTGTTATGACTGTTCTCTAGTTAATCAAACTGTAGAAAAAGCATACAACCCGAGAAACAAAGTGATACGAAAACAATGAAAGAAAGACCACCCTAGATAGTAGAATAATATGTTAAAGTATTGCATGAAGGAAAAGTTTGTAGCAGGTAAAAAATTCAATAAATATTTTATTTTATTACTGAATAATTTTAAAGAAAGTATATCTGAAACCAGAAATTTTAAAGATAGAGTATTAAAGTTCTAGTTCAAGAGCAAAAATGTTAAATACATACCACACCATACAAAAAATAAGAACAGTCCGCTAACGGTATGACAAGCAAATGGAATTATTATATTCAACCACGTTTTACTCGCAACTAACTTTGTAAAGAAAAAAAAAACATTGAAGAGTCGAATTAACCACCACAAAAAAATTGCCATGACGAATCTTACATTTGTCATTAAATTCTGCAAACTACTATAGAGAACAACATGAAAACAGCAATTCTGTACGACTTTCTAAACTCAAATTTCTTGAAGTATTTATAATTTGAGACACTGTTGGTACCACCATTTTTTTTTTAAAAAAAGAGAGAACTATGTATATTAATCTTAAAAGGTAAATTCGGAATGATAAACAGTCCCATCCAAATTGTGTGTGTGTGTTTATGTATGTATAATACAGTGTTAAACATTGTGTGAAATTAGCCATAAATGATTTGATGGTATTAACTCACATAAGGCTTGCTTAGTCCTTCAGTCTGCACATTTTTCTGAACGCTTTCAGGAAAAACATACACAAGTATACATTAAACGCAAAACGTGAAATCAAGCAAATTGAAATTAACACACACATTGAACACCAAAACAACAACTACTAGCAGAAGCGATATCTAAACATCTCTCTTGTAGCATGCCGACACCACAAAGAACACTGTCAAAGAGAGGTCTATGATAAAAATTCTTTCCTTTTACTAATCTAGCCTTGAAGAGAGTTTAAAAATACGGGCACATATATCATAAATGTAAATGCCATAGCTATATTAAAATAAGCTGATAATGACCTTAATGATGAAATACTAATTCTAACAAATTTAGGTGTGCAAACGTAATAATATTGCATGAGTGAAATAAAGATATGAAAGTTATGTGATATTCTCTCATTTTAAATTTTCTTACTGTTGGGGGTTAAAAGTTCAGATTTCCTGTCCATTTATAGAGAAAGCATATCTGTCCTATTTAAAGCAGCATATTCCTCTGATACGTGCTAGCTTCTTGTAAAGTTAAAAGTGTTTCAATAACAAAAAAAATATTTTGGTCGAATAAAATCATTTCAAAAGAATTCCTGGCGTTTCCCCCTTCAGTCTTTCCATACAAGCTCACTTTCCTTTAGAATTTAATTGCATAAAAGTTCACCAATTTTTTTTAGCTACATATGCAGTAGAAGCTTGTGCGCCTTCTGTTTCAGTGAAAAATTGAATATAGGAAAACAAAAGGAACTGATAAGCAAAGATCTGAATTGATAAAAATCTAAGCCTATTGATAGGCTTATGAAAAACAAAGTGGTTGGTTCAGCAGTTAGAGTGCTGTATATACCAAACAGAATAAACAAAACTGGTGAACAAAAAGAACTATAATAAAAAGCAAATAATAATGATCTAATAATGTTTGATCTGATTATTAAAATAACTAATTGAACTCCAGGCTTCAGATTTACTCATAAATATTGTAAAAATTTGTTATTTAAAGGAAAGAGAGAGATGGTGGCTTACCAAAAATTGAAAGGCAGCGTCGCCATGTTCTTCAATTTTTCAGAGGTGCATTATGCTGGCCCACATGGTGCTTCCCTTCTTACATAGGAAATTGATGCCTCCAAAAATTTGAATAAATTTCTCTTGTCTAACATGGCAACATCATACCTCAATTTCAGCTAAGCAACCAACTTTTTCAACTATATACATATTTTATATATATATATATATATATATATATATATATATATATATATATGCATATAAATACATATACATACACATACACACACGCACACACACAGAAAATGACATTGTCAGGTTAATTAAAACAATTAATAAGGGCAGGAAAGAGGGACTAAGTTGGTGACTTACCTAAAGTTCACAGATGGCAGGCACAATGTACGGTTTGATGTCCTTGAATTTTCGAAGGCATGGCCCCCTTCATCAGTAGGTTAGGAAAACATTTCCAGTCGACAGCTGGATGTCACTGGAAATGTCTTCCTAACCTTCTTCCACCAAAAATTCAAGAACTTCAAATCCTACGTGGTGCCTGCCATCTGTGAACCTCAGGTAAATCACCAACTTAGTCCCTCTTTCCTGTCCTTATTAATTGTCTTAATTAACCAGACAATGTCATTTTCTGATTATATGTTTTATATTTTCCTACTTCTTTACATTAAAGAAATACTCAAATGCTTATTTCAGATCAGAACAGAGCCGTATCATTTTGCATGCTGATCAATGAACATATGGGATATGCATCGCTATAATAGCAGAGACAAAAGTAGATGCAAAACAACACTTTTCCCATAACTTACTTAAACTCTAAAGTCATCAGCAACTCTTTATGCAGTTGTGACATATATAATTGAAGCAATATCAACTGTCCTTAAAATCAGAAGCACCAGAAAATGAGCTATTACAAACATGCAAACTAAGTGATGAATTAATTCACTTACACATTTTTGCTCTTTTGTTGCAGCCTCAAACCGTGCGAAAGAAGGAAATACCAGCATTAAATAAAGTAGCTGTGTGCTTGCGTAGAAACATGTACAATAGTTATCAATATGTAAAGAAGCAATTTAAAATTCTATCGTAAATACTCTAGACGAAATCGGAGGTGGGGAATAAGAAAGAATATATTTTGATATCTACGCCTCTGTACTGATATGATTACCATTTTAACAATCAGTGGATACTGGTGTTAAAGAAATACATTCAGAAAGGTAAAGTTTTCAAAACTCGTCTTAAACCCATATTTCCCATCATTGCACAAACACACAGTAAATAAATGCATATAAAAATAAATAATAAATTTGTACAACTTCAATCAATGCAGGAGGCAAATTATTTACAATAGAATTCAGAAAATTATATTAGTTTACTCTCCAATTTTTAAAATAGGGAAGTTTTGAACACAATTTTAATATGAACACTAAAATTTCTACTAATCCTGTATTATAATTCAACATAATTTTTTTAACAAGTCCATTGAGAATAAATAGAATTAAATCCCCAAGAGAGCATTGTAAAACACATCAATGAAATAATCTAATAAAAAGCACTGATCACATATGACTGAAGGCATAAAAGAGTAGCTTTGGATAGCTTCATAAAATTTAATAATTGTATATTCTTTACAATTGCTTCAAGTTCTATATATAGTATGAAAGCTATTGTCACATTTGGGTACAATATAAGCCAAACATTAAATTTTGTATGACATACTCAGAATTAATTTTGCAAATTATCACAAAAATGGCTTACACAAAGCAGGATAGTAATTTTAATCTTTAAAGGCAACTGCATCATTTAGCAAATTTTATAACAGCAATGCAGTGGGTGGTTGGAAATAATTTTTAATTAAGAAATTGATAAATCCTTAAACTAAGGAAAAAATATAAATATATAATGGTTAAATTATTAATATAAATAAGACTGAAGTGAGATTTATTCCAGGTTATTATTTATACGAGGGTTGTTTTTAAAGTATAGCTTTAATATTTTGTCAAGGTAGTTGGGGATTTTGAGCATCTTCAATTTATTGATATACCATACACAGCTATGAAAAACAACTGAATGGCCCGCCAACTGTGAATTATTCATTTCTTGACTGCAAGGTATGTAACGCCAGCAAACATTCGTTGGCAATTGTGTGAGGTGTATGAGGAAGAAATATTATTTACTGGAATGCTGAACAAATGGATTAGACATGAAAATATGCACGACGAGCTGTGGACTGGCTGATTGTGATGACAGATGATTTCTTGCAAGATGAACGAGAAAACATTTGACTGGGTAATCAACTAAGAAATTTGTGAGATCCTACGAAAGCTCAGTTGTGCAACAAAAATCGTGAGACACTTTTACATGAAGTAATTTGGATACATGACAATGCCTGGCCACACACCTCCTGACAAACTCAATATCTGATCACATTGTTTGGTTGGGAACAATTTTTTCACCTTCATTCAGTCCATATTTGGAGCCAGGAGATATTTATGTGAAGAAATTCCTTGGTGCAAACATTTGTACAACGATAATGATGTGAAAAAGGAAGTACAGACTTGGCTTTCATCACAGGCAACATTTTTCTTTAGCAAAGGCATACAAAAACTGGTTTTCTGGTGACTATGTTTACAAGGAAATTATTAATAATAAAATATCTGGAAAATAATGGTCTGTTATTTTTTTAAAAATAAGTACTTACTTTAGAAACAGCCCTCATATACAAAGATGAACCTACACTACAAGAATTAAAAATATATTGAGCTGTAAATTTACAAATAAACCAAATTTCAAAATTATCAAAAAGAATATACTTGACAACACAATTCATGTTAATTTGAACATTTGAATCTATCTCACACCACCCTCCAGTATTATTTTTTCTATTTCACAAACAGAGGTGCAATAGATGAAGCATTGATAAAAGATTGAAAATGGTTTAATTGTACATGATGTCTTGTGATGAAACAAATTCTAGTTTCGCCATACTAATTTGGCAAAACTGAACATACCTCATAAAGACTACAGACATTTGTCTTATTTAATTACATGGCAGTATTCACACATTGCAGACAAGGAATACCAAAATAAAATTGAATAATGAACAAAATAATGCCAACTTCCATGAATGACAACACAAATGTTGAAATGGACAGAGTCAAATTGCCTTGGATCAACGCTGAATCTGACATTTATTCATTAGAAAATAGTGTTTGAGCTGAAAACAGTCACAGAGTATGGAAGACATTGCTATCTTCAGAGAAGTAAAATAAAATAACAGAAAGATACCTCTTTGTAATTTAACAAGTTTCTTTCAAATTTGTTATTTATGAAGCCAGTATAAATAATCAAGAAATGGGGCAAAACCTGTAATGGAGATACCATTAATACTATAAATAAGAAAATGAAGCTAATCATTCAGACAACTCGGCAGATTACAAAAAAAAAAAAACTTGCTACAATATAAGTTTCAGAATAAGTTAAGCATACCAATTGAATGTAGAGAAAGATTATCACAAGAATGGCTTGATATATGGCATAAAAATTCACAACTCAGTAACTGTCAAATAAAACAAACAGTTTGGAACAATTCATTAGAGAGCGAAATAGATCACTTCATACTTACACATTATCTACATTGACAAAGTCTACATCACTGTACTGCACACCATTCCTATGACCGTTGCTTTGTTGTGACTGTGAAGGGGGAATAACACTACAAGCACTACTTAAAGAGTCTTGACTGGTTTCCATTGGTTGTACACCACTGCTGTCTATTAACTTTGTTTCACTGGCTGACACCTTTCCATTTTCCACTATGTCGTTCACTTGCACAGACTGACCATTATTAGAGGCATCCACATTTCCTTCTGGATCTCCTTTTGAATCTTCAAGAGGGCTTGTTTCCTTCACAAAATCTACATCACCGTCACCTTCCAATTGGCCCTATAATCCACAAGTAATTTTATAGTACAAAAAACTCCTAGTCATTAAAACTAAACCAAATTAGCTAACCATTACACCAAATTTTCTCATCTTCATAAATAAGAGATGCTAATGAATCCAATACTATGGTAGTCAAAAGTTCAAAAGAATTTTACTTTTGTAACACTAGACACAATTCATTATCATCATAAAATAACTCAATATATAAATAAAAAATTGGATACGAAAGAGAGACAGAAAAAGGCCAGTGACTTACATTAAAACGACAGTAGGCATAACTGGGATATAATCCAGCTGTATTGTTTGTCAAAGTCCGACAATATCTTACTTAAACAATTAAATTAATATAAAACACATACTACATTTCCTTCACAATTTCATGGACCTTCTCAAGTTAGCTACAGTAATGGAGTCCATTTAAGTAAAATATTGTTCGATTTTGACCAGTAATACAGTAGAACCCCTTTTTTCAAGAATCTCCAAAGATCAGAAATTTTGTTCCTTGAATAGCTTACAGTAAAATCCCTTTTTAATTTTCCTTACATCTTGGGGTATTTCTTGCATAAAATAAATATGAAAAGTTTTCTAAGGTTAAACTAGTTCACTAAAAACAGGCAGCTTTGGTTTCATTTCAAAAAATTGCCAAGTATTCCTCTATTGTCTTATGAGCCAATTTTGGCAACATATCAATTCATTGAAATAGTTTATTGATACATCTTATTCTCTCTCTTTGCTACTATTTCCTCTGTGACATTTGTCACCACAAAAACTAAACGTTTCTGAAGGGAGAGGCTTTAGAACAATCCCTGCTTTAACTATGATATTTGGCTGACTCAGAATTTTATGTCACATGCAGCAACTTCCATTACACAGCCCTTTTTTTTTATCATGAATATCACCAGTATATTTCATTATTTGGTAATTTGAATTTTCAGGTTTCTTCTGATGGCATACTTTTAAAACAGATACAAAGTTCTAAACAGGTCATTGTAGCATTTAACTTAGAACAATCTAATATTTAATTGATGAAGATGTTGCTCCAAGTAACAAGATCGCGGTTAAGTTTGGAGGAATTCGAAACCCGAAGTTTCCACAGTCTTTCTTCAAACAGTTTATATATTAAAATGTACAAATTACTTGACGTGGCAAATTTTGAAGTAGTTGTAATTATTACATCTGCACTGGGAACTACACAAACGGTGTGCTTGGTGTGGGCGAGGTTTAAATCCAAATAGAATGTTCACTTATTTCTTTAAAAGGGATAAAAGAGTGAAAATCAATTGCAAAAAAAAAATACCTTAAAATCGGAAATTTCTTTGTAGCAGGTTTCCTTAAAAAAAAACTGGAGTAAGTCAAAATCGAATACTCTATTGTTCCTTAGAAAGGGGTTAATGAGTGGACATCCAAGGGAAAAAAACATTCCTTAAAAGCAGGAAAAAATTACATTATGGCAGTTTTTCTGGGACTTCCGAATTACTTAGTTGAGTAATTTATTATAACAGTCACCATATTTGACAAATAATTTATTACAAATTATATAACAATGACACCATAGTATTTTATTGTCCATCTATCCTGTTAAAATAAACAAAAAATCTATTTGTATATCACAATAATTTTATATACCTTAGTAGGGGTGCTAGTAGGAGTGGTATTTTTGCCTCTCGTTCTCAACATTATTGCTTCTACACGTTTGCGTCTGGCAATTCGTTCTTCCTCCTCCTTCTTCAAACGTTCATCCATTTCTTTCCTCAGCCTGAAAACCCACAGATTAAATAGAATCAAGTATTCAGAATAACAGGGAAGAAACTTTAAAATGTCTACCTCTCTGCTTCTTCACGGGCCTTTTTGTCTGCCTCCTCTTTTTCTGCTTTAGCTTTAGCTTCTTCTTCTCTCCTTTTTCTTTCTTCCTCTTCTCTCCGTTCATTTTCCTGCAATTCCATAAAATTAAACTAAAATAATTTGCAATAACATTATCAAACTATCCAGTATTATCATATGAACTACAGCCCTAGATAGGGTTAAATAAATGCGAATAAAAATGACAAAATTAAATTGAAACCATCAGCTACCTAGAAAAGTGTGGATCATGAAATACACAGGGTTACTCCACCAATCAATAATATTACAAAGAAAGCAAAGTAATGTCTACACAATAAATACAAAAAATCTTGTTTTAGTATAGTTATGATAACAATGTCTACCGATTAATATTACTCTTAAATTTTTCCACATAATTCCTATCTGCTGTTATAATGATATCTAGAAGACAATTACTATTTTTTTTAAGAAACAAAAGTATGTTTGACACACAAAGAAGAAATTAATAAATTTTTACATAAATACACTAAAATACCTGGATTGCTAATAACAAGCGCTGTTCCTCAGCTTTACGTGCTTCTTCAACAAGTCGTAGCTGCTCTTCTTCAAAGCAGCGCTGTTCTTCTTCTTCTTGGCGTAATCGTTCTTCTTCCTTGCGCTTTTCTTCTTCCTGGAAGTATTACACAATTATAAAGCCACATATTACATAAACAAGAATGTGAAAATGTTTCAAATTAATGGGAGATGGCGATCGGAAAGAGACATAAAGCAGTCATTTGCCACTGACCCACCCCAGACCAATAAAATTGTGTATAGAGCAGTTCCCATAACATTTTTAACAATTAAAAGTTGACATGTACCAACAAACGATGAAAACCAATATCTTTGTTACAAGAAAAATAAATAAATTTTGCCACAACATTCTTAAAAAAAATAATGATGGCTCATAATTAATAGAATCTAACTAAGGAAAACACAGAAGGGAGGGGGATATTGGATTTCAATTTCAGGTAAAGCTCTGTCAATCTTACCTTCCCATACAAAAAATTTTCATTATTTTGACAATCCAACATTTCTAGATGTAGGATGCTTCCTTAGAGATGGTAAGACATATCTTCCTTTTGTTTTTCATATATCAATTAATATATAACTATATACAAGCGCTGGGTGTATTTGTGTACAAAATAAGAGCAAACTTGAATTACACAACAATGAAAATGAGGACAAAACACATATCAGCAATATAAAAAATTATCTTAAAGATTTAAAGCAAAATTTAAGTTAATATTTTAGCTCAATAGGCATGTGGATGTGGCCCACTTAATTGAAATATATGTATAAGTAATATATGTTACATATCCATTCCACAATTATTATTTGAAGAAGTTACCATGATTAATAACATTATGTAATACTTGTCCAACACTTAAAATGCTTACCAATCTTTGCCGTTCAAGTTCTGCTTCCCTCTCAGCCTGTTCACGAGCCAAACGCCGCCTTTCAGCTAAGGCTGCTTTTGCCTCTTCCTCTGTCGTGATACGTGTTTTAGCAATCATGGAGGCTGAAAATTGTAACTAAGAATGAAATTAAGTCAATCAACAATATCAATTTTATTTACTTGTAGACAAAATTAAACAACTGATTAACTTTTCTATTAAAAAACAGTAGTTTTAAAATGACTCAATTTATTCTATTCTTGCAATGTAGGAACATACATATTCCCTGGGATGATATGAGAAAATTGTAATAAATTTGTGACAATCTTGTGTAACACTAATGAATTTAATATAGTTTTGCTTGGAAAACATTTCAAGAAAAGATATCAGAAACAGTACAATTATCATGGGATATGCACATGTGAAACAGCACATGCATATGTTTGCATGCCAAACATGTTTACCAGTCATATCGGCTTCCTGCTCAGTACTTTGTTCAGTGCCAACTACAACAGGTTCCAGCTCACTTTCATTTTGTTCTTTTGGTGTGATGTTCATTTCTTTATCTGGTTCAGGTGTAATTTCTGGTGCTGTCACATCTTCAGCAATATCCATCTCTTGGGATTTATCTTCTACTATGCTTTCAGGAATAATCTCTGGTTCAATAATATCACATTCAAATGGAAGATTTGGAATTTCTTCTTTCATAACATTAACGTCATACAAAGAATCCCCTGGCAACTCTTGGGGAAGAGAGGGAGCACTATCTGAACCTGGAGATTGCAGTGGAGTGGCTTTCGGGGTCACCCTAGGTGAAGCCTAGAATTGTCAAAATTGTTAATTATATAAAATACAATTAAAATGTTTAAGGAAATGTAAAGAATTTTCAAGCTGACAATTGAGGTTAAGGAAAGAAATATTCTAACACAATCATACTTTCAACAACTTAAAAGAAAGCCTTCAAAACATTTAGAATATGAGAGAGACACAAAGAAAAAGAGGTAACTTTACAAATATTTTTACTGAAAAATTAAAATTGATATGACTATAACTGTACCTTAGCATGCTTCATCAGTTTTTCAATGGGTTTCTTTGGTGGTGTCTCAGGTTTGGTCTGCTTCTTTGTTGCGTGAACTTTGGGCAGTGGTGGTTTCAACACTTCTTTTTCACTAGATGGACTTTGTAATTTTGCCGTTTTCAGTTCTCCTGCGATACCTGTTAACAATGAGTGAGGATTAGTGTGTGTACTTTAATGCTGAAAATGGAAACCATGACACTCCAAACAAAACATTTCAGAGAGGTTTCAGAAAAACACAATATATCTCATGCTACATTACAGACCATATTCATGCTGAAACACTGAATGTTTAATTGGAAATTAATAAATATAAATAGTGAACAGTAACAATTTCTTTGGTTTGTAACAAAATTATTTAAGAAGAATAAAACTGGTCTTGTATACAAATTGAACTTTATGAAAATACCTCAAGCTCTTGGTACAATTAGTGACAGTGTATGTTAAATTTAATTATATGATGCAGAATGCCATATTATTTAAGATTTCATGTGTATGCTTCTGTGCTGTACATACTAAATAAGCCAGTAATATGATTGAGTAGCAGTTTCTTGAAGGTAGAAAAATTAAAAGCAGTTAAAGGCCCTAATTGGTTACTAAATACATTATTTCTTTGTGTGTGTGTCTGCCACACAGATCGACAATGTTACCACAAGTTTCCGAAAATATAGTAAATTTTAAATATATCATTATAAAAATGTTTTTGAAATTGTTATATTAAGATTGAGTTAAGTCTACTATGTTGTTATGTACATTGACAGTTAATACAACACAAGTCTCTATGGATATGTGAGCCATAAGTACAAATTTATAATGCCTCTATTACGACACATTAATCTTGTTGGAAACAAGTGCTTATTTTAAATATAGAGTTGAAGCAAAGAATCAAGTCAGTTCACGATGTTTGAAAACTCTTAAGAGAAATGAATTAATTCCAAACTGTATGACAAAATGAGAAAGTTATAAGCTGAAATTATACAAGTAATTACATAAAATGACACAGAATTATTAGAACAAATTTTAAATAATATCAATTGGAATAAAAATTGGAAGGTGAAATTCTCTTTCACATATAGATCTTTATTACCCTAATTTTCTTTAATTTTGGTTTTATGGTATACAAACCATGAAATGCAGCTAAGACCATAAAACAATTCACTGAAGAAAATGGAAAACCTCTGCAGTAATCACAATAATATATGTGATAAGAAAATCCACATATATCATAATGAGCACAGTTGCACAAAAAGTGAAAGAAGAATTGAAACTGCATTCATTATTCCTACTATTCAGTGACACATAAGATAGGGATTATGATAGAATGTTTATAGAAATTGTTTTATGCTTTTAATAATCCTGTATGCTAATGAATAATAATCCTGAGTGTTACGAAATATAGTTGAAGAAAGTAGGGAAAAATAATTCAATAATCATTTGGCATTTATGCCCCATGAAACTAGTTCCTTACAAAAACACATTAATTATAAAAGATTAGCTAGTGAACTCCAACACCACAAAAATGAAAAATGGTAATTAATTGATAATTTAGAATAATCAAGAATATATAAACTTGGACACATATATTTCTTTTCTTTAGTAAGCCATGGTGGTGATAATGTATCAGATGGTGAAATTGCTAAATTAGGCAAGTATTTGAATCTTTTACACTATTACTCATAAATTAAAGTAGTTATTTAAAATGTTTTGAAGTAATAGGAACATTTGAATTTAGATTTATATTTACAAGAAGAAGCCTCACTATGTCTGTGTGCGGGTTCGTGGCTGACACCCGTCACCGCGATGCTGAAAGGACGGGGACGACGTGGGGCAGCTGTGGGGCGGGCACGCAGGCTCACCCCTGAACCTACGCTGTTGACGCTGTGCTGGCTGAGGGCGCTCAGAGGACGTGGCGAAGGGGTAGCTTCACCGGATCGCAGCCCTAAGAAGCGGGAAAGGTGAGGCCAAGCAGGGCAGCAAGCTGTTCAACAACTTGGAAACCATGTTTCATTTACACAAGTGTAAAATAGAGGCAGAAAACTATGTAAACCGTTTCCAAATTGTTGAACACAAAAAGACATCTATAGTGCACATAATGAAGAATTGCAGAAAATAAGTCCAAAAGATAACTATGCACACATCTTGAAGAATCATAGAATTAAAGTCAAAAAGATTCTAAAGATAAAGGTGCATCCATAAATCGTGCTAAAGAAACTAATTTACAACAGAAAATTCTGATACCTGGTTTCCTTATTGTATGATAATCACTTAGCATAGAAAATTTCTTTAGATCCCTTGGTTTTTAGCCATTAAAAGATCTGCAATTTAAG
Source organism: Eucriotettix oculatus (assembly GCA_034510155.1). Classification (NCBI taxonomy): domain Eukaryota; kingdom Metazoa; phylum Arthropoda; class Insecta; order Orthoptera; family Tetrigidae; genus Eucriotettix; species Eucriotettix oculatus. The sequence goes on from CM067380.1 coordinate 29,162,942, forward strand.
TTTGTTATCAATTCAAATTTATATAAAATGTTCATTACAAAGTATAACCTGTACTGCAACTATCTCAGTTGACTGATTGAAGTAAAAAAAATTCTCCTTATCCACTTCAGCAATTTACTAAAAATGTTATAATAATATAACACAAACTTCATTTATGGAAACTTTTACCAAACTAAAGTATACTTCATCTTTTTCTCACAAAAAGGTTTCCATTTTCCCATATGCATACCAAAATTTTAATTTCAATTTCTCAATTTAAATTAATTATTTTCAGATATTGACATTATTGCAACAAAAAAAAAACTTTCCATTAAACAACGTTCAATTGCAGTCTATTCATGTAATAATGCTGTACATAATAAAACTCTTAGACAAATATTAGAAGTTTAAACAATAGACTAACTTTAGATTGTACTTGGCTGCATGAATTTAATAAAATAGTTGTCATCTGAGATCAGGCTACAATCACTTCTAACCCCCTCCTCCTTTTTCTCCCCATAATAAACTTTCTATATTCCAAATAAAATACAAAGAATGGCCAAAAGTAAGAAATTAAGTAATTTAATAGAATATGTTTCGTCCCCAAACTTTAGGGACATAATTAAACATACGTAGTTGAATACAAATAAAGCCTACACAGTTGGGGGACAAAACACATTCAAATTATTCCATTTCTGACTTTCAGACATTCTTTGTATTATATATATATATATATAGTCAAATTAATTTAATTACTTCATTTATAATTTCTATATTCCACTCCATAGTGTAGCATTAATTCACTTTTAAGTTGTTACTGAAATGTTACAAAGGAAACCAAGTATCTTAACAATAGCATCATCAAAGTTTCATATATATATAGCATTGCCACATTGCCAAAAATTAGTTAGTAAAAAAAGGAAGGGTAAGACACTGGTTACATTATTCATGCATACTGCTGAAATTAATAATTTATGAACTTTTTCAATTATATTTTTTTAATAAACTGTGGCCATATAATGAAAATCTGAAGCCTTCAATGTGGCATAACACAGATAAAAAATTTAATATATAGAATGAATGTATACAGATAAAAGAATTTACATATATTGGCCATTTAATTTTGAAACAATTATTTAAGGGCAGTCCGATAACTAAGATAAAGATCTGGCTAACCAAAAACATAAAATATCAAAATCGACTATTGAATTTATTTCCAACTATTGCAGAATACACTTATACATGTGTTTTTTTAAACAAACTATCATTTACATAATCACCTGACAATTTATAGATCATGGAAGCTATGATTTCTTATTAACATAAAACTAATGTTCCTTCAAAGACCTGCCTCTGCGGAAAGTTTTTCAATGTTTCTGCAGACACTTTTCCTTTTTATTCTAAACATATGCTACAAATTAAAATGCATTAGAAGAAATTGTATGTCAAGTGCCATTATCTGTGCCTTTGTCATTGGACAGTCCTTCATAATTTGGGAAATGTAGCAGAGAAAGCTTAAAATCACAATGGCTACCACCGGAAGGCAATTGCTCAGACATGTTATGTTAATTTAAAGAAAGCAAAAGTCCTGAAATGGTAAAAGTTAAAGTAATTCAATATAAAAATAAGTTTCAAGTTGATTCCGCTGTTAGTGATGCGCCACAGTATTCTGTAGGAAACTTAGTTTTCTCAAAATGAGAAAAATTAATAGGTGTTTTATTATGAGAAGGGTTACCTGTACCAAGATGGACAAGAAGCCTCCACCTCTCAGCGATGAGCAGTTCTGAGAAACGTACTTACAGTTTATGCTGCACGTACAGTCAATGGTGCCACACGCAATAGATCTCATACACCTTAAGTATTGCATGCACTTTGCTCCACCAACACCAAACAGTTACATGAACTATATTACAAACAAGATGATTAGTGGAAACATTGGAAAAACTTAATAGAGCACACAAAAGCAAGAGGCCTGATAGTTGAATATACAAAAAGCATTATTAGGAAAGCAACTCAAAATTCAGTTACTGGTTTTTGGTAAATTACTTGCATGCAAAATAATAGGTCATCAATATTTAAATTGCATCCATACAGTATATATATATATATACACACACACAAATTAAAATTGTGCATGTACCTATTTCTACAGATGCAGTCTTTTAGAGAAAATTCCAGATGTAACTTAGAGGTTAATTTCCTTACTGTAGTTCTTTAAGAAAATCATTACCAACACAAAACTTTAACATTTGTCAAGCAAATCACTATTATTTTTATTAAATTGTTCACAATTTAATTTTTTCTGTATAATGCTCTACTCATTCCCTTCACTAATATAAACTGCAAAAGTGAATGTGTTGTCAAGTTATCTCAAACAAAACTAGCATTTTTTTAACGAACTTCTCGCATAATAAAAGTCTAGGTAATTGCTGCAGGAGAACACACTATTCTAACATTTCTCACGTGTAAATAGATTAAATTATGCCTTATAACTATAGCATTATCCCGCATTCCATCTGTATAATAATTTCACTGCATTTTTTTTATAAGGGTAATAACCAATTCAAAAGTTTTTACTAAGGTAAAATTAACAGTCCATTTTGAAATGGCAAATAATGGGGGCATAGACAAACATTTCTACATACTCCACATTTTTTAGTGTGGCCTTATATCAGTTTATATTACTAATGAATGTGTAAATTACAGGTAATAGAAGATTTGACTACATTCAAATATGAATTCCAGTAGTATTGTGGAGGCTTCTAAATGATCAATGTATGCTGATATTTATGTTTTTTAATTAGAGTTTTTATGTTAGTTATAGCTTTGTTCTATCCTGTCATAATAAAATTCAAGAAGCATTATTTCAGCTAAAAACTATATTGACATGTTGACCTACATATTGAAATAAAAGTTTGCTTTAAATTAATGTTTAATGGCTAAGATAAGCAATTCCTTTTATACAACCATTTGTCAATCAACATTGCACTGAAAATGGTTTGTAATGCAAAACTTAAATATTACTTTAGATTAAATTTCCTTTTATCATTCCTCTACAAAATAAAATACAAATTTCTAAATCAACTGATAGCTTCTCATAACACTACAAAAAAAGCAAACAAACTAAGAAAAGAATCTTCAATTTCTCACAGAGTAATCCAACATACAGACTTGACAAACAATCATGCCAAACCAATGAACTACATGCTCGAGGTATCAGGCTTCGAAAAGCAGCTTTTTAAATGAAGGGCAAGTATATTAAGAGGGCTGTTTGCAATTTCTTACATTTTCAAATTCCCGTGGTGATTATGTATGAAATTTAAATATGAATTGTCTGTAAAACCTGTAACACAGTGAAAATATAAAACTGGCACGGTAAATTTTGAAGGTAATTGATTTAAAAAATATTTGACAAAAAAAAAATTGTAATCTGACACACAATGAATTAGCTATACAATTTAGAAATGAAACTATTAGCATAAATGAATCCATAATTTACTGCATTAATGTTTGTGCTGCATCGAAGCATGACACCCTCAAACCACACTTACCTTTGGCTCGCTGTCTTAGCCTTTCTGTTCGGTTAACTCTTGGAGGAGGTGTGGGTGCGTGGCCACTGCTCAACTGCACCATGCTCTTCGAAGCCTCGGACCTGCGTAACTTTGAGGTGATGCCAGTGGCAGCTGCCAGGTGACTCATGCTACGTGACATGCTCTTGTTGGTTGTGGCAGGAGAAGGGATAACAGGTGGAGGTGGCCCTCGCCTCGTTCGGGGCTGGGCCAGTTGATCCAGGCGTGACATGGAGAACGCCCTACCTGGAGCGGCCCCACGGCGAGGGGTCAAGTCACGAGGGGAAGGTATCGTGGGCATCAAATCAGTCTTCCGTCTGTTGACACGGGCAGAAGACACGTACACTGGGGTAGCTTGGACATCAACTTCATCACCTGGCATTAAATAATATTTTTAAAGATTTAATAATACAAACAGACAAAATATCCAAATTTGTATTTAATTAACTATTTACAAAATATTCATATCATAACCAGAACATACCGGTTTCAGTAAAGTAGAAATGGTGGATATTGTAAGGTAAAACATCTGTACAGAATACTAATAATTTATTTAACTTGACAGTGGTGATACATAATTTCTTTCTAGCCTATAAAAATGGCACTATTGTGCGAGATCTTGAGAAATTTAATTTTATTTCGGTACAATTGTGGAACTTACCATTTTATAACAGCTTTAATAAATCAGCATAAATACAATTTAAAGTCAAACCAGATATTAAGTGTATGATGCATACAGTACTTCATGTTAGTGCAAATGTTTCACAGAAGAATTCATGCAAGATTAAAATAATTAGAAACGGTGGATATAACATTTTGCAGGCAAGTTTGCAAAAATGACTTTGTATTACATTTATAAATAGATGTAATGCTCACAAAACTAATTAATATCTAGTAACTATAACATTCCTAAGAGTGATAAAAACATACTTGTTTCAATATGCAACCTATTTGGGAAACTATCAAAAGCAGAGCCAAGCAAATCATGCCATTCACTTCAGATTCCACACGAACAATAATCAAGCATTCCAACAATATGACACACAATGTGCCGAGTCTAATACACAAAAATTTAGTATCTATGTTATGTAGACACCAATTCATGATCTAAACAAGGTTAAAGAAAATTACTAAAGGTATTAGGAGTGGATTTTACAATATATAATAGAAAATCCTCTGTAACAGTTCTTTACTGACAAATCGGATCTTCAATTACATGCAAAAACCATGTAGCAATAGGCATCAATCAATCCTCGCCTCAGAATTAAGATAAAAACTTGTCGAGCGAGGAATTCTGCAAGATCTGAACTCACCGCCAGTTGAAGTGCTGAAAATACTGGCTACACGAGAGGAGGGTGTTTGGGGGGCACTCGAAAAGTTACGTCCATCAACAGTCAAAGTCGGGTCATTGGTGGGTGCCTGGGAATTTATTTTGGTATGAGGAAAAGCTGCTAATTCAATGCTAGAGGCACCCGATATGCTTTTAGCACGCTGAGTGGGCCTAGTCACAGGTTCAGGAGTCGTATTCCAGTGGAACACTTCATACATGGAAGTGGACATTTTCATATCTGCAAAAAGAATGTTCGAGTAGTAACACACAAAATATGGATACTGGCGGTTACAGGTGACAGGACAAACTGGAAAATTACTCTGGAATAAATAAAAGAAAACAACGTAAAATTATCCACAGACCAAACCATGAAATTAAACGACTACCTGCGGACGCAGCATTCAATTTATGAGGAAGCTTTTAATTCATTCCAAAAATGAAGTAACCAAATTTTAAAATGTACAAAAATAAATAATTCTTTAAATGCAAAGCTTAAGATGATTGCGGACAATCAATAAATTAAATATGTACTGTGTAAATGCAAGTAGCCAATATAATCTGGAAAAAACATTTATACAGGAGCCTTAGAAGTGATAAATTTATGGAAATCTGTCAATGACCCCTTTACTAAAGACACAACCCTACATATGAAAAAAGGGAATAATTTGTCTCCCTTTTTATACAGTCTTAGTTATCTACTTTTTATTGAAATTACAAAACCGTATTTTGTAGAAAGCTTATAATGTAGATACTTTAGTACATTGTTTCATATTTTTAACTGTACAGTGTAGATCTAAGAACGGTATTAAACTAGTAAAATGAATATCGTGTCTTAACTGCAGGGGAAATAAAACATAAATTTTTTTAAAATGCTTACTCCTGTGAATTTTGGGGATACTTATATATATATAAACTTTTAATCACTTATCATCCAACATTACAACGAACAAATGACTGTCAATTGAACAAAAGCAAAACACAGGTGCAGTGACAAGATATAACTAACTTGCAGAACTATTCTTAAATAAATGAAGTGAAAATTATGAAATGTACCTCCATATAAAAAATTCTGTGATTCTGAAATCATATTTCCGGTGTATATTACTGACAATTTATGTTTGACACAAAATGAAACTTGTAGAGTATTTTAATACACACTTAGTGTAAACAGGCTAATCAATTGTGCTTTACAATGTTGATAAATAAATATTTGCTTGCTCTTCAATGTAACAAGTCTTTTATATCTTCTACAGCCGGTATATTATGCCACCACCTATAGGTGTTTTAGCACAGTCACAAACATCCATTTACTCTAACGATGAAAGAATATACAGATGTGCTCATGACATTAACAATTAAGAGACATGAAAAAGAATGAAGAAATGTCAGAAGTTAAGGAAGAGCATTCCGAGTGACATAGGGGATGGTTGTCTCCAAAAATTCAACAACCACCCCACATTCATTATGGAATTTGCCAGCTTTACACTTCAGGTAAGCCACCACCTTCCTAACACTCTTTCCTGTCCTTATCAATTCTTTTAATTACTCTGCAGTGTAATATATAAATATGCGTCAGGAAATGACATTGTCAGGTTAATTAAAACAATTAATACAGACAGGAAAGAGAAATAGAAAGTAGGTGACTTAGCTGAGGTTCACAGATGGCAGGCACCATGCAAGGTTTGATGTTCTTTAAATTATCGGAGGCACCGCCCCCTTCATCAGAAAGTTGGGAAGTCATCGGCTAGTCGATCACTGAAAATGTCTTCCCAACTCTCTAATGAAGGCGGCAGTGCCTCCGAAAATTTGAAGAACTCCCAACCTTACAAAGTGAACAAGTGAACTTCAAAGTTTAAAGCTGGCAAGTTCCATGATGAGTGCTGGGATTTCTTAAATTTTCTGAAGCAACTGCACCCTCTATCAGAAGATATCTGATGGCTGGCTATCACTCAGAATGCTATTACATATATATATATATATATACATGAACAGCTAGCTGCCATGTCGTTTGACATACACTATCTTGAAGGCTGGGACTTGAACTGGAGACTTCCTGCATTTAGGACAGGTGCTCCAATATCTGAACTATTCTGAGTCAATTCCCAAACCACAATGACCCTTCATGGCTGAGCTTCAATGGGATATATGAGGGATGGGCAGATCTCATAGCGGTTCGGGAATCAACCTGGATTAGCACAGACTGTAGAGCAGGTGCCCAGAAAGCAGAACATCCCAGGTTTGCTTCTTGGTCGGTCCAGTCAAGATTCCTCCATTCTGATTTTCTAAAAATAAATTCATTCTGATATCGAAATGAATGTATATAAGCAAGTAAGGATATGACACTGCCAAATATTTGAGACTGAAATGGAAGTGTCTCCACTGAGGATGAGATAAAGTAGATAAAAATTTTGGAAGGAAACTGCTTCCTTCTTCAAGAGCTTCAATGTGAATTATATATACATATATAACAATTGATATAGTAACGGACAGAAAAGTATTGGTTTAATTGAAATTTCTTGTGTGTTTCAGTCTCCTTTGCCAAGAAATAGAGGCACATTCCAAAGGCCAACCAGAAGTGGACTATAATTAGACAAACAGTATAGAAAAATATCACTGATTACTTGAAGTAACATATTCAGGGATGGAAACAAATGCTAATCGGACCGGTACCAAACACAGGTCCTGCACTTTCGGGGTGGAAACTCTACCAACTGAGCTATATGAATTGGCTCCCAACTCAGATGAAGTATTAGATTGAAGGAAAATGAAGACATTTTTCTATTCTTAAATCTGATACTTTGATGTGCTACATCAAGCATGAATTCTTTCTCAGCTGAAGTACAATTTACATTCAATGAACCTTTCTTCATTAATACTGGGAAATTTCCAGGTCATGAAGTGATAGATTTGTAAGTGAAAGTGCAGGCATATAGGATGGAAGGATTTCATTTGGGCAGGCTGTCATCCTAGGTGGATCAGCCAGTAGAGTTTCTGCCCGGGAAGTGAGGACCTGAGTTTGACTCCCTGTCTGGATGAAAATTTTCCTATTCCGGAATTCAATACTTCATATTCTACGCTACTTCAGTGTGATTCATGAAAACATGAATTCTTTCTCAACTGACTGACTAAATTGTTGTAAATAATTGTATTTATATTGAGTATGAGAATGGTGACTCACTTCACAGCTGGCTATTTAATTTTTTTTCATTTGAGTGCTCTTTTGTTGAGTTGAATCCATCAAGTTTGCTATCTCTCTTCGTTGATGACATTTTTTTTAATCACTTTATTTATATTAGAAAAACTGTTATAACCTTGTCAACAATTGTCAAAGTCAATGTGTGAAAATCAAATCACACACAGAACTATGACCAAATGTTAAAGAGAATAATTAAATAATTAAAACCTTTAGTTTTCATCATGTGAAAGCAGGATTTATAGCTTCACATTTTTGGACAAATTAATATTATAGTACTATAATAAATCTATAACTGAAGAGGAAGATCAAGTATAGTAATAATAAATATAAGAATTCAGCATTATTAATTTGTATGTATACCCTATACCATACTCTTATACATAACCACTATTCTGATAATGTAATATAAATTTTAGAAATACTTAGCATAAGATTTATCATTATCTACATGAGCAAGAATAATAACATATGAAAAACTGTGGCATATACACGAGTCACCGGGCTCATGCGAGTTCGTGCATAGAACTAAAACTGCACACAGTGAGACAAACCATAAGAAAGGAATGTCAAAATAATATTGTTGCATCATAAAATATACAAGAAAACAATCAAATATAATAAAGATTTATCTACAGTATTGTGTCATATAATGACATTTGTGTTTAAATTATTACAGGGTATGTCATCCCTTCTTACACATACAAAAAACAAAAAACACTTCACACTGTGTAGATTACTATTTATATAACAATGTTAAAAAGGTAATTTATCTAACCTTCCCCAGGTTTACGATCCAAACCACTAGCAGATGTAGCTCTTTTCTTGCCACCACCATCTAATTCACGTTCAGATGACCTCCGAGTCAACGGTGCAGCGGCGAACATCATGACGTTGCTTGTTGAAGTTGCCCTATGAAAATCGCCTTCAATTTTAAATGAGTACTTTTAAAGATCAGATTTCTAAAAATTTACATGTCTCATAGGTTTACTGCAAAATTTACAAATTCTAACAACCAAGTGTAATTAGGAGCTTTAGTAGCAATTTTTTTTCACATAAAACTAATTAGGAAATTCCCATCTCCTTATAGAAGGTTGAGGTGAAAAAGAAAAAATGGATAAATAAACTCAATGTAATGAATAATATAAGGTCTGGCATTTATAAACAATTTTTATAATACATGTAAGTAATTGGGCATAACTCACAGAAACTATAAGTTCACATGGTCTTCACTAGCCAAGATTAACATTGCATTAAAACAATAATTAATAATGTAATTTTAAATAGGATAGTTCACATAGGTTCTGCCTTTGTATTTGAACAAATTGTTATAATATTGTTTAAAGATGAATCCAGGACAGAAAATGAGCATTAAAAAAGAAGAAAGTAAATGGTAAGAAAGTGAGGAAACCATTAAAGAAAATGAAACAAAAAAGGCAATACAAAATTTCATACCGTAACAAAAAGTTAAACGAAGCAGTTCTGTTTAAGTCAAGGTATAAGATAGAAGAATCTATGGCCATGAGAGGGTTTATGCAGTTGTGCAATAGCACTGAAATTTACTTTTCATTGTTCTAAATGATTGTTATTATTTATTATCTTATTCAAGATCCACCACTCACTCTTCTACTCAGTTTCATTGTCTGCTTTTGCTTAATTCCTGTCTTATTTTCTTCATTCTGTCTGTCTTATACTTCTAATGTATAATGTCTACAAGTGTCAACAGACAATTCTCAAAAAAATTGCAGTTTGCATGAATAAATATTTTACTTTATTTTCTTTATTAAGAATTCAACACAAAAATAACCAATGTCATTAGTCTACGGTCGGAAAAATTAACGATAAACTAGACATAGGAGAACAAACCTCCGAGTCCCCCAAAACGAACCACCTGTGTCGGCAGGTTCCAGCATTCTCGGCGTGGAGCTTCCGAATGCGAATACAATAGAGCTACGCTCATTCTTTCGTTTCGAATCGATGCGTGCTTCTCGCTCCTGTAAGATAAGAGGAGTAAATTCACAAGAGTGCACACTTAAAAAAAGCCACTAAGTTAAAATCAAGAGTCTCAGACTGGAGAAGAAAAACATATTGAACGACGGAAGAGATTAACTGAAATATACCAGCACAAAAATGAAATTATTTATTAACACCCGCCTGTAATTTCGGTATTTTAAACTTACGTATCCAATTATCGAAAACGGAGAAAAATAAAATTTGTCAACGCAGGCCAATATCGGATTGGTACCACCACACGTACCTCAAACTTGCGTGTTCAAAATGGGGCAAGAAACATGATTGTTGATGCGTTATGCTGAATAACGTCTAGCGGGGTTAGAAGAATTAACCTAAATTCATGATACGGAGCAATGATCACGAGGGACAAATTTCTATATTAATACACACAACAGTGCAATTTGTGATGTCAAAATCATGGGAATAGGATGGTTAAATCGGTGGGTCCTTACCGTTTTACTGATTCGACTTCTTTATTCATCCCCTTAACCGAATCGGAATTTCAAGCTATTTTGTAGATATAACGAGACGTTTGTCATTCAAATCTTGTTACACGGTGGCGTATTCACAAGAACAGAGCCCTGCGGCTCGCCACATTCAATTCTACGTACATTAGAATGTGAGCTAGATATTTTACAAGAAAATGAGACTCAATGAGTCGCTGACTCGAGCTTGGTGGTGGTAGTACCAAGTGAAAGGCTTGGCAAATATCCATAAATACAGGAGAACAGCAATATTTCAAGGACGTTATTCATTTTATTGAGTAGCTGGAGTTTGTTGTGTCGTGTCATGTCCGTTAGGAAATCTGAATAGGCAATAATGTATTAGCTAGCTCTTTAATTTTGACTTCCAGGGAAGAATAATATTGGTTTTAAATATGTCATGCCAAAGAGGCGTACTTCATGATAACTGATATTTCCATTGAGTAGCTACATACTGTTAGTAGTACTAAAAGAAATGTTCCAATTAGTGCTTTAGGATTAATTTCAGATCGTCCATGTAACACTTTAACGGTGGCCATCATATCGAAATCAGATCTCTATTAACTAATTGAATATACAATTATACAAATTTAGCGGAGATGTGCAGTAATTTTGGCGATGTATCCATGTTGGGTATCAGCTGAGGAGTTCAATTTTTGAAACAATTTTCAGTGCCACAAAGGGAAACCGAACGACGCCTTTCACAACGTACAATACGAAGTAATCTATCTGTATATATGTCAAAATAATTTGTCCCAATGTGCCGAATATAGCTAAATGTGAATTTTAGAACAAATTTAACAAGAAGTATGACATCGACCGTTAACACGCCCCGTTCATCAGATTAACAACGGTCGCTGGGAGAGTTACCCAACGTCGGATTCCGAGACGGAACTGTAACTTAGCTGTCGGTGAGGAAGTCTAGGATTTTATATTCTCCGCTCACCTTATTGCAGTTAACCTACTTTCCCAAACAAAATTTAAGTAGGCAAAACGAGTGTCCAAATTATAGCATAGAAGTGGTAATATATTTTAATTATTTATTATAAAGTCGACCTAGTTCACGAGGAATCGTGCAACAAAATTATTTTCAAGTCATTAATGAGAAGGTGCTCGTCCAATGGGAAGCGTGTTAATACCTGATTTTTGCGTAAGATGGCCTCTCTTCGATCTCGCTCAGCTTCCCAAATCTGCCTCTTGCGCTCCTCCACTTGCATCCGTTTGTCCGTGTCGCGCTGCCTCAATTCTTCCATCCTTCGCCTTCTCTCTTCTTCCTTCTGCTCCCGAAATTTTTGAGCCGCTAGCGCTTGCTGCCGCAACTCTTCCAGTTTTCGCTGCCGCTCTTCATTCTGCCTCTCTTTCAGGGCGCGGAGGCGCTCTTCGCGATCTTTGGCCAGCGTATCCTTGCCTGAAAATGTTAAATTTAAAATATTACATTCTTCACAAAAACGGAAATTTCCTCGTGTGGAGTCCGTTGCTAGCGAAACGAAAATATTAATTCACCTTCCATCCGAAATATTGATTTCCGGAAAAAAAGGAATTCGTGAGTTAACTTTCTGAAAAGTGGAATATAACGTTAGGTAGACAAAGTGAGAAATGTGAAATACTGTTAAACTTTAGACGTTACTTGCACAAACTTAAATCGTAAATTACAACAAAGAAACTATTATCTGGATGTCAAGGTGCGTCGAGTGCCTTTCTATCTGGAAGCTGGCCTCTCCTTCAGAAAAATGACCTAGTAATGCCGCGATAATTATGCGTAAAGGAACTTGAAAATATGAAACGGGTATTCTCATCTCAAATAAAATATTTCTCTGTAATTAAGTGAATATCTGAACTTTGTATCTGTAAATTACTCTAAAGCCTATCCGGAGACTTACTGCGGATAATTTAGAACGTACCCGGCGAGGATGTTTGCAAATAAGATCAGTTGTAGAGAGATCCGATAAAAGTTTTCGCCAGATCGGCACTGGAAAGCGAAATGCGCGCTATGATTGAAAGTAGAAACTAAGTTCATATTGAGTTCATTACAAGACGAAAGAGTCCAATTAAAAACAATCTGAACACTCGAAAAACAAAGTTAGGTACGATAGATTTTTTAGGTACACCATTGAAACGCAAATAAAATTACGAAAGGAGAAATGAAAAGCACCATTTTCCTACAAAATAAATGAGAATACTGCAAGTCGGTGATCGTTTCCGCGTTCATACACAATTACAGTTTTCTAAGATACTAAGGAATCAACGGCCTCAAGTCTACATTTACAGTTTATGATCACACAGATTAATTATTTCTAGCAAAATCTGTCAAGTCAGTCACAAGGTAATCAAATTGCACAAGTAATGAATACCCACACTGGGAGCTAAAGGAAATAAAATGAGGGTCCGTCGCAGTTCTTGCAGCGTGAGGCTCACTTCTGCAAGTCGTGGGAGTACTTCCCATACAGCGCCACAGCGAGCGCTTAAACAACAGGTTAAGTGTTATAGTATTAGCACAACAGCAAACTTGTCAGAAGCATACGACACTTTCTCGTCAAGAGGGATTAATTCGAGCGTGTTCCACCTGTCTAAACGTCTAAACGGCAACTAGCTCGGCAAATCATAAAACAAAATGTATCGTGCGCCAGCAAGCTACATGCATGCACCAACTTCGGGAGGGAACTACGAGTATTACGTTTCTCAACTACGATTCTCAGCTACGGTTCCGCTTAATTGCGGAACCACTAACTACCAAACACTCCATGCAACAAACATGCGTTTTACCTTCGCTAATGTTTTCATTGGGAAGCGAATCGGGCTCTCGTCCGACGTATGCAAACCAGTGAAGGGTACCAGATTGCCCTGGACAGATCATAAGAACAGAACAACCAAAAAAACATGACAAGGAGGCTGTACTTTGTCGATATGATAAACGTAAGTTTCCGCTTCCACCGAAACTACGTAACGGTGGGAAAACGTGCAGGAAACGAGATTTATGCGGAATTAATACTGAAAATAGGATAGATTTTACTTGTAACGATGCAAAATAATTATTGCAGACTGCGGTCAACGATATCTCTCGAAAGCGAAAAAACGTTATCTAGAAGCACGATAACGTTGTTCCGTTTCGTTCGCTATAAAGATACATTCGGTAGTTCATTTTCTTACGTTCAAAAACAAAGTGCAGCCAGACGTAACGCGACATTTATAACCAACCATCTTATCTAAAGGATCAGGTCTAGAATCACCATTCGTACCATCGTAACTGAGGAAACATGCACGATAGAAACAATAGAACAGACAATACATTAACAAAGCAAATTGTAACGTTCACATGTTCACTTTTAACATCCTTATGATGCTAATGAATACTAACAATCATGTCTATGAAAGAAAAACAATACTTTCTACGGGTACTTCTTTCTTCCAAACGGATTACAAAACTGGTAAAATATAGGTCGACTAAAGGAAATTTGGTACTGGTATCGGCAGAGGGTTCATCGATGCGTTATTATCGATTCACACCGTATACGGTAGTTTCTCGATACAAAAGATGGAAATGACTGAAAACAAAATTTCTGACCAGATGTAAATGGAAAGGCGCGTCACCTCACCGGTAGCGAAGCATTTATTAATAATTTGTGAAAATTATTAATAGCAGTTAGCGCAACAAGAATCAGAATCACAATTATATGATGGGATTTGAAAAATGTTCCCGAACATTTAATACAATTCCTCGAAAGAATTTTTCAGGCAGATCGGTTTGATTGCAAGTAAGACGACTGTCGCAATCTAACGGAATGCAACGTAGTTCCAGAAAATATTTACTTGCAATCACGTGAACGTCGTACACTTTCAAGTGATTAATACTACGAGTGTCAACGTCGAAGGGCCATGTTTAGGGCACTATATTAGATTTCTTCATAAATTACTATACTATATAAGCTAAACAACGTTCCATTATAATCTGCCGCATATCCAATTTTGACTTGACACACGTCATCGACGATACGGTATATGAGGGATAATAACGAGCAGAAAAATATTTCCATGCAACAATAGGAATATTTACATTAAGAAATCATACAAATTGTAACTACAGAAGACATACTCGAAGTAAAATTACATGCAAGTGACTAAGGAAACCGTTCCCGCGAGGAACGGGACGTATGAAGAGCAGATTCTTGTCGTTATGGCCGGAAAAGAAATAAAATAATCGAATTACAAAGTAATTTCGTAGAACGAGCCAGAATAAATCTTTCGCGGAATTAGAATCGTTACGTTCAATAGCAAAGCGATGTCACAACTCATGAACGAAATGTCAGGATTTCTGAGGAAATATGGAGGTAAGAGAAATAACTCCCGCGCGTGTTAACCGATGTTGAATGAAACCGAAAACCTCACCTAAAGAACGGCGGGAAAGGTGAAACCTGGAGTAGGTAAGGAAACGCAAAGGAGAACGTACCTTTCTGTCCGGACGAGGGCCGCGACTGTTTGTTGCAGACGTCCACAGGTGCGGCACCCGCTGCAACAAAACACACAATTACCCGCTATAATGTGGACCAGGGGAATTTCTACGGAAAAGGTCAAATATTCCGGTATCACGAGATACGACTTGGCGAACGGGCCACTAACAGCCGAAGGGACGTAGATTAATCAAACGACGGAACCTTTCACAACGTGCAATAGTAGTTTAAGATAAGACTAGCTCGACAGAATAGTACAAAATTAAGAACGTGCAGTTTAACGAAAAGGTATCCCGATAAAACACGCTTCGATTCACCTTTTGATGTACTACGCGTTATGTAAACTGCGACGAAGTTAGAAATGACGCCTGCTGCATTGGTGCGATGCGAGGGTGCTCCAAATCTGACGTCGGAACCTCGACGCGCTCGGAGCTGAGAAACAATTTCCTGTACGAAACGAGGGGCTCGAATCTCGAAACTGACGCGGGGATTCCGATAAATGCGGATGTAATTACGTGTCCGGCGCGCCAGACCTTATTGATCCCGGCGACGGCATCCAACGCTTTAAGGGAAATTGCGCGTATTACAGGCTAGACAGAAATCTTTGTCTTTCATAAGGAAGCTTTAATACTATCTCTTACTTAAAACACAAACCTCAACCCAATATCCAAATATTGTCCAACTATCCGAGCGAGCAAAATTCTCGTATGTTATGTCTAAAATATTCCGAGTAGGATCTACGGTTGCAAAAATTGTACCGAAATACAGATCAAGGAGCGATGTAAAGGCGGTGATCCCTTCAGAAAACACAGCGACGACACTGCAAACAACCAATTATCAACTTGGCGTTAAAGATACTTGGAAACGTTTTAGCTAAGATGGAAGAAGTTTAGGCCTGCCAGTGGTCGTATATAACATTACTTGCATTATTATAAGCCGATGTCGTGATTTAAAAGCAAAATGCAAATTCTGACTGAACTGAAGGAGACTAACGACTTTCCCGCAGGTCTAAAATTTATACGGATTTAACTCAACACTGGGCTTTTATCGGTAAGTTTTCCCGACTGTATCACGGTTGTTTGTTATTTACTTGATAATTCGATCTAGTGTTTTCCATTTTAGTCCAGTACATCGAATGCTTCAGATTTCAATATAATTTTCGTAGACTAGAAAAAGCATTTCAAACATTTACGTTTTTTAAAAGCCTCGTTCAAAATCCATATGGCAAAGATGACTGATGTAAATTAGCGGTAGAATCTCTATGAATACGACCGCCGTTAATACGAAAAAGTCAGGTCGTCGTCTAAATCTATGCACACCTTCGATGAGGAGGTGGAAGTCGAGAGTCCCAATCGGCTCCAGAAGGACAGGGAACTACTAAAAGCCGCGCAACGACTGCGGACTAACTTATGCAAACTTTTAAACCTCTATCACAGCTGAAATTAAGCGGTACAATCGTGAAGAGATTGTACTGCATGGGTTCCGCCGCTGATTAATTTTAAAGGTAATTAAAATAGACCCACCCCGTAAATAAATACATTTAACACGGTCGAATATGACAAATATAGTAATTGAAGGTATTTATAATTTTTATGGTATGAATCGTGCAAACATTTTATCTAGAAACATTGCACCATTCCAATGCGGATAAAGTCACTGACACTTTCACAAGAATTAGTTTGGCACGTCGACATATAAGTACGAAAGATCTTATAGAGTGAAAATCGGGAAATATTTCGCGCATAATTTAAAATTGATAACCTCGAGCAATTAGAAAATTCGTTCACACATACTAAGGAAAAATGTATTGATAAAACGTTCCAAATTTCAACTTTGAACATCAGTTGATCGGCAGCACCATATACAGCACGAAAGAGAAAGTCGGTCGAAGCCTTGGGCCTAATATCCAACTGAACATGTGTGTATTTAGCCGAGACTATTTAGCGTTAATCAGATTAACTAGCGGAGATAATTCGTAGTGAAATACGAAATTATCCAACGCAGCGAAGCGGCCGCGTTAGAAAATTAACCTTTTATTTGGAATTTTATTTGATAGCGTATTCTGCAGTACGTTCCAACTTTAAACAGTTCTATAAACACTAAATTCACGGCTTCAAAAGATGAAGTATTTCTTGTCTACACTCCCGCAGTTTACGCTCGTAATTCAGCATTCTACGCACGCCTAATAGAAACATAGATCTCAGATAGGCCTTTCTTATACGAAGTAATTCATAAATATCCCCTCAACACGTGACGTGGAAATAAATTTAATTAGAACGGAATAATTAAATAATTACAAAAGGCGCTTAAGCAATGTGATTCGCAACGTGCGCATTCGTCGTTGCAAGAATAAACAAGATTGCATTTCAATAGGAAATCAATTTTTACTTGTAGAAAAAAATAGCAAAAATATAACTCCCGAGGTAGTAGTAACTGACAATTGAAGATAAAAAGTTTAATGGACCGCGGTCCAAATTCTTTAAACCGGAATCATGGAAAGTATAGTGGGAACAGTTTCCCGAAGCTGACTTCAGTTTGAAGTCTCGGGAAGTTACTGCACCGGTGCGCTTTCAGTTTCTATTACGTTCCGCAGCTGTTTTGAAGATCACAGTCGTTTAACATATCGCAACTTAGTACGTAGGCTGCATCGAGGCGTCAGTAGATGCCGGTCAAGAATAAGGATGTTTTGGGGTTGAAACGGCGGTTGTTTAACATTTTCAGGTTTTTGTGAATCTCTGTCGAGACTCGTGACACTCGCTTAGGGTTCCGTTCCGTTTTCGACCCACATACGCTATCTCCAAAATGAAGAACGATATGTTGGACAAATAACTTACAGTCGAAATAACATTGAAAGAGAAAATCGGTAGTTATTTCGGGGGTCGGTGAAAGCGAGCAGCATCGCGGTCCACTGCGGCGGAAGCTGGAGGCTGCGCGGAATCAATATCGCGTCCAGGCAGCGCGGGCGGAGCATCTCGGAGACACTTCCGATCGGCTAAGCTACGAAGGTGACAAGGTGAGACACGATACCTTCGCGACGAAGGGTTTCGCGGCACAGCTGGGAGAACATGCCGGCCCCATGGTGGACCTCTCCAACACTGCACGGCGCAGGCATCGACCCGCAGACATTGCGCGCGCACGCACCACGGCGACACATCCCCTCCACACGCAACGGAACGCAACACACACCACACACCATGCTGGACCGCATACCAACATTCAATTACACTAAAAATAATTACAGTTTCACAGGCTACAGGACGTGATGAACACTTGCGAGTATTTACAATACTTAACGTGTAGGGTCAATGAAGACGTTCACGTTACAGTAGGGTTAACACTGGTTTCCAAATAAATTGCGGTACCTCGAAATAATGCTACTGAGGAGACGCGCATTTCGTGAAGAAGCTATTATCCCTGTAGGTCGCAAGACACTCATCAAACCATATTTGGAGTTATTGACGAAAGGTGAATATGGAAATAAGATTCGAGAATTGATAGCAGTCGTGACTCACAAAATAGGACGGCGTGATTCAACAGGAAAAAGACTGACGGATGCCAGACACACTTTGGGATCCCACATGTCTTAACACACTAGGTTTAAAATATTTTAGAACCCTTACGAGGCAGAAAATTAGCCACTGCAAACAGGAGCAATATTTGTATAAATATTAATGAAGGTTTTGAAGCTCAGAGTCACCCATTAAACCAAAAAAGATTACCAGATATTTGTATGTACAAGCGTACGGGAAATTATAACTACGAAATAGAATTCAACAAACAGTTTTAAACTAATGGGTGTCCTCGCAGGGAGAAGAGTACTTTGATGCTTCTCTCCTTACGAACGCGCGCCAACGATTACGCTCCTACGCTGAACAGGCACAAATCGAGCTAAACTGACAAATCTAACCACCGATGATCGCGATTAAACGTGATGGACGCTGCGGACGTAATTTTCTTTTCCGGCTGCGCGCTCGACCAAATAGGTCCCGTGACGTTCAGTTCTGATACGTCGGTATCTAGAGAAATACCATTAATATATCAGAAGAAAATTGCAGTTCAATTAGCGGACACACCCACACCACTCCGCCGACGCGACATTAGTTTTGGCCTATTCAGGCAGGTAGCGCTGCGGCCTTGCACGTCTCTGGGGCTTCGATAAGGTTAATCCGACGTCGCCTTCGAAGTCGCCATTTCCGTTTCAAAACTGCAACCACATTTACTCATCTCCCCTGACTTCGACTTCGAGATACTTAGAAACCCAAGAAAATGGAACATCGAGATTTAGTAGCACACGCGAAGGGCGATTTGGAGCGCGTGACTGTTACTCACCGTGGTCGAGGAAGGTAACTCGGAGGGCGCTGCGGGGGCGGCGCAGGTTCTCCCGGGACAGCGAGGACATGAGGATGCCCCTGAGGGCCTCGAGCTGCGAGCACATCTCCGCGACTGAGCGACACTCGAAGCGAACGATCCCAACGATCCCCACCTAGCCCAACCTAGCACAAGCACAACCTTGCCCAACCTTGCCAGCCTGCGCTGACACACTTACGCCTTCTGCGCCGCCGAAGACTTCAATACATGCTGTGCCGACCTTTGCCCGCAAAATACAAATCACGATGAAGACCGAAGTACGTTTCCAATTGTCTGGATATCACAGGTCGAAGGCGAAATCATCCCCATTTCAAAGACAATGTGAAAGTTCTTGGAACTCAATGGTCGGATAAACTTTAGGGCTATGCTATTTTTGGGGGAAACACATCGAAAGTCGAGGTAGCGTGGCTTTCAGGGAGGAATAAGTCAAATAAAACGAAAAATTAAATCGAACGTCTGGTATCTCGTGCGAATATGAGACGGTTGGTTCCGTACACAAGATTATACGTATACGTATGGTGAGGTATAAATATTGACTTTAAAACGTGTCAGTTGACGTAATAGTATAAGAATAAGACGAGAATATGGACCAGGAATCTCTTTCTACCGCTTATTCACAAACAGCTTTGTCTGAGAACTCTGACAGATCGTTAGATAACATTTAGAAAATGCAACCACTTTTCAATGCGATATGTAGTTTAATCTCTTAAAACTGCATCTAACGGAATTCAAGTGGGAGTAAAAATTTCTTCCATTTTTCTGAACGGATCAGGAAACGATAACCTGGGTGAAACGAATACGATCGGAGGCGTTGGCGCCGCACTTTCCTATCAAGGTTTTCCACTGGACTAAGGAACTCAAGCTAGTTCGTTGCGAGAAACTGTGCGCTAAGTACGTCGTTGCGTAACGCGTCCGTTACGTCGTCGTTCTCCTCGACAGACGGGGGACGTACGACGCTATCTGACAACGTTCGGCTGACATTAATCGTTAAGCGGCTCGCTAAAATGAAGCTCTACAGCTGGTCAACAGGTCGATAGATACCACAAAGGTTAAAGTTCAACGATTTTGGGACGCTTCGAAATTCTTCCGTATTCGTCGAAAACTCCTCACAGGATAATACCTTTCCTAATTGCGGTCGTCCTATTGAAATTTGATGGCCACAATCGAACACACTTAAAGTTCATGAACTTAAAGAAACCGTGCTCAATTACGTCTCCCAGTTCCGTTTAAAATATCTATCGACGAGCTGCTACAAAAAATTATTTGAACTATTCCAAACCTATGTTGCAAGAGTAAAACAAGCACATCTGCCACCTAGCGGAGCAAGGCTGAACCACTTGCGAGAAGAGCTTCGGCAGCAGCAGCGGCGCGGCGCCACTGTGCAGCGCTTACGTGTCATCGCACTTACGTCATTGCTCCCTGCGCGTAAAACATTTCACCGCATTCCACCTACGGAGAACATCCTAGAGATGACCAAGCAGCTGCAGCTGCAGATGCTTCACAATCTTAACTACAACACAGTGTTCCGCATCTCTTACGGCATCGGTCCAATAGACTAGTGTACAGCATCCACGAACACAAAGGGGTTATAAATCAAGGTCAGCGGGGCTCTCATTAGAATAGTCTGCCGTATGTTTACAGAAAAATACATATAATTAATCGTCATCGTTGTTCGCATAAAAGGAGATGTGGTCTTCACCTCTGTGCTCGTTGGAATTTTTGATTCAGTGTATTTATAATCTCGAAATAATGAAGATATATTGTTCAGAACTTACCTCACGGCATTTCGATACACCGGCTTAAGTCAATACAATAATCTTTCAAGATAAGTTAAAAGCATACACAGAATATAGTCATAAAACGCCGTACAAGTTTACTGCTGACTGGAACTCATATTCGGGCAAGGACTACGTACAAAGGCTGACAGACATGTTTCTGAAGTACAGTTTGCTTATACATTAGAAACTTTCCCTGGAAACATTCCTGTCGAGGAAAGAGAAATGATTAAAATCGGGCGTTATTTTACGCTCTGTTCACATCTCCCAATCATGGTCTTCCTTCCAGATTATGTGAAATCCTGAGTCCGGGTATCTGAAATCTGCCTTCAATATGTTACGGTGGTAAATGAGAATTTAGTGGCACGTTTATTTATTTACATGGCCGTAATTTATTCATTGAGTATAATGAAAATACCTTATTAGTTTATTAATCTAAGCTACTAGAAGTGAATTTGTTTCGGCACACACTACATGGCTCTAAATGCAATATATATGTTCATGTGTGTTGGCGTATTTCGGTTAACAATCACCTGAAATGTCAGTGAAACTTTTTTCAAATAAAGCATAACACGCTTCATAAAACAGACAAAAACGCATATTTAATAGTCCAATGTGGAAAATATTTTTGAAGAACGTCGTTTGGAATACGGGAACGAGTTACAGTCATAGCAGCAACTGGAAATCCCTAGGAAAATAATTGTAAGTTATACAACAATTATATGGCCAATGAAACAGTCAATACTTTTGGCCATATAATTGTAATATTAAAAACTACCGACATACTAATTTATTGAAATAATTGTAAGGTTTATAAATGTAATTTCTTACAAGCATGTTGAAGACAACAAAGATACGAAGTGTCTCTAAAAACGTCGGTGAAAGAGGAATGTCGGAGTTCGCCACGATCTTCTCTGTTACTGTACCGTTAATCAATTAAATATTCATTTATGTTATTACACGACTTTGTTGAAGCATTCGTAGCGAAGGATGTGACACGCTGACAGCATCAGCGATCACAATTCACAAATGAGATAATGAGGGAAGTGGGCCGTAGCAAGTACTAGGGTTCATTTAAATTAACACTCACAAAACATACAGAGAAACAAATCAGAGGAAAAGGAAGGAGATGCGAAGGGTGACGTGGAGATAAAATAATAAGAGAAACCGTAACGTTGAGTCGAAGCGTGTTTTGTATATGAAGAACTGGCGAGGCGAAATCGATCGTCTCGCTACAGGTGAAACAAAAACTAAATCATCTATTTCTTTGTTGGCGACGTCGTAACTATAGGAACCACCGAACATGCGTCTTCTTTGGAAGCCGCCGACTTACAAATAAGCATTCTACACAAGAACACGCCTTTACAAAAATAAAATAAATAACAACGGGAAGGTTCGCGTAGTCAACAACTAGTACAGACCGAAAAAAAAAGGCGTCACGAGTTCAACGTTCGATTCCGTTTACAGCAGCTCTCAACCGATTCTCTTCTCTGATTAATTTCACTCGTATTTAGTTCAAATTACAAGATAATAATTATTGAATTATATTTTAAAAATGAAATTCACGCATTACACAACGAAATATTGCTGGTTACAAATATGTTAATGTGACGATTGTTGCCTTAATCTTTATGAGAACGCTGAACTCTACATATCACGTTTGAAATATATTATCTCTGAGCAATAAGCATTTACAGAAATATTCAGTACTGTACACATTTTTTGAAAATATTTTTCGGGAAATCGACGTTTACGTGCGATGTCTTCAGTTGAGGATTATTTTATTTTAAAAAATATAAATAAATAAATCCCGATTGATTTAACGTACATATCTTAATCACTTTGGGCTTTTAACTGAAATTCCAGAAAATCGTAGGTACGAACGGAGACGCTGATTCAGGCGAACATAGATCAGCATAGCTGAAGAGACGTTTCGTAGTGGGGAAATCATTTTTCAAGTTTTTCATAAATCAATAGATTCACATTATTGTCTGAGCAATACACCGTAAATCACGAATTAGGCTAACGTTGGCGAACTTTAGCATGAAATATCAATCAATAAATAGAGAAAGAAGAGCAATGGTACGATCATAAAAAACTAAACTTTTGTCTCCATATGTTAATTTATTATCAGCTTAAAGGAACCGTCAATAAACTGCAACGTATAATAGAAAGATTAATTCTACACGTCACGGAATATCGAGCGTAAAAGCCAAACAAACAAACAAACAAATGTATGTATTCCTCTCTCATATGTTATAAACTTTATATTTAGAGGAATGCAGAATAATCACTGAAATTTTTCTGCCCACATGATGTAGTAAATTAAGTGTCTTTCATCATAGAACATTTTCTCGCAATAAAAAAGTGGACTTGACAGAAAACAGTTGTGCGCCTATTTAGAGATTTATCGATATTACGAATTCAGTGTCTCGCAATTTAACGGAAGTGCAAGTAAACCTAGACGCAAATATATTTTATGTAAAATTAAGACCCTTTATACAAAATTATTTGGCAATATAAACAAATTTGTGCAACTTTTCGAGGGGGTAATACAGCAGCGACCTTCTGAGGCGATGACATTTCCTGCCGCAACCTTCACGCGAAAAATGCCATTTTACTAAGTAACGTAGGCCTTTACTGCCTGAACATATCGGTCTTTATTTCAGGTTGGCCAATTTATAGTATTACTTTCGTTGGAGCTGGTTGAAGCTATTCCGGTTAGTTTGGCAGTAGCAGAGCCAGACATGCTATATTAAATCTTGGTTCGTCCTTGGCGGGATAATTGTTCGCGAAGTGAAAGAAAAAGCGACGATCGCCTTATCGCGATTCGACGCGAACAAATGCAGAGAACTGGCAGACACCTCTCGTCGTAAACGTTATTTGCAAATAATCCACAGGTTGCTTCGGAAAGAATAAAAAAAATTGGAAAATATATATTTTACAATACCTAGAATTTCCCCGTTAACAATAAGAAGGCTTTAAGAAAGAGGCTCCTGTGGCAATCTGGAAAGTAAATGATTTCCCAAGATTAGAGAAGATCCTGTCCTTATAATGGATTATCAAAATCTGAGGTCTAGTATAATCGCTTCTGTGAATCCAATCTCACCCTCTTCCAGTGCTTCAAACAAACTTCTAATTCTCTCCTTTAACACCGACGTTGATTATGTTAACGGGCCAAATCTGAAAGCATATGGCCTTCTATTTGTTGATGTATTCCTATAGAACGTTCCTGTTTGCGCTGATTTGGCCGACAGAAACTCGCGGACTGGAAATAAAAAGTTGCCTCACTAAGTCAGGTGCGGAAAACCAAGGTGAAATGAATCACTCGCTTACAAGACAACGTGCAACAAAATACAATCGTTGGATTTGAAACTTAATGGCAATACAGTGTTAACGCAGATATATTTCTTGGCGTAGGTCATATCTGAACAGGCAGAGACAACGAATGAAAGAGAAAAAAGTTTTCGACTTGGGAAGGAGGAGGGGGTGTTGAAAGGAGCACTTCAAAATCTTATAAATTTGGGTCAATCTTTCATCTGACGATATTGTTCTCCAGGTACTCAAACTGTGAGACAAAATCCGTACTATCTGAATCAAATGAAGATTCTAAATTACTTTATACCTAACAGCAATGTATATTACGGAGAAAAAAACATCGACAAATTCGTCCCATAAAACCAGCGTTGGACTTTCATTTCCTTCTTTAACATTTCGTTTACGTATAATCATTCCATCACATCCCATTGTCTTCACAAACTTCTTCCCAGAATAAAAGAATAAAAAAGCAAATAATTATAGTATAAATAAAACAAAGTCTACTGATGAAACGTTAATAAACCACAATAAAGAGATTTACACGAAGACTTACACTTCCGTCACTGATTACAGTGAGAATAAAAAATGTACAAACGTACAAAACATTCAGCTGAAAATGCATCGTACAATGTCATGATTATGAAATAAGTCGAAGACATCATGGAAATCTTTTTACTGTGAATAATAAAAGTATTATCTAGAGCCTGTATATTGGGATTTTATTCCTACAAATAAAATCAAAACAGACTACTCCAAACGTATAAGTTTTTCCGTTGGGGAACACCGTTTTGATAAGTTGGAGCAAAAACCCGAGGATGGACAGAAATTCCGTCAGTTTGTAGAGTCACAATGACGAGTCTTAATTTCGTACGGAGAGAAAGACACGCCTTACCCTAGTTTACGCGTTTGTGTGAGATGCAGACGAAGAGAAAAGCTGCTACGAGTCATTGAAGCGAAACCCGTGACGAAATTTGGCGGTTTTGTCTGGATGCGCAACTGGAACACGCCCACGCACCCGCAAGTGCGTCCGATGTCAGTGAGCGAGGGAGTGAGATGGCGATGTGGAACGCCTTCGGATGTTTAGGACAGCAGATTTCTCCGAGACGCTCTCTCTTTAGTTGCAGCAATGCTGTCGACAACCGTCACTATGAGTGCTCGGTCACGAGATTTGATTTCCAGGAGTATGCTAAAATATAAGCAAAAACATGAACTAGATACTTATTAGGCTCAACGATAAGTTTCTTGAACCAACTTACAATGCTATTCCTTCCTAGAATTCAAATAAATGATTGTTTACATTTTATTTCAACGTATTACAGTAGTTTCAGAAGGCAAGCATTGAAAGTTCATTGGCCTAAGGCAACATTCGCGCGTATTATTCTTAATCATACTAGTTCGAATTTCACAATATACAATTTTCAGACGAAGAGAGAATATTTTGAACACTTACGATATTATTTTCGTTCTTAGTATAACAATTTATTTCTTAAATTTTTATTTCTTCAATCTGCAAGCAATCAATTGCGACATATGCCTGGAAATTTACTTCAAATTCTTCAATACGTTCATTAATGCAAGTTTGTATAGGTAAAGAGAATTTTAAGTTAACGTTTTGGAAAACATGGAGCTATCGACAAGAATTTACCTGCAGAAATAGCGGAGTACTTCCAACTTTATCTGTACTTTTGCTTTATCTCCATCCAGGAACTCGTTCGAGGACGAAGCAGCTCTAACGTGAATCTAGTATTAATGAAATTATATTTTTAGCTACTACAGTACTTTATTAGAGACTAAATTTATGTTCCGCAACAATTGCACGATCGCCAAAGAAAGAAAAATTATGGTTTAATTTAAATCGAATGTTTTTATTCAAATAAGAAACTCCAACAACGATTTCATCAAATAATTTAGATTTCAAATCAAACTGTTCAGTAAAGATGTACAGACGGTTGGAAGTAAGTCTTCGCTTTCTATCCCTATTGTAGAATAGATAAAATGAATTTATAGTTGGAGCACAAAGAAGAGTCCACTTTACCAGGAACAATCGAAATTCGGTTATTCGTACAGTTGACATTCAAAATCTTAGCTTGAATAGTACATAGTATTCACAGAGGCAATGTGGGCAACAACATTTATCAAACTATTCATAGACCTTAGAATTCCAGAAAAGCGAGACATCAATTGTCAGAAATTGACATACACGTATTGTTTAATACAAAGGGCGCGAAAAATGAAAGCCGATAGCAACTCCCGTCAAGTTTGGTGGCAGCGCAGCTCAATTTCATATCGTTTTGGGGAGCAAAAATCATCTGATGGTTTAGAGAACGCAGTGGTTACGTCAGAGAGAACGTAGGATGCAATTACACGTATTTAAGGCCCGCTCGTTTCATGTTTCGTACAGAGAACGAAAGAGTAGAAGAACAGGAAAAATATAATTCTAAATTAAAGAGCTCTAGCCAACCAAAAATTTCTAGAAGCACTCCAAAGTGAATCAAAGTAGGCGGAAGATCCTAGTATCTCGTTTCCGCCACTCAAGGCCGGAGCACTTTTCAAAGTTTTGTTAGCGACGGAACATAAAAGCAGGTGTCACCCTCACATTATTGACAACGATCATAGGCTGCAACATCCAATTTGAAGGAACAAAGCTCAATGGAGAGCTGGAAAAGCGCTTTTCGATTAAAGTTTTAGCACAAAAATAAATATAATTGCATCTACAGGCCGACGTACCGTCGGACAGATTTTGCAAATATTTTAGGATGATGAACTGCGATTTAGCGATACGATGGCAGGTTAACGAAGACGAATCGGAGGAGATCGATTAAACAAGTGGCGCGAAACGGCGCCTTTAACCGACATGCCTTTTATATTGAAGGGCTAAATATCAGCGAATAACGCAACTCGGTAAAAAAGAAAAAGCGTATACAAAGATGCTGGCAAACTCGAATTAATATTAACATATACCTTCCAACGAGAAAGTTATGTAGAAGAAACTAAAATCCCATTTTTCCTTTGGCGACGAAAATGTTTCGCACGTTTAAGTGGTACTCGTCGGCCGCATTATAGCTATCAATTTCGTTTAAACCGAGCATCAAGCAGGACGTTTTCGTATGTATTATTTTCGATCGATTCGCGGACATGATCAGTTCTTGGTCTTAAAAAATATATACGTCGAAAGTAGTTAATAAGACAAGACCGTGTTGAGGAACGTCATCAGAAAACACTAATTTTGAAAACAATAGGAAAACATGGACTTACAATCGTGCGCATCCTTAACTGTTCAGTTTCGAACGAATACTTAAGTCGATAGAAGCGATACAGTTCCAAGCATTAAAATCACAATTTTTTTTACAGAAATTCCACGAATTATAATAAAGGAACGATAGAAGCAAAGATTCCCATGATGAGAAGCGGCAGTAGTACGAGATAAATAAAAGTGCACATATCTATGTATCAGTATAAAACGTCGTAATATCAAAAATATTTGCCGAGTAGTTCCGTGAAATAAATAATAAAATAGACAACTGTCACAAGATTTATTTTAAATGCATGTCAACATTTTCTATTTACACGTATTATTTATCTTGCATGTTAGTACAGCTCAGCATATTTAAAAGACGTTAAAATTGAATATTCAGTCAATTTCGTGATATTATGAAGTTCGATATACATAAAATACAACTGTTAAAAGGATGCCGAAACGCAATTTAGAGAGGTTAGGTTCCACGCAGTAGAGAGGAGGTTCTCAGTTCGAGTCTTTATTGAGTAATTCCGATTTGGGCTTTGTCCGACAAATGCCGGAATGAAAAGGTGGTAGAGGATCGGGAACGACTTAGAAAAGTGAGGTAAATCGACACGCCGGCCACGTGCCACGCCATATACGGAACACGTCACGTAAGTTGTCAGTCGCTAACGGTTGTACGGTGAACATAGGATAGGGCTGTACGTACATAGCCAGACGTTGCCGCTGGGCGCAGAGCGAAGGAGACGCATGCTGAAATCGAGGCCCGTGGTGGCGAGATCCTGTCGCAACTGGCCGCTGTCCATGGTGAGCGCTCTCTCGGGCAGCAGGAACAAGTGATCCGCGCCCTCCTGCGGGCCAGCCTTGCGCCGCATCCCACGGCCGACTGCGACTCGCCTCGCGTCGACACGCGGACCCGCGCCCGAGGCTACCCGACGCGGCACGAACGCCGCCGACCGACGCCGGAGACGCCCGACCTCTCAACGCCGCTACGAACGCCAACATCAAAACTTTACCGTCGGTAATAAACACACGAACACACGAAACAAAAACAGAAGAATAAACGTAGTTACGATACGGAAAATAATATTCTGTTCGGCGTCTTGCGAACGGGCCTTTACCTTGTAAATTACATTACGCAACAGTCAAAATTTAAGTATTGTCGTTGATAGAAACGTGGTATTGCCAATATCGAGGTGTCATCATGCTCTAGACTATCAATTAAACGTAAAACGCCAAGTACTACAAATCCAAAAATTAAAGTAGCCAATGCGCAGACGATAAAAATTTAATTTTCAGTTAAAAGGAAAGCTACGCCACAAAAGTCTAATGACGAACCTGGAGATCAATGTCATTCACATAGATAAAAGGAAAGTTTGTTGCAAACTTTAGCAAAAAATTCCCCGCTTCTTCAGTGAGACACTTCACTTTAATACAATAGTGAATCTGCGGACTGATACGGTTCCAAACGTTGGATATTTTCTACATTCTTCCCCTTATCGTCTGCCGGTGCCCGAAAATTAATTTATATTAGCGCGCTACATTATTTAATTTGACAGTAATCTCCGTCAACACGAGATTAAACCATAACGAGAGCGTCACATTTTTGAGAATTTACATTTTCACGCCCCCAAATTTCACCATAACCACCGCGATGACTCGGTATCTTGATTGAGCCAAGAATCTACTGATGCCTTAAATAAGCACACCCATACAGAGAAACGCACAGAAACAGTTAATTGTATTTATAAGGAGAAGTTACTTGAACCATCTCTTCGGTCTGATTAGCGTGAAATAACGTGTATATATCTAGGAAAAATAATATTGAGTGACTTTCCTTGCTGCCCTAATCTTTATATAACGTACTGCGACTTATAAAACATTTTCCGTATTTATTAATTCAAAAGTATTATTACTTAAATAAGTTAACTTTAAGCATTATTTCACGCTTAATAGGAATTTAATCTCGTTTGACAGACTACGTGAGGTAATAATCTATAGTGTTGGAATTTTGTATGGCTTTAGGGTAGAACCTTTTTTGGCCTGAAAAGGGGGGAAGAAAGAAATTATTCACATCCAATATTCAGCATGTCGAAATAGATGTATTTACACGACATTTAAAGTTGTATTCTAGGTAAAACACATTTCCCGTCATTGTAGAAACACCTGTAGAGCACACAACTTTGCTTGTCGCATCTGACAGGTCCATTTCAACGACTAATAAACACACAGGCGTGTCGTGGAAGTAGACAGCTGCACAAATATATTAGAACCATCATAGGACTTCAGTGTTGTAGCCAGCTCCATCTACGAGACGTTCGTCGTCGTGTAGATAAGTCACTTAAGATAGTCTCAATGATTTCTATTTGGGCAATCCAAAACTTTTCACATCAGAACGCTGCTCAAGTAATTTCAACATTCCTCAACAATTAAAGTTATGACGAATACTTACAACATTTGCACGTACTTACAACGGCAAACGCTTCTTCCGGTGGCAAAACAAAATTAGACCTAAGTTTTAATGCCACACAGATATCTCCACTCGTGAATGTCAAGCACGCTGTATTGCTTTCCCAAAGCAGTTGACACGTAAACCTAAGTTAGACTTCATATTAGGACATCACCACACATCACTCGATAACATTTAACGAAGTTAGAATGACGGACGGAATGAGTAAGAAAATGGAAATTTGATGTTTCAAAGTCGATTAATCCACACAGAAGCACGCGAGGAACAGCAGTTTATGTGAATGACGACACAACGTACCCAGGATAATAACAAACTGATTCCAAGGTATTTCCAACACTACTTCAAAATAAACTCACAATTCCGCGCGTTTGGTCTTCAGTTTCAAAATTAAGTGGTGCAAATCAGAGAAAACTCCATTTCGCGTGATATTTTGAGAAGCGTAGTACCGTACTTAGTGCAATATGATATCGTATCGGTAACTACGTCCGAGATTCGCTGTATAACGGGGGAATTCATCTGCGTGGGAGATACGCATTACGCTAGGCTTCCGCTGTTATGCTCTACTTTCCAGAGACTTACTTTATCCCAATTAGGCACCGGAGTGATGTTTCAACAAGTGCAGGACCGCTACGTTCACTAATACAATTAGAAGAAAACTATCTGTAATGCGACATATTTCAGACGCGGAACAGCCGAAATTAAGTCTGCGGTAATCCAGAAAACGATCCTTTCAACAGAAAGCTACCTGCACAAGAAACAATATCTACACTTGACGCCATAGCGAGCCGAATACACAACGATGCACATTTTTTAGGAAATCTTTTTGGCGCAGCAATAAGGTTGCCATGTAAAGAGTTGATAACTTTGGAATATCAGCCAGTGAAGGGAGAAACTCTCTTTGGCAATTTATTTTTCCTGGCCAGCGATGTATTTCGAGCCAAGTAATGACGAAACGTGATCGCAGTCAGATCAAGATAACGTTCATACACAAACGTAATTGCGGAACTTAACTTTTATAAATTCGCGAAAAGTACCGGAAATGAATTGAGCTTAGGTTTCTAGTGAGAGATTTTCGGGGACGAAATCGGGAGAAGGCGTCGCTGGGTTTGTCATGCATAGGAAAGACAATACCCTATTGTGTACGTGTACCGCCGCTTCCAGTTATTCCGAAGCTCGTCACCTCTCAGCCACTCACCTGAAACAAACAAATCAAGAGTTACCATACAGTCCATAAGATAATAAGAAAAATTGCATAAACATACTGAATCATGTCGACCAAGGCACTAAGAACATGAAAGATGAATTTACATTACGTAAATCACTTGAGGGCAAATATTTAAGATGCCCTAAGTCACTCGAGAGATATCACATAAATACTGAAGAATAATTAACCCGTAAGAAATGCCGATATATTAGCAGTAAATAAAGTAATTAAACATAAGTGCAACGGAACCAGTGCAGGTAAAATGCAAATTAATGTCAACGCGTCTGTTCGCAAGCAGCCAGGCAATTAAAAAAGAAGATATTTTCAAGATTTACGAGCAACGAAAGTAACGATTAGGAACTGGATAATATCCAGTGATAGAATTAGTTATTATCGAGGATGAACAGGATCTACGGCAGGTTCCGCCAGTCGAACTTTCTCGGCGTCAATACAACATAATTGTACGACCGCGAAAGTATAATTACTGCGTCATATAGAAGAAAGCAGTTACGGCCGGCTTAATAACAGAAATCATTACGGGATGCGAAATATATAAAAGATATGTACAACGTGCAGTAGACTATAGAAAATAAGGAGAAAAAATACCAGTTGAGGATGTTTGCAGAAACAAAAGAAATTGAACGCAAAAAGGAATTTCACAAACTCGTGCGTGTTTAGTGTTTCTAAACCCCGAACATAGTTTCTGTGGTGGCTGCACGAGACGTAGCTTCGAGTAAAGAATAACAGGAAGTTTATTGGTGCTTAGAAATAAGAATTGACTTACAAGCTAAATAGATAAGAAAACTGAGGAATACATACGAAAAGGAAGCTCTAATTACAGAAACATAGTCTTTTAATAATTACACAACAGACTTTTTAAGAGAAGAGTTAATGGCTTGTTAACTGTCGATGGATTCCAATGGGTAACATCTGCGTTTTCGGTAAGTCACAGTGATATACTTAAGAAAACGCAACTAACGGAGAAAGCAGGAGCCTGCTCTCCGTAAAGCGAGGCGTATCGAAACTAAATTACAGATCTTACATCCCATACAAAACATGCCAAAAAAGGGTTAAATAAGCCTGGTTTACTTTTTAGTATTTTAAATATACACGGAAAGGAAAAAATAATTAGTAGACGACAAAGAATTTAAAACGCTATAATAAAAGTAATAGTATGTGTGTTTGTATGAATGTACTCAAACGCGTGTCTGTATGTTCCGTATAAAAATCCCAATATTTGCTCCGAATAAATATTTTTCCACGTTTGTTAGATATTGTTTCCACCGACATTGTTTGTGTAAAATTTCAACCCCATTCAGAAGGGAGCTGAGCATTAATAAGTATGGAAATGGATGGGCGTCACATAAAATTTCGTGAAAACAATCGAGATTGTTGTTGAAACCGGTTTAATAGAAATCCCAGTTTCATTCTGACTTTCAAAAAAGTTCAACCACAAAGAAAGGTGTGGAGGGTGGTGGTGTTAGAAAGTAGTAAAGCCATGATATGCGTACTATCTTAAACGTGTGGAGCAATTTGGATCTAATTTAGTGCGACTATAAAAAACAAACGACATGACTACATAGGGGCGGGGAGGGGCAAAAATTTGAATACGTGCATAACCGGCCAATATTTGAATCGAATGAAAAAATTTCGGAGTGTTTTCCCCGACGTTGTTTGTGTGTAATTTCAAGCATATTCAGCGTGGAAGGAGTGAGTATACGTAGGAGTAGGATTGGAGGGGTGTCCCAATCTAATTACCAAAAACAATCGAGTTTGGTGTCGAATCCATCGGTATGGGAGATGTTTAGTTCAGTCATGACATTAAAAATAAAGCATTAAGGTGGGTGGGGGTTAGTAGGATGGACGATATTAGTGTTCATTTCGCGATTGTGAAAGGTGCAGAGTTCAATTGAAACTTAAATCATACTTCAGTCCCAGAGTGACGTATGTAATGTAATAAAATATAACGAAAGAAAGCGGAATTCGTAACTATTCCGGGCTATGGAAGTCGCCGAATTCAATTCTGATATTGAAGATGCGACTTAAATCGTACTTCTGCCTCAGAAGGTGTAGGGGAGCGCATAGGGGTGAAAATAAACAAAACGTGATCAACCTAGAGTGATACCCTCTTAAAACCCAAGTTTCTTACTCTATTAAGTTACCGATCTTAAGCCACCTGTGGTAATTTTTACAGGGAGTATTTTGTTGGGAATATTTTTACTGAATCAGACTACAGAATAGTTCTATGTTACTGCATCGAGTATTTTTCTCTCTCGAGATACAGGGAATATATTTGTCACTCTTTTTAAGACACCGGAAATATTTTCGCTTCTATTAACGTAACGGACAATTGACTGAAATTTGTGATGAAATTAACAATCCGTTGTTAGGCGTGAAAAGGTTAGGGTACATATTGTAACGCTCTGTGACTGACTTTATTCACGTGTTGATAAATGCTGCACCGGGTTAATAGATATAAATACCCGGGCACCGCCGGTTACCCAGACAGTTGTGTAATATGTCATCGAATAAGACCGCACTCAAAAGAAATCTATTCCACGAAAATAATTTGAAGAGAATGGCGTCGGGGGAGAGGACAGAGGGAGAAATCCTGCGAGAAGAAGCACCCTCACGCGCGCTACAGTTACTCGCATCAGGCCGCTGTACTGTTACGCAGCTGCGAGGCTTCAGGCGAAGCGACAGGCACAAACCTCCAGTTACCACGGTAATTGTATTAACAAGAAGGAATTCTGCGGGAATTGTTAATGGATTTAACTCCATTAAATTAAGAGCTTAACTAGTGATTGAAACAATCGTAATAAACGTATCTTCGTCAGGCCTGGTCACGACGTTCTAATATTCTCGACGCGAACTCGAATTTCCGCCGTAAATTTGAACCGACTTCCATGGGTAGTGTAGGTGCAGAGTAGGATGGAATACCTGGAGTGATTACAATAGAAATGTGAGTCCGCCTGGACTTTCAGATATTTAGCGATGTGGCTCACGAGTTTTCGCGATGACTCAGCCGCAGGTCACACAGCAGGAAGCGCAACCGTGACATACTTCAAAACTCAAACATTTCCTCGGGGGTTTCTCCAGGTTCGTACCTCCTTCGTTCGCTCGTCAAGGCCGCCCCGTGCGATGACCCCAGTTCAAAGCCAGATTAGATTAACGTAAGACACGATACCGCGACACACGAGCACGAGGAAAGCTGCCGACCTCGGCTTTTTCTAACAAAGGGACATTTAGGAAGAATTGTTAAATGTTCGAGAGCGGCGGAATATAAGGAGTAGCTGTACGCAACAGCCGTAACTTTTGTACAGAACAATGAACGTCCCTCTGCCGAGACTAATCGCATTTTGTGGGACGTCTATATGACTACAAACGATTCGTGTCTAAAGACTCTTCCATATTTGGGGAAAAAATAACAAAACAAACTTAAATCGATATGAGCTTTTCTTAAAATAATAGCGGTAGAAATAGCTTTCAAAATAATTTCTTTGAGGATCTGCACTTGCACCAACTAATTTTACATATTCTGTTTCTCACTTTAATTCGGTTACGTCAGAGCTGTTAGTCCTGGTTTTAGTCTTCAGAAGTTCAAAATTATATCTCAATGTAGCGAATAATTATTACTGTTTGTCTTCTACGAACAACGCCAAATATTGAACCATCGTCAAGGCAATGTGTGAAACTTAAAGTGTCTCATATTTAAAATATTTATTAACTGACGGATCAGTTTCGTTAGCCAGTTTCCGAGGGAATATTTCCCAAATACCCAAGTATAAAATTAACTACCGGTTCTGCTGTATAATATTTACAGAAATATATATATATATATATATATATATGTTAAAGATTGATATTTCTGTTTTAAAGACCCGCTGTAAGTAGAATGTAGGTAGGTCGCGTAAATTTACGACGTTTGAACAAGTTCGTTTATAGCGATAATAGAGAAATTATTCAGGAGATTAGGGCACACAATACAATGCCTACTGTCCAAGGTTTGGTGTGATTAACTTCCACATCGTCCGCAAAAAGAAGCTGAACAAGATTTCAGCGGACTAGAATGACGACGGATTATGAGTCAGGAAACAAAGCGGAAGTAAAACAGGAGTTGGATTACGTGCTTCAGTCGCAGTTTACGAAAACATACTAGTTACTCTAAACGAATAATTAAATTTCACGACAGGATGAAAGATCAAAAACTGATATAAAAAGTAAAGTATAGTGTCGGAGCAATACAGTGAGCATAAGGAGGTTCGTGCCGATGACCGCATTCTTTCAATACATGATGCAGCCGTAATTTAGAACGTAGTTGACAATCGCAACTGTCGAGCTCAACTCCCGTTCCTGTTAAGATAAACATTTCTTATGCGCGGTCGATTCTCCCATTTCTTTTACAAAGCCCCTCAATTTTCAAAACGACAAGCATTCCTCCGCGTTCGCTTGAAGAAGTAAGAGCCGTTATTGTAGCACGTGAAAAAAAAAAAGGAGAAGAAATAGGTTGAGGGTCCTCATAAAACGCAGACAATTTACAGAGAGCCGGTGTTTCGCAGTCGAAGCCTTGACCTGCCAGACTCGCTGATCGATGCTCATATATCGTATTTGCCTTTGTGGAGAGCCACAGCTATGTAACGACGAGCGCCGACGCCGACTGGTTCATACCAACACTACCGTTAGATCTCCATAAAACTTTCATCAAGAGATGTCATGGGTGGATCCTGATTCATCTTCGTCGTTTCGACACAAACAGGGAACGAATGGGTTCTTTCTTAGGACGTGGATTGCATTTACCGCTCGTGCACAAGGGAACAGTTTCTTCATCGGCGGCCATAACAATGTTTATAGTAAACTTGAAGTGAAGACGGCGGTAGAGAAAGTCTTTCAGGACCATCGCTGGTAAAAATGGCTTCATAACTCGCAAGGGGACAAAACCAGCACAATTACAATTACCACTATAAAGACAACTTCTGAAAACGCCCATGCTTCGGTTTTATTTAGAAAAAATTCGAGATGCATTTTCAGTACATTAATCGTTTGAGAGAGAAAAACGAGCAATCCGTTTAACAACCGCGTAATTATTTCACAGATCTGAATCCAATTTCAATTTGCGGTATTAAAAATAAATGCTAATAAGCTTGATTGAAAGACATTCACTAACGAGCTCATTAGTGAAGGCAAATAATCAGAGCGCATTTCCCCTAACGTTGCTGGTATAACTTGTAACAAGAACTTACCCTCTCGCAAAAGTAGACGGGGATAACGTAGCAATATAGCGTAACGTAAGTAAAACGTGGCAGACCGATTGCAACTTACCGTCCCTCCCGACTTAAAGCCACGACGAGGCGAGACGAAGAAAC
Source organism: Eucriotettix oculatus (assembly GCA_034510155.1). Classification (NCBI taxonomy): domain Eukaryota; kingdom Metazoa; phylum Arthropoda; class Insecta; order Orthoptera; family Tetrigidae; genus Eucriotettix; species Eucriotettix oculatus. Next base: position 29,199,689 of record CM067380.1, read on the forward strand.
GGAAAATTCGGTCACAATTTTCCCCAGAACGTTCACAAAGGAGCCTTACGAAAGTGATTAGTCTCGCGCCGAACAACGGACCTCGGCGAATTCTGATAGGTCTAAATACAATTAGCAAATATTTTCCCTGAAAGTCGATTCAATTCACTCGGCGGTAACCTAAAAAGTGTAGAAGAAAGTGAAGCAAACGGCGAGGCAGCGGAGAGCAAAAGTTTTTCTCTTAGCTTCGTCCTCTCCCACTGCAAATATGAAAAGGAAAAGCTCGACGCTCTGTGTTTCGGTTTAATCGCTACACTCAGCACAGCCGGGGACCTACATTCTGGATAGCTTTCCGATGGATGGCAATCGAAAGCCATGCCTGTAACTCGGGCAGATGTACTGCAGTAAATAAATACAAGGTTTATCATAGCAGCACACTGTAGCGTTGGAATGAGATGTCATCTGATTAGGTCCCGGTAGCAATTCTGGATAATACAATTTGCTGAAAGGGATAGATTTGGATCTTGACACGGAGATGAGGATATGAGATAACTCAACGGAGACGCTTCTGTCCGTGGGTAAATAACGTCGCAGATATATTGATCAAAATTGAGTGTACCGTCTTGTACACTTGTCGGATGTTGTCACATCATTCCAAATGATTGAGAGGGACGAATGCTTGTTCAGGCGGTGCAGTTGCCAATATTCAGCAGGGAATGAGCGGAAATGTGTTACGTAAGAAGCCAGTCCATGTATGGAGCTGTCGTAGCAACGATACTCTGACCCCTGAGCCTCTTATAAACCGGACAAGTATTTTAACTGTCGCCGAGGCGTAGTTGTCACTGGCGCCGTCAAAGCGCCACCGTGGGTGGGCGGCGCTGCCACCTGGCGGCCAAGGTCGGAACTGTAGGCCGGATCACTCACGTGGTCACGCCTCGTTCCTCGGCGTCGAGATTGATCTAGCTCCGTCCACCTGCGACGCCATCGAGTCTCGTCCTCCACGGAAAAGTCTCGAGCCTCGATTAAACGAGCTTCGCTGGCGACCAAGGGACTGGAAGCAGTCGGACGGACATCACCTGAATCGGTTGTTGCACATTTCACGCTTTCTCTCGAATACACAGTCCGCTAAATAAAGAACGATGTTGTGATGCCCGATGACCCTTAGGCCAGGTACAGGAAACGAGATAGCGCGTATCTGAGAGGTCATCCAGCGCGACCTCGGCCTAACTCTCGCCGACAATCGATTTTTGCACACGTGGAAGGGAAGTGCGAAACGCGGTGTTTGCACCTGCCTCAATATCCAATAGGAAAGGAATCAGATCCAACAGTTTCGGGACAATTGTTTTAATATGCGAGGTATGATAATCATTCGCGGAGTGATTTCCAATCCATCAATGTACACATTAAAATGTACTTGTTACAAGATTTTGAAATAATGAGAATAAAAAATATTAATTGTAACAAGTAGCATACGGGTTTTATTATTTCTATCTGCGTATGCGGACTTACGGTTTGACATAATACATCTGGAAACTTAATTTTACCTTCAATTATCCTTCAATTCTTTTCCGATAAATCTTTCATGAAACGGAAAAAACGTGTATTTGCATAAGGGCAAGTCTTGAGGAAAATCAGTTCGCAATTTTTTTAAACGTTTTGCATTTTAACGCAATCGGGGTGGAGTAATACATTCCCGACATTCGGTAATCGTAAACTTCACAAATTGTAATATTTTCTGTCCATTGTCTTTTTCTTCCTAATTTTGATGCAATATACAATTTTCGTACAGAATCGTTAACGAGTCTCGTTGAATCACGTTAATAAAGTAGTACAAACGCTTAACTCATTGCAGATGTATTGATTCAGATAATTTAATGGAACACCATTTTCCAACTCTAACTTTTTCTAGAATATCATTAAAGCGACAAAATATTGTTCCGTAACAACAATAATTAAGACTTTGCTTCGTGTGTTTTTTCAACGGCAATTTTAAAAATATTATTAACGCAATATAAGCAATATTTGTTTCCAATCTAGTATTTTTCATTAAGCTACCTGTCAGCATTCTTAATTTCTGAAAGTCTTATGTGACGTCACATTTATTTCCGATTTGGCATTTAAATAAATCATTTATATATATAAAATGTGAAACGGGTTCCTATTGATTTCCTACGTCAATCTTATGGGTCTTATTTGCGTGGAAAGTGTAAGACGGCTGACGATACTGTTACACGCAATGAAATTTGGTGATTCATAACTGCGGACTGACCGATGCTTTAATACCGATAGGGCAAAAGAAAACAATAATATGGTACTTCCGATATAACTTACACATTTAAAATATTAAAAATGAATATATTTTATAGCCACAATATGTCTTCATTTTCCACGGGTCTCCGGTACTCAGAAGATGTAAATGTACCATATATGCATATTAAGTAATATACTGAGCTGTTCGGGCAGCTCCGAATCGAGAAGGCCCTCAGTGTTCATTTCAAAATACGAACATTTTACGACAGCGTCTTCTTGTATAAAATTAAAGACAACATAGACAATATATGAAAGAAGCCCAACTTGCTCGAGGCTGTTTGCATTAAAAAAATAAAGATGAAGAAAGTTAAGGAGAGAAGCAATTTTAAAAACACTTAGCCGATGAAGGAAAGGTTCAGATAGCAAAAGTAAGCATTTCTCAGAATCAAAAAAATTGTACATATGACTTAGAAACGAGAACAATTTAATCTCACAAAGATATGTACCGCAAACCTTTGTAATGCAACTGCACATATAAAACGAGACTGGCAAAAATGGCGAGGGAAATAAAAATGGAATAGTTGCTAATACTTGAGTTGAGAGTTTGGGAAGAAGCAAGTATTGTCATGACTGACGAGTGACGGACGACCAAGCCCCGGGGAATTTTGGTGGCCTAGGCACCGAGCGTGACGTCACATCCGAGGGGCTGAATCGCGGGATTGCGAATATTCAAAAGCGTAGCCGCACTAAATATTTTTCGGCCTGTTTAGTGACGTTAGCTTCCACACACAATTCGGTCGCAGCGCTATCATTTCGGGAGGAAGGTGCCACACAGGAGATATTGATGTCGACAAGAACGTGAAAGCGTGCGCAGGTAGCAAGCCAGCTCAGCGCAGTGCAAAAGCGAGGCTCATTACCTTTGAGGATTGCGGACATCGGCTGCGGATCCGCAGAATTGAGACGCCTACAGCACCACATGCTGGGGGCAAGTGCGACGGCGACGCCGACATCGACCCAGTCGATACAGACGCCGACGTCGGCGCCGGCGCGCTGCATCCACGCCACAGTATTCAATACAAAGTGGACCCACGAAATATGGAACGACGGAGAAACGGAAAGAAAAATTGGAGGAAGAGGGGGACAGAGTGAAACTGCAATTAGAGTTGCCTACTGTAATTGAAGATGAAACCGATCGACTGCTAAGAAACGGAGCTGGACTGGGGTACAAATTTAATCCAAGCAATTTAATAGGAACAACCAAATATAGTTCACTGGAAAATCTACTAACCTTTTGTCTAGTCTAAAACCATATCAGTGTTTACGATTACTTAGCTTCCTCGCAAAGTTGCCTCGTCTGTGTTAGAAATTTAGTTTCCTCCTCGCCATTCATTCTACCGTTAGGATGGCCACGATCACGAACCAACTACCAGGCTACGGTTAGTTACTAGCCGGCTTTTTGAACGCGTATAAGAACTGGAAAATAAAAAGTGCAGTCAAGGACGAGAAAAGATTATTTAACGGAAGACCGATACCTAGGATTCGGCGACAGCTAACTAATAAAGCGAACTGAGACGAAACAGCGAAATCTGAGACAGTTCATCTGTTTTATTGCCATAGACTTTCCTCCAAAGTGTTTTTGGAGAATGATAAAGAAATTAACGATACAGAGCGTGTTAAATTTTAGAACATAAATTGAAAATGCTGGAAACATACCATCCCGTAAACAAAACAAACGCAGTCTCAAGAAACTAAAAAGTAAAACCAAGAATCTGCATTAGGAAAACAATATTTTGCATAAAAAATAAAGGCTATGCCTGTAAACGTAAATACTGCAATAAAAAATTGCAGATCATACATTTTTTTATTAAAGATCGAAAGAGTGAAAATATTAGGTAACGACATAGCTGACAGCCCCTGTATTTTACTCTAAAAGGGATACAGAAAATAGCAGTGCAGGAGAAAACGGAAAATGACGTACAGTTATTGAACTAGTTAGGAAACTAGGAAAGTCGTTAGCTATTTGGAAAGCCCGATAATCGGAATAAAGGGGGGGGGGGACAAAAATACCAAAAGAAAAATTAGACGAATGAATAAGATCTGGGACCACGGAAGTAGTTTCTAAATCTGTACGAGAAAGACATCATCTCGGTTAATAGCGCGTTGATAAGGCATCATTTCCGTTAAAATGAGTATTGATAATTTACTGAAATGAAAAATTGGAACGATATTTTACACCAGAAAGAGTCACCACAGAAAGTTAACCTATAACGAGAATATTCCTGCCTAGATTTCTGGTTTACCTCGCAAACCCTAATTATCATGCGGTTCTTAGGAATTATGGGGGAATTTTGTGCGTACCACCGGTCTTTGGTGTTGTGCGATCCAGTGGTCTGCTAAAGCTCCGGCTGCCAAAAAGCTTTCATCGTTTAGCCGAGCTGTGAAAACTCCAGTTGCCACTTCCGTTTAATTTAAATGTATTGGAGGATATATACGAAAGAAAATCAAATTAAATTCGACGTATGATCGGAAAGATCGTCAAGAAGATAAATAAAATCTCAAATACGAGACGAACATCTTCACACAATATCCTACGATTAACGTTATATATTACGTTATGCAAATATATCGCCGACTCCACAGCCGACGCATTCATACATTTTCTTTCTTGATAATATTACTTGATTCTAAACTCCACAGAAGGAAATGTTACTTCTTGCAATTAAATCTTCACGGTGAATACATTTTGTGTGCTCCAATTCATTAACAAGACGCCGCTTGGCTTGTGCCAGTAAAGTGGAAATAACGATACCAAAGTGAAGATGCTTTTTAATATCATTTCAGAATGTATCGGGACCAGAGTTTTAATTACTCATCGATTTTCGTTGCAATATTATTGTATTCAGAAATAATTAATGTAACGAAAAATATTCTTCCGCGAGACTTCAATTTCGTACACAGAATGAAGCACTTTTAGTGTCAAAATTTAGGATTGAGAAATTTATGCGTAAAACTGATCGCGCGAGTAAATTTTACAAACATTTGCAGCGAGTGTTGCAAGCGTAGTGTCAGAAAACATTCCATTGTTACGTATCGTAAATTGACTGAATTAAAAAAGAAAAACGTAAAAGAGATTTTCACCATCAACGCAATGGATTATGGGATAAGTTGAATAGTTTACCGCGGCGATGTAAACGAAGTACCTTCCTGTGGATATACGCTGGTGGGACGCTAACACTGCAACCAAAATATTATTTTGATAGAATTTGATGAGAAGACGAAAATCTACAAAGAAATGCAATCAAGACTTACAATAGTTTCCGAAATTCTTGCTCGCTGATGGAGACTAGCAGGAAAAATTATAACAGTTTCACTGTGAATAGTTTTCAATTTGTTTAAAATCGATTGTAAACATGTAAGTGGAAATTGCATTAATTACTGAATAGTATAAAAATTATATACACAAACCAATTTACATGGATAATTTATCTTCCATGCTTATACGTTCGGTACTTAACATATTTTACATTAATATAGGCGACTAAATTAAGTCGACATTAAAATGAAGAGAGCGCATTTATTTCCATGGCGTTTGTTCGGTACAAATTATCTTGTGAACGGAACCTTAAAGAAGAGGAGACATTCGATAAATTAGTTGGAGTGTATCTCGACGTGAGGATGGGGTCCAGTAGAGCCCCGGAAGGTCGACGAGGATCAAATTTCGCAGAGTTCTCTCGCGTTCTCGGACAAACAATCTAGAACCCGTTACGGAGAAAAATACGTCTCAGCTAGGGTTCACACTACACACCAAATAAAACACTTTTCTTACAGTCAAGAACGACAATAGCGACACCGATGCGTGTATATTTAGCTGAGTAATGTGATTGTCTCGTAGGTAATGCACTTGATACGAATATAAACACTGCGAAGAGCTGGGTTGTAACAAACTGAATTATTGGCAGCGCTCTATATCAAACTTTGATATGAATCAGTGTGAAAATATAAATAAATTAGCTCAATTCGGTTACATTTCGGTATTTTATAATTAGACGACCTCATTTAAGTTAATGTACCTCGTAACGATTAGTAGGATTCTAATTTTGGCAACTGAAAAGGCAGGTTCGCATTGCAACTGCAACGCAGCAATTACGAACCAAAATCAGGATGGCCAGATGCGATGAAATATATACATACCTGACAAAGGAGTATATTTGCGAGTTGCTCGTGTTGCAGTCCAAATAAGCGCTAAAACGTCCGCAAACTCCAGGCTAATTGGTTAAATGTGTTTATCGCTAGCGGCCACTGGTGCAAATTGAAATAGACCGAGACGTTGCGCGAGCATATGGAGAGGCGACAGTTTTTGTTCCAAGGAAGCCGGCTTAAAATACACTTCCTTCCGGTCGCAACACCTGTGCTCGCTCCAAGAAACCCTCTAGCTTCCTCCCATAGTCGTATAGGTCCGGATCTACTCGGATCATCTTAGCCGGATAAAGGTCCAATAGAAGTATTCTCCCTAAAATCTCGGTACTATGGCTAGACTGTAGTTCGCGGACTTCGACCACCATTTTTCGAAATGAAGTTTGAAAATAAATTAGTCAAGTGATCGAAGATTTAAGCTTCGCCAAATATCTGCGAGAGCGAAATTTAAAAATAATCACTGCAGTACAACTACGCATTTCTCGCGGGTTACAGAAAAGGGCACGAGCCTGCCGATGTTTATACGTACCGTGAAAGAACGTTTATATGTTCGGGGTCCTTAAACGGAAAGGTGAGCGGCGAGAAACACGAGAAACCTTTGTTACAGAAACGCACACGTCCTAGAATAACTCCGAATTCCGCGTTCAACGGAGTCACTATAAATACGGCACGCCCATGTCCTCGGACTCCACAATCAGGAAACCACATCAATGGACCTCGAAGGACGCGAACGGACCTCGGCGAATGCTAAGTCTCATTTTCACCATATAACTGTTACAGCAGTTGCAGCTTCTTCCCAACTATTCTCCGTCCATTGAATTTTCAACAATATTCGACCAGATTAAAAAATTTGGAAGTTTCTCCACTCCCCCTCTTGCTCCCTTGGAACCAATGAAATGAGAGGTTGTATATTCTTTTCAGTTACCAGCCGTGATACAGTTTTTACTTCGTCGAAACAGTTTTTTAAACTTTTCCTTCCCCGACAAGACCACAATGTCGTTTGCAAATAACGGTTTCCTTCGTTGCTTTCTGAATTTGCAACGCACAGATTTCAATAGCAGATCCCGGCCTTCACTTCCTTATTTTATTACAGCCATTTGGTACTCTCAGAGTAGTCACGTTGGTACAAATTTATTGCAAATGCGGAACATGCTATAACAGTTGGCAATGGAGATTCCCTCTTTGGTTCCATGCCCACAGACTTGAAATGTGTATTCATACGCTATTATGCACTGTTTAAAATATTACATTCCCATAAAGTACACTCAGAATTCTCGAAGTTCATATAAGACGGAACAACGTTCACATTATACTGAAAAAAACAGCCACGCCCCCTCGTTGTTTTCTCGTTTTATAATTAATACATTAGAATTACTAAAAACTTCCATTACACGGCCTGTTTGTTTAGACCTCTGGAATAAAACTGTCACGACCATCATCTTAATTATTACATTAGAATTAAGAAACAAAACTTTCACTACACGACCTCTGGAATGAAACTGTTACGACCATCTTAATGTAGTAATAATAAATATTGAACACTTAGAATAAGCTAGCTAAGATAATTACAAGAATATATGCATGACAAAGAAATAAAGTCGCAAGCAACGCTAGTATTGAAGCATTAACTCGAAATCATCACAGCCATTACAAAATAGTAATTCTTATACAATTTTGCAGCGTTTAATCGCTATTAACGAATACGAAATTTTTGTGGCTATCCGGACTATGGAGTAGATGTTTGATTTTCGGAATTATGTCTAACCATACATTTTAATAATGGTTTGACCTATTTCCATGTACGCAAGAAGCTGCCGCGTTACGCGTTTTCCCCAACTTAAGTAACGACCACAATTTGGCATTGGCGATGAGCGGAATGTTAAGTCTGAGACGTGAACAAAGTTTCAAACGTCGGAAGGTCGATGCGCCGGCTAAAGACAACTATCGAGATTGCATATGGGCACTGTTGGGTAACCAAAGTCACTACTTAAATATTTAGAAGAGAATCTAGTAAAAGCTTAATTAATCACAATATCAGAGCTCAGGCGACAATAATCACTGCACCACAATGGCATTCGGTAAAATTGGGGTTCAGAGTCAACGGGATTTTGGTTGGCTCATCTACAATATTAGTTGGACGCTTAAATAGAGACTCCGACGTCGACTCCGCGCCTAAATTTAACAAGTTACCTACTGAAGAAGTCGCGTGAGGCTACACTTGCAGTTGAAGAGATGGGATCATCGATTAAAACTATGCAGTAAAGTCAAACAGAAGCTAATAAAAACATCAGGTACTCACAACGAGCAGTAGAAACGAAAGAAAAATGCTCGGTTTTGAAATACCATCTCACCACATACAATTTATTTCTACACGCGATTTCAAAGCTCCTCGAAAAACACTGGCATTTAGGCAATACAGGATTAATGCGTCGATTCAGTGCGAACGCAGCCACCGATGCATAGTAATTTCAGTATGGGAAGATGAGGAGGTAGCTCCACGTGGAGGGCAATACTGCGGCAATCAGCTTGAGGAATGCGTGACACTTATCTCTGTATGTGCGGTGACCCCAAGTGTCACCTACATGCAATAGAATCAGTTATATAATGATTGCCATCACGTAACCTGAATTAGAACGAAATAACGGGAAACGGATGTGATACAGTACGAAACGTCAGTTATTTTTGGCCATTGACATCTCACGATAGAGCAATAAAAAATCAGCATGATCGAAGTAGCCTGAAACAGGTCACACAACTTACGGTCGAGTTCGAACCGATCATTATCGAAATATACAGATTCCTTCGTTCAAAAGTGATATTCAGAATCGTTATCGGACCGCATATCGTCAAGTAGAGATTTCAATCACGGTGGTGTTATGGGCATGCGATAGTGGTTATCGTCGTGGAACAGCATTAAATAGACATCTCTTTGGCTCAGCATCGTTGAATCGAAAGAGAATTCAGGAGTCATGGAACAAGTACACACACAAGCTACGTGATCGAAATAAACGTTGAGATACCCTAACGGAGTTTATGAGCGAAAGAGTTCGTAGACCGAGAAATGCGGCATTATTGACAAAAGAGAAGGTCGAATGAAGGCTTTCGTGGTGCCAATGCTGTCATTCACCAGAAGATGGTAGCAATGACAGCTGCCGAAACGCCGTGGAATTACTGTTTTTTCACCCGGTTGGAAACTCGAGAAAACCTTGTAAAAAGAGAAACTTTTAGTCAGTTTCTTCGCTCTCTGTGCTTTTATAAGCGCAGTTACAATTTGAACACGAGTTTGTTTCATCGTCAGCTAAGATTAAATTTTTTTTAAAAAGACAGTTTCCGTTTCCACCGATAAACAAAACCTTTCGGGAGGAAATGTTAGAAAAAAATTAACGGTCATATAGTGATGAAGCGTAGACTATATTTTAACGCCCGAAAGAAAATATTGCCTTTACTTCTTCACACTTTAACAATGTGATATTTTTCTTCCGCATATTTCATTACTTTCTCTTCACCACCTACTATAATTAAACCTGCGTCAATTACAGTAGTGAGTCCAAGCCGACCGAATATAATTTGGAGTGGCGTCGGTTTGATTCGGGGCGACGAGTCCTTAAAAATTTGAATCAATCGTACCGCGACGGAAGCCGTGGAGGCGCCCCAATGCGAACGCCGGTTGCCGTTTATAAATAAGACGGAGAAAGCGCGCAAGGGGAGCTTTCGTAAACATGCAGCCAGAAATAGTTGCCAACGTGGGGTAGACTTAGACTACGGAAGCTGGAGTACGTACCTAGGAGGTCCATGGTCCCCGCAGGAGTGAGGTAGGCGTAGGAGGGCGTGGGCAAGACCGAAACATTAAGTCATCGCGATACTTTCCGATAAATGATGCGGAGCCGAAGGAGGAGACTGCATTCAAATCAGAGGCACGACGCCACCCACAGACCTTGCTCGAGCCATTAACTCGCGCCAAACATTCCGCGTAATATTAACGACAAATGCGAGATGATAATAACAAAGATGGGAATTTAATAAATTTTTAGTTACGCGAGGATCTACGCACGGCGCGACAGAATTGTCAATAGCGACTCTTTCGACCTTCGTTCCCCTTCGACGCTCCGACGACGACGTACATCCTTCTTCGGTTTAATAACCCGTGACGAGGTTGAATTCGACGCTAAGGAAGTATTTAGCCGTCGGCGTCGCAGTATTCTGGATAATTTGGCCAAGCGTTTTTAAGGAATTTGTCGACCATACGCTCGACGTAGAATATTCATTTTTTGAACATCTATATACCCCAAGTATTCGAAGCGTCAACGAGTCAAATAATATCGAAGCGCTTTCTATTTCGCGTCTTGTCGTCTGGTGGTCTTAAAACGATGTTGAGTACATCTCAACTATGAATACCAGACACTTTTTTTGGTGGTATTTCATGGACCGTCGACTCGCTTCACGGCTTCGGTATTCCGGGAGGAGTATGGTCGGAGCGGCAGTTTCTCTTGGTAGCATCACTGGAGTCTCTTCGTGATCGAATGTTTCATTTCAAAATTCCGGGTGCTGTGCGCGCGAACTCAAGACGAAGAAACCTGTTTCGGTGGTCTCTTCTTTAAAACATAAATGACGATCTCCCGGATATTCCGAGAAATGGTTAATTAATTAGCGGAGAATACATTCGGTCTCTATCGATACCGACGTCTTGAAAAACGTACCATCATAATCTGCTAGTAAGCGCGAACGACGACATCGTCGAGGTTAATAGGCTGGGACCGTCGCAAGGTCGAGTTGGAAGCGGCCGTGACGTCACCAACACATTCACTCCGAACAGAACTTCCACAGGTCGATTTGTTAACTCAAACGACCGAACGTGACAACTGTTTCGCAATAAATTGCGATGCCGAATATGCGTTACGCGGAACTCAAACAACAGCTTTACGAAAGACGCAATTTCACCGTTCAAAATTGCGTTTCAGAAAGATCCAACAGCAGTCTTCCTCGTCCTGGACTAAACTAAGTAGGTACGGACCGGTACGACTGCGTAATCCACCGTTGGTCAGTTTTCTTAATCGTTCTCTTCATGTTCTTAGTTTATTTCCTCGCCTTAGAATTTTCATCATTATTTATGGTTACAATTTTCCTTACACCTCGCTCGTTATTTCCGACTTCTTCTACAATGTTATCAATTACCAATATTTCAGACAAAGGGAAATCTTAATAATTCCATACAGTTGTGTTTAAATTCCAAATATAGTTACTAAAAAAACGATGCGGTAATGGAGTTTGGAAAGTGCGACAGCTTATTTGGACAATCGGGGTAAGGCCCTCGTTATTCTCAGTCTTCAATAACCAGAATTTAAATATTACTTACAAATCTTCAATCCATGAAGTGCATCACAAAACAATAAAAAAAGAGGTGTTACAGAACCCCTTAGAAATTCACATTTCATCGCCGAAATTTTTTTTTTACAATTATGTGAGATGCGTATCAAACAGGTAAATTTTTGCTAACCTTGCATTAACTGTTGCAAATTGCAGAAAAACGAATATCCGCTGATGAGACACTCTAGTTTCCAAATCAAAATATTTGGGAATAATTTCCGTAAACATTAATACTGCAAGCAATAACACACATTTATTCATTCTGCAAGGAAAGCTAAAAATTCTGGAAAATTAAACAGCAAACTATGGCATCCAAAATTAAACTGATTGGTAACTGATTTGATCTTAAGTAAAAATAAAAAGGTTCAATAAAATTGAATACAAATATCAAATAACAGCTGCTATCACATATAACCAAGAAACAGAAAACTACTGACGAAATAACATTATAGTATTTGTCACAGAAAGTAACCCAAGACATACATTCCCCACATCCTTTAATTAAACCTAGTCTGAGCATTTGATATGTTAAAAAGTACAAAATTTGACAGCTCATACACCATCATATTCTTTAAATCAGTAGAAGCGATAATATGAATTCAGATGCAAATGTGATAAACATACAGTATGTGGCAAAAATTGTGTTTATTTTTCACTTGCCACATATTATAAAATTGTGAACAACCAAGTATCATTTTTGTCACATTATTATTAATTTCACATTATTACTGCTGCCTCAAATAGTAAGACTATACCCATTTCTTTCAAAGATTAATACTACCAGATAGATGGAACTTATTACAAACAATATTACAAATTAAAGGAACATGGACACATATATACCTAAATGAAAACTTTTGTTTCTATTTTTTCACAACTGAACACACTAAATGAAAGTCACATGATGAATCAATACGGCAACTCAGAGTTTACAACATTGAGTAATGGATTTCTCTTACAAAAAAACAAACCACTGTAGACTAATAAACCTATTATGACAATACACCACATTAAATAAAATGTTGAATCCGAAGGGAAATTCACAGAATATATAACCTCAAAACATGAATTCTCTTCTCTTCACAACAAACCACAGTATATAAATTCACACAATATGTGCTTATTTACAATCATAATAGGCAATTCAAAGATTTACAATGTTAATATTATGAATTCACCAATTCACAAAAATTAGCCAAATACAAAATATAATTAAATCGATTATTTGTAATATGAAAATCCTAAACAGTGAAATTTGTTTCTCATGGATCAATAAATAGCTGTTGAATTCTATAGGTGTTAACCTTATGATTTCTTTTTCTGACAGAAGTGGGACAACAAAAAAAAATTATCGAGGAAAACCTTCATGTACATTAAATTTAAATCGGCAATTGAGAGAACTAAGATATAAATTTTGTGTTGCTGATGATTTATCACTAAAATTAAATTAATATGGTTAGTAAAAAGGTAGTTGGATATTAAATTCTTGAATGGCACGAATGTGTTCCTATCACGCATTATCTGAAACACTCAGTTCAGATTATAAATTGTTAGAATTCTATGTGAACATATTGCTGATCGAAGATAAAGAATCAACACGTTCATTCATTGCAGAGAATTGCCGCGATGGAATCTAGGAATTCGTTTTAACACACGTTCATTTTTTCAGTCTTTAGAACACCCTACACATGCAACTTATGTACAGATTCCGGAAACGTCGACAAAGCATCTTTCATGCACACAAGAGACCTAGAATAAATATTAATCCCCCCCAAGTATGAGCAAGTTAAGATTGCCCAGCCCATGCGAGTCAAAGAATTTGGCAATTAAAATAATCGGTTCACGTTCCGCGACGGTATCACACTTGAAGATATAATTTATAGCATTTGTCATCGAAAACATTTCCTTCGATGAAATAATTTTACAACGTCTTTTTAAAATCACAGAAACTAGAGAATAATTGAAGTCGAACGAGGAAGACTAGATGCAGTATCACTATAAAGCTAAAGTAAACGCAACGTGAGAAAAACAACAACGAATCCGAATGAAAATATGTACAACATGTTAACGATGACATTCGCAAACACTGTTGAGAGGATTAAACATCTATTTACCTGAATTTTCCGGGAGCCCAGATATCGCCTCCTTCTGATCGGCCATCTTAGCACCAGTCATTCACAGCAGTGCACTGTGGGTAAGACAAGTGAATGCCGGTCTCCCAGACTGCCGGTCACGCTCACGCCTGCTGACGTTGCACACCTGAACAACCTGTACGTCGTTTGCGCTATTCGTATTTAACAAAATTTTCAAAATGTCATCTGTTGTCATCGTATCCGCCGTGAGAACACCGATAGGTGAGCGTATTTTAATTTACAAATACATGATTCATAACATTTATTCCGTTTCTAAGTTGGGTTAACAATGTAGGCCAACAATGTATTGTATGACGTCGGTGAGCGACTAGCCAAGTATTCCAACAACAATTTGCCTCTAGCCAAAAAAAGACGTCTCCTAACAGTTTGGCATTTAATCTTTAAACTGACTGACGTAGAAGGTTTTTATTTAATTTTTGTACACACTTTAATATTGTTTTAAAGATTGTAATTGACATATATAGCCATTAATTTACGCATAATTTATTCTGCTTAAAAATCTGCACCTGCAGTTTTTTGAAAAAACTTATGCTTTTATATAAATTACCGGCTCAGATACTTTCATCAATACTTGAATTAGTTCGATGATTAGTTATGATTACCTTACTTCATATTGACTTGTTTGAATCTGTGCTTCCAAGTTCTGGTCTGTATGTATTAGTTATATTTATTGATAATGGAATTAATATTTAATTAATAATTTGCAACATGCAACAATAAGTTTAAATAATTCACATATTGAACTTTTAATGTAGTTTATTATTTATTGCTTAGTAATATATAATAAATCTAGATGACTTTAAATATAGGAGTAGCCAAGCAGAAACTTTATTTTCATTTTTTATTTTAGTTCCTTATTCCTTTATTGTTGGTAATTATGGAATTGTATCATAATTTTATGCCTCTCATGTGTCACATTCTCTGTGACTGAAGCTTGTATACATTGTGTTCCTTAACAGTGTCAGTATTTTGAAGTTTGCATTTGTGAAAAATAATTTATTGTTGTCTATAATGTTAGTACTTTATAAAAGTATATGCAATATTCGGACAATTAATGTTAGTTATACTTTAAAGAGTCCTGCGCTTTTAATTATCACAATTACATAATTGATTATTATGATAGACTATTGGTAGTTATTTATTTATCTCGGGAATCACCTGAAATAATTATATGAAAATGTGTGGTAAGACAGCAAATACTGTATCTAATGTGAATGATAAAATATTGGAAAATATATTTCAAAGACGTATTCATTTACTCTTTTAGGTTCACTGTGTGGTGCATTTAATAAACTCGAATCTCATGACCTTGGTAGTATTGCAATACAAGGAGCGGTACAACGAGCAAGTGTGGAACCAAGTGAAATATCTCAAGTAATTATGGGTCAGGCAAGTGTTTTATCTGTGATTTGTATGCAATGTTTGTGTTTATTTAATTTATTAGTGTATTGTAAGTAAATTATATTTTATTTACATTTGTTATGTTTTTGAAACACTTTTTAAGTTTCTACTTAGTCTCCAACATTTTGTTATGGATAAGAAAGATTTTTGATCATTGAAACAAATTAGCAATGGCTGGGTTACAACATACCATTTACATAAATATTTGTTTCATTTGATCCGTTTTTATTGTACTTAATTCTCCCTATTTTTTTTTTATTATCAATTACATGCCTTACGCAAAATCATTTCTGTTTAGTACTTACAATTCTCAACATAGTACTCAATATACTAAAATAGGTAAAACAGTGATTTATAAGTTATTATTTAGCTTTTCTTATTTTATACTATATTTTTATAATGTAATGTTCTAAATACTTGCCAGCTATTTGACCAAAAATATGTACCCCAATTCAATATCTCATTTAATATTATTCTTATTGTTTTCATCTTTCATTGGTCCTTAATTTGTTTAAACAATTTAGTACTTCCTTATTTATAAAAAAAATAAAAGTAATTATGGGACACAAATGACAAAAATCAAACAAATCATCACTTCTAATTCATTTTCGACACTCAAATCAATGAATCTTTGAATTTATAATTATAACACATTAATTGTGAAAACAGTCATTAATTTTGGAAACAATGAAAAGATTAAATTACCTGAACTCACATTAGAAACATAATATAAGTCATAAGACAATTCTATATGTAAATTAAATTTAATTACTTCTTAACACAGGCACTGTTGGGTGGCCAAGGTGCAAATCCAGCTCGACAGGCAGCTGTGAAAGCAGGAATCCCATATTCAGTACCTGCTTATTCTGTAAACATGCTCTGTGGATCAGGACTGAAGTATGTTTTATGTTGTATGGTTATATACACTTATGTATGATACAAAATTTTAATTTGTTTATCTTATTTTAGGTCCGTCTCTCTTGGTTACCAAGCAATCAAGTGTGGTGATGCAGAAATTGCTGTTTGTGGAGGACAGGAGTCAATGAGCCGTGCAGTACATGTTATAAATCTTAGAACACCTGTTAAATTAGGAAATTCAAGCATGAAAGATTCATTGTTGTTAGATGCACTTGAGGATCCTTTCTTCAAAATTCATATGGGAATTACTGGTAGATATGTTCCTAACCAGAAACGGTGGTTATAATAACGTAGAGAGAAAAAACTTAAGTCTGTTAAATATTTTATTTCTTTCCAGCTGAAAATATTGCTGAACAAACAAAAATATCAAGAGTTGAACAAGATTTGTATGCTTTAGAATCACAAAATAGAGTTGAGCATTCTCAGCAAAACAACTTGTTCAACGATGAAATTGTGGCTGTAAAAGTAGGAGATAAACTAATAAGCAAAGATGAACACCCTCGACCAGGGCTTAAAATCTCGGATTTGGAAAGGTTAAAACCAGTTTTTGTAAAGGTAAATAACTGTCTTTATATGTGTGTAAATATGCAGTCACATTAGTCTTAAAAAAACAAAAACATTTTGTTTAGACTGACACTGGAACGGTCACTGCTGGAAATGCTTCCGGCATTAATGATGGAGCTGCAGCTGTTGTAATTATGACAGAGGCGCTTGCATTACAGAAAGGTATAAAACCATTGGCAAAGATAATTGGTACTTCTGAAGTTGGGCTCAATCCACAAATTATGGGTCTTGGTCCAGTTGATGCTGTTACTGCTCTCGTATGTAGTTTGGTTTACTACTTATTATTAATAAATAGATTGAATTAATTCATGTCAGCTATATTTACTTGTTATTGGTAGAAGGATTTTATGTTAAATGATTAAATCTTGGTATATTGCAAAAATGACTTGTAGTATTAAGTTTTGTAAATTATTACAAGGAGCTTCATGTCAACAGATTGCTTTATTATTAGTCTTATTTTGTATGCTTGTTTTTAGCCTCAGATTATCACTTTTTGTGCTCTTGTTTGAGTACATAATATCTTCGTATGTTTTGTTGTTAAACGTAACTTTTAATAAGACAGCATCCATTACTTAGTGAAATAAATGGTTTATATTAAATATTATCTTTTAATTACAATAATTAGTATCTTTTTCAGTAACTCAGATCATTGAGTCATACAATAGTTACACTATGATTTGATTCAGAATTGTCTGTTATAATTAAGTTTCAGTACTCTGAAAGTAAACTTGAACAGCTCTCTCATATTGTTCAAATATTTCCAAGTGTCATCAGAAAATTTATGATTGTTTATTAATTGTTGTGATCACAATTTATTGGTCTCTCTTTCCTATTGAACAAAAAATCCAATTTAATAGTTGAACTTATGAAACATGTTCCTTTATTGTTTAACTTTATACATTAACCGTGAACAAGGAAACCATGATTTGCAAAGAGGATTTTATACATTTCTGAATATATCGTTTATGGTTGGTATGCCCTTAGAGTCTTTTGTACTTCATGTCTGTCATTGTGACCATTCTGGGAAGGTCAGAAATACAGTCCATTCTATGCTACATGTTTGTGAGAGTTGTCGAGCTCTGGCTTAGATAATGCTAACAGAAATTCTAAGACAACTGTAAGCAGTTGAATGTATTAATATCTTTGATTTTGTATTGGATATCAAGTAGTATTAAGGTGTGCTGTTGTGTTAAATTTGAGTAGGAGTTGCATATTTATAATAATTGAACTTTTTCATTTTGCACTCTTATTTCATTAATTAAATACTATATTTTGATTAAGTTTTTACTGTAAATGAAATTACCGATTTATAGGATTGAAATTTTTACTGAAAAGTGTTGTTTTATACCCCTAATTGTTTTTTTATAATGATACTAGTATCATTAGATTAACAGTTGTAAAAGTTACTTCTAATATAATTGTGTGACAGTCCTCCTACCTCATGATTACATGTAGCAGACACATCTCATAATGTGGTGTGTGAAATTTTAATTATGTTTGTAAATATGCAGTTATCTTGGCAGAAATATTCACAAAATGAAAAAATAAGCTTATAACAGAAATGAGGTCACTTTGCCTCAATTGAACTTCCTTTACTGTAGGATAAATGAGTGTAATCTTACATATTCATTGCAAAGTGGCATTTTTAATTTAACTGTAATGATTAATCAGTTTAAATATTTTTGTTGATAAAGCCAAAAAGAGAGTTCTATTTAATCCTAAATATCAAATGAGTTATTTTATTAAAGGTCTTCAAAATGTGTTATTTATTTTTTGAAATGATATTAATGTAAAACTATTATTTTTCAGCTGAAAAAAGTAAATTGGAAGGTAGATGAAGTTGACTGTTTTGAGATAAATGAGGCATTTGCGGCTCAAGCTTTAGCAGTCATTAGTGCTTTAAAACTTGATGCAAAGAAGGTTAACATTCGTGGTGGTGCTATAAGCCTGGGGCATCCTCTTGGTGCCTCTGGTAAGTTTACATTTTATCTTCACTTTGCTTAAAAAGAAATAAATCTGAGATACATACAAGAGTGGTTGTAATGTGTCAAAACTACCATTTTTTTCACAACAGCGTTATTATAATATGCAATGTTGATAAAAGCCAGTGCATTTATGAGAGAGTAACAATGCATGGTTAAATTTTTTATTAGGTATTCATATACCTTGGCACTGGTATAGAAAGTGATTAGTTCATATCACATTAGTAAAATTTTCATAGAAGGTGAAATAGCAAGATTGTTCTTTAACTGTCATAAGAATTGAGAAATAATATTCTTTTAGAAAAACACTGTGTATATTGCTTTCTTATTACAATCCAGAAATATATAAAATGCCATTAATAACTCATAGGTCCCATTTTTAATGTATTATAGAGGCTCCCAATAGCCCTAACCTATTTTTTAAGGTTTCAAATGATTAGACACAAATGAAGCCAAGTTAGTCCATATTTAAAGCTATTTTTGATCCTCAGAACAAATTAGTTTGCTTTGTCACTATTGCAATCGGATCAATTTTTATTCAAAATTTTGTGGGGGAGAAAGTAACTTAACAATGAAACCATAGTGCACAAAAGGGAAATATTTACATGTTATTCCATGTCATCACCTTAAGTCTCATATGTAAAACTCATTAAATTTGCAGAAATAGAGAAATGAAATCTCTCTTTCCAACCCTTCAATTGATATAAATAAGCCATATTTAGTCAGTGAACCCAAGTTTTTGTTACAGGTACTCGAATTTTGGTCACTTTGATTCACATTCTCCTCAGCACTGGTGGTACTCGTGGAGTTGCTGCTCTTTGCATTGGTGGAGGAATGGGAATTGCAATGGCTGTGGAGAGATATGCAGGTACAAAAATTTGTTAAATGCTTTTGTCAATTTACCTGCATTGTTTCAGAATTTAATATCTCTTGGTAGTGATAGATGATTATAAGGGAATAAAATTGGTATTCATTTGGTATCCACGGATTGTATGACAACATATACTTTCAACAAATTCATACTGATAAATTTGTGAAAAATAAATTGGACAATATAATCATTCGTGGAAATCTTTGAAACAACCACCTTTATGGCCAAGTAATAACGGGGAATACTGTCAAAATTAACATAATCAAATTACAAGATAAATACAAAGTGTATTGATAATATTGTTAACATATTTGGTTGGTGTAACTGTTTTTTGATATATATCTTTTTCTCATTCCTTTTTCAGATACCGCTTAATGACTAAGCTTTATTCAGCATTTACATAATTCCAGACAAGTGATCTGAACATAAATCTAAAATTTTATTTATTATTAACTTTAATTTTTTATTTAATAACTTTAAAAAACTTTTGTACTAATGGAAATAATATATATATTTTATGTATTCATTAATACGTTAATTACATGTATTCTATACGCATAGGGAAGTGCCTTTTAAAGTATTGTATACATTAATCTGTTTTAACGATCAGATTTCTCATGAACATGTTAAGAGGTTGTGAACTGTATACTTTTACTTACATTTATGCATGAGCAAAACCATATTTCCACTTGTATTACCAACCTAAGTTCTGCCAACTTTAATTGAACCATTATTTTGTTGTGGTTATAAATTATATCTACTTAAATTTGTATTTGAAATTTAATGTTATCAAATATTAGTTTTTCTGAAGTTAACCTTAACTGAATTACAACCAAAAATTATTAAAAACAAGCCAACCTTGTGAAATGGTGTTTTTGTTTATTAAACAATAGTAGTACAATAGCATTATGAAGGTTATGCAATTCCTCACTAAAACATAAATTGTCAATTGTTTATCTTTGGGAATTGAAAAGGAAAGTTCTTAATTCTTGGAAATATGAAATCAATATTTTGAATGGAACACCCCTTTGGATGTAGGAATCAGTTATAGCTTGAGAGCCAAATTTTGTCTATGGTTTTCACATAGGCAAGTGAGTCAAAACAGTATTATATTTATCACAGAATTCCTGATCAAAAAGATCATCAGAAAAGTCTAACCAAAGGACATAAGTTCTACATCATGTACCAAAGAATTTTTATACAGTGCCTTCTATTTTTGAATAGAACTTTTACACATTCCATAATTTTTAACTATCCTGACTTCTCTACCACTTTCTTATCTATTTTTATTACTTCATAGACAACAGAAAATAGGTTCAAAATAATCTGAATAAATTGTTTCCATACCATTCTCAAAAAACTTCCAAACCCTAATAATTTTAGTGCTGCTGATCTGTTACATAAAAGTATGTGCCGTCATTGGTTAAATAACAACCAAATGTACATTAAATTATTATACATAGTTTATTTATGTTTTGGGAAGAAATTATAAAAATACATTTGTATTTGTGTAACCTTTAGTAAAGAAAGGAATGCCATAGAAATTAGTAGTTTACTTCATCTGAGGATTTTTTTATGAAACTCATGTAAATGGTCTTCTGTTAACCAAACTTGGCAAAAGAGCACTGCAAAATTGAACACTAATTTGAACGTGATTATTTTCTATTCCACTCACCTTACCTTTAATTCTACAAGTTGGGCAACCTGAATATTTCTCCAATTCCTCCACTAAATCCATCACTACCATTAAATATCAAGTCAAAGTGATCTCCGCGATCATGATAAAAATTTTAAATTCCTTTTGCAATTTTTAATATTGAGATATTATTGTATCAATTTATATGTTTGAACTAGTTGTTTGTGTATTTCTTTCAAGAATGAGATAAAATTTCTGTTTATATTGATTGGTTCCTAATAAATTATCAGGTTTCTATATTATTGAGAATTTATCAAAAATTCTGTTTACGGTATTATATCCAGCAGAATTCTGCCCTCACTTATTATAAAATAATCTAAACACTTTAAATAATTAAATTAAACTTGTATTGCTAGCAAATCATAGGAATAATTGATGTTGCATAAAATATTTTTATAAAGAACAAAAAATTATTTAAGTAAATATAAAATGGAAAACCAAAATATATCTTCCTAGGATACAATGACATTTTGCCTAAAATTAGTTTCCACCAGCTGTTTTGTCATGCTAATAATGCACACATCTGAAAGTTTTTGTTTTGTATTCTGAAATTACTGTGTAATTAAAATAAAACAATTATCAAGGGCCTAAAGTTTAAGCTCAAAGTCACCATTTAGGTGTATAGCTTTTCTACAATTTTTGTAAGGCAACTGCCAAATGTCACCATTTCAGTTCAATAAACTAATATTTTGTTATTTAGACCATTCTTTATGCATCTACTAATATTCTTTTTAATTAAATAAATACTGTATTTAGTTGAGTATACCAGACAGCTTTTTAACCCATAATTTGAACAGTAAAATTGGATGTACATAATACACTAATTGTAGGCTTGAAGGTTAAATTCTTCCACAGAAAATTCAAGGTTTCTGACCAACTGGAATACTACAATTTCATCTACTATCTAAACAAGGAAAACTTAAGATCTATAATCTGATAAACACATTCTCTTTGTAAAATTGGAAAGAGAAAATATATTATTTTGTCAATCAGCCTTCTTTATAAGCAGACACATTCCCAGTACCGGTCAGTGTGTCAGGAAATTACATTGTCAGGCATCGGCTAGCCAAATTTCCGATGAAGGGGGAGGTACCTCCAAAAATTTAAAGAACTCCAAACCTCACAAGGTGTCTACCATCTATGAATCTCAGGAAAGTCACCTACTTTCCATCTCTCTCTGTCCTTATTAATTATACATATAAAAACAATTATGCAAGTGACAATGGTCTAATATAACAAGCAATTTGGTTAGTAACTTCAAAAGTTTTTGTGGACTTTTATGGCTTGACTGATTGTATGAGTACAAAAAGTCTTGAAACATTATGCACAAGTTATTTCCTTCAATAAAAATTCTCAAAACTTGTGATAAGCATCAAACTAATACTTACCATTGAAGATGAAAACTGCTAAATTATATAATTCCCTCTCACCATTTCCTCTTCATGAATTAGCTCATCAAGAAATAATTAATGCAAACAGCAAAATTTTGTCCAAAATATATATTTAAACTATTAAAAATGTATTTTAAATATTAGTTTTACTTTTCCAACATCTTCCAGTTTTTTAATTACCAATAACAAAACCCTCACAAGAACCAAAACCATTCATAACAAAAGTAACATTTCAGATTTCTCTGTTTCTAGTCAGAGAAACAAATAATAACAATAATATTATATATTATATTTGTACAATACAAAAACTAGTAATTTAGTCTCTGTTCTGCTTCTCCTGTTGCATTTTCTCTATATCTTTAAGTGTTTCCAATTGCCTCTCTCTCATTCGTTTTCCTTTCAGTGTCCCCTTGAAATCTTTTGTTGGCTTCACTGGTTGCTTTATCATTGTCTTCAGTTGTTTCTTTATAGTTTCTATTATATTCATCTGAAATTTTAAGTTAAAGAAACCAAACAAGTTGTAATAATAAACTTTAAAATAATGAAATCGACAGTGGAAGATGTAACAAAAAGATCAGCTAATAATTATATTTCAACAGCTACAATAACTTTTGTAATGTCGCAATACACTTATTCCATAGAAAACCAGATTGTAGTGTATAAGAATCAAATTGTTGATAGTCTATGCATATGTGATGAGAGTATCTGATCTGTAAGTATTAGTTTAAAATTCATTTTTATGTCAAACCAAAACAGTGAACAATAGTTACATTGTTCAATTTCTAAACCTTACAATTATACCTTAATTACTTTAATTGATGCTCAAGTCAAATCATGTAGCACTTTATAAGTAGTATATAATCAATGAAAAAACTCCAGTATTCAAGCTACAGTCCCTTGGGATATATTGAATAAAATATTAAGAAAAATCAAAGAACTGTTCATAGCCCACAAGTATTTTTTCACTGAAATATGATTAAAATTGTCAGGAAATGTGCCCCAAATAAAAATATCCACAAATTACATTTATTAAGCTGTGTGCACAGAAATTTTATGCCAATGCCGTTTGTTACCATAGAAATGAATATGTTACTCTGTTCTAATTTCAGTTCAAGCTACTACAAAGTAAATCAAAAAATAAAATTAAAAAATGAGCAGAAATGACTATTTATTGTTTAAAAAAAGAATACATGGCACAAAACTAACTATCAATAGTTTTCAATTATTACTTATACACCCAAAAAGAATTTAAAATTTTGACCAAATACAGTTTACAGAAAAATAAGAAGCATTTATTCACATAATTACATAAACAAATTCATTAAATCTAAATAAAGAGTACTAATTATTACACTTCATTGTCTAATTTAAGGAAAGATCTAATCAGAAAGAATATACCAAACTTCATGCTGAGGATATTTAAAATAGCTTACCAGGATTTTAAAAATGGTTAAAAGTCTCTGTTTATAAATTAATGTTAGTTACAATACTTAGCACCAGTCAATAAGAAGCAATTTTTTTCAAGACAAAAGCATTGCTCATAATTCCACATTCATCATTACTTTTGCAACTGAAGATGTAAATATGTGATGATAATGTTTATTCAGCACTATAATCTGTAGCAAAAATGTTTCAAAAAAGGAAACTAATACATAAATTATACATAAAAGATTTTGACTCATTCGAATGTTAGTAATTAAAGTGGGTTGAAGAAAGGCTGGTTGGTGAATACATTCAAAATAATACAGTTAACATAAACTATTTGAACACATCATTCAAAATTTTTAGACGGGGGTGAAATCCTTTATCACAATGAGTTCCTGTTTCATTAAAAAATGTAGGATAATTGTAGTCAAGCGGATTTTCTGCTAATGAACTAATACTAGGTAAACACAGTTTGCTATGATTCATAATTATTTCACTCCAAATAGTCAAGCCATTTTCACAAAGTTTATCAGATTTGAAGTACGATCCCCAGTATGTAGTATTAGCCTGTCCAATATTATGTTCATTGGTATGCTGTTCCAGATTCATCTCATGCACTATTGCTATTGTATCACAACTTGCATATTTGTTGGGAATAAAAATATCTTGTACAAGATTGTCCCCAATATACACACATCTCGGGTCACTTTTGCAACAAAACCTGGATAAGAAATTATACAAATCCTTCCAATTTCCTTGGCTGTACACATTTCCAGGCTTCAAATCATTAGGTGCAACAGGATTATCTTCTATGAAACCATTCAATGCCAAGAAAGGTCTGGAAGATACAAAGAAACCAGGTTTACGTGCGTAGCAGATGACAATATCAAATAAATCTTTCCATCCTTCTCCAAGAGAGTTCTGAGCTACAAAACTGGCATAATCTACATTGGAGCCAGTAATCAAAAACACCTTTTTATTCTTCTTGACCATTTTCAACCAATTTATAACTTTATCATCACATTTTATAATATAATCATCTGGTTTACTTTTCATAATAGAAAAATAACTGCTTGTGTCAGCATCAAAATGCTCCCTATTGTACATGTAGCACAAGCCATCCAAAATATCTGGCCATATATTATAAAAGTCAAGTTTCTTTCCATGCTTCTCATCTAGTGTGTCCACCACCCTGGCAAAAATGAGTGAAACCGGCAGGTCAAAATAATCAAGTAGAGTTCTTGTCTTGGTTGACAATGGTCCATTCCAAGCAGCAAGGATGTCTTGGCAAAATTCTACTGCTATGTCCCACTTTCCATCTAATCCATAAGTTTCTGTTATTTCTTGTTCACTCATGACACGTGTTCCATGACAACATTTCAAAACATACCCATCACGCCTTATCTGAAGTAGGTTACCTCTGTCAAAATCCAACATCAGGCCTTTCAGGAAAAAGTTCAGGCATTCCTCAACAGGTTGCATCAAATACTTTTCGTCATACCCTTTTTCTCGCACCATGTAGGAGGCAAGAATATCATATTCCATTCTGGTCATGTTGAGTGTGTTATACATAGAAAGTGTGAAATCGAGGTCGAAGCCAATGCAATCATAATCTGACAATCTTAAATATTCTCTTGGATAACTCATGTTTTCTTTTGAAGAGTAAACGGATCTACGAAGAAATTTATTCGACTTATTCGGAAGCGATTTTGACCTCTCTGAGTGAATATGACGACGGGGCCAAAAGTAAGCGATTAAATTTAGGTAGCCACGATTCCGAAATCGAAAAACCACGTCACAGAGACCCGGCATTTAGACACAAAAATCAGCAATACCAACCTTATAACTTCCTTTACCAACCATTACAGTATTACGCTGTTGAAATGAACAGCTAATATCCCAAACGACATCACATACATAATAAACAAGTAATTTCTTTAACTTTTTGATTTGCGGAAAGAGGATCAAAAAATGTTTACGTGGAAATGTGCGATGATATAATTTACGTTATCTGGCGGAGAAGTTGGTTGCAGTGACGTATAAACAACAGATTTACTATCCACAACTATTAGCAAGGTACGGTTAAGGCGAGAGTAACAAAAATAAAGGAGCATGGTTTACAGTTCGCAATTAAATATTTGAACATATTTGATGTAAGTGAAGGATATGGCAGAGTATACAAAAATTTCTGTTCCACATTAACGTGCCAGAGGACTCGTGCCTCATGTACAAAAACAAGTTAAAAGCAAGTTGTCGGAGAGTTTGCAAAGAAATATGCTGACAGAAAACAAGTATTCTGATCAATTATAATAATAGAGAAAGTAATGTGTAAATTGTATAAATTTGTCAATTTAAAAATGAGACCAGGAAGCAAAAGCAATACATCAAGCAACAGGAAGAAATACTCTAGTAATTAGGTTTCACATAAGCCTAAAATTATGGAAAGCAAAACAAGAAAATATGCATAGGACGAATGTAAAGCCAAATAGACAGGAAATGCAAGATCTCCACAAGTCCGTCAAAGAAAATAGGTATAAAAGAATATAAATCTTAGCCGTAGTACTGGAGGAAAAATGTGTGTTTAAATAAAAGGGGATAATTGTTGAAGAGATATTTTACACAAATTCTATTAACCTACATTATCAGGAATATGAATATAACGGATTAGTCTGTCCTTGATGAAAAATGTGTCGAAATAGTAATGTTCATCGCGTGGATTTGTAAATACTACATCTTTCATATACAAATTCATAAACCTGAAACAAAAATGAAAATATCTGGACTTGTATTCAAATATTTAAAATTTGGATAACCACTCAACTCGAACCAAATTGTACTTACCCGTCCACTTGTTCCAATTTGCCATATACACAAGATTCATTTCTTAAGTCTACAGTAATATGATTATTTTCGAGACCTTTAACAAGACAAACTAAGTCATTATGGATAAAATACTTCTCCCGTCTCGAAGGCTGCGCCAATGCCATGACACATTTGTCAAGGAATATAAGAGATAGATATTACTCTGCAGTCTGCTCTTTCTTCCAAACTAAAACATTATTGCAAACCATAGAGTGTTAATATTATGATGATCTTTGGCTATATCCACTTTCACCCAAACACATCAGCATTAAGAAATATTTTTAGAAACGAAATTAAGTAAGAAATCAGTTATCAGAACCTTCTCTCCTTTTTGTTTGTATAAAGTTTCATCGAAGCCAAAGTTTCATAATATAACTACGAATACATTCCCTGAAAAAATGCTTTAAAATTAGTATTACTTCAGAGGAATTCATACAAATTATTACCAACACTTCGAATCTGTATACCTATGTGGGGAATAAAACATTAAATAGGAAAATGATTTACAGAGTGGCATCAATGGTGAACAAGAAAAACTACATAGAATGAATGATTAACAACGATAGACTGCCAATAAAATTTGTAGGATTTACGACTAATCTGCTAAACTATATATCGCTGAACGGCTACGTGTATAAAATTAAAGAAAGACATCAGAGAACATACGTAGGGAAGTTCTCTTTCGTAAACATGACCATCAGGGACTAGAATACTTAACTTTGCAAGTTGTCTGGAGAACGTTGAAATGTTCAATAAAAGACTGGGTGGATTGCCATATAATAATATTGAAGTGTTATTAATATACTTTTGTTTTCTTATTCGAGGTTAATTGTAAGTAATTACCAACGGGATATTACCCTTTTGTAGTTTCTTTGAATAATAATAACGGACGGGAACAGTTAGAAACCTTATATTTAGCTAAATGAAAAATTCCCACGATGAATGCATAATAGAAATGTCGAGGAATGACGTACAAGATGAAACACATGCTTGTATTGAAGAAATACGGATTATGTTAGAACCATACAAATTATGATGAATATTTATAATATTTTGTTTACATCAGTGTTACTAAAATATTGGAAGAATCAGCTGTCTGAAACTTATCTTTAAATTTCTGAAGAAAATGAACAAGTTAATTTGACAACTATAACTTCTGGTAGAAGAGAAATAGAATGTGCGGCTAATTTATATAGATTTTGGATGGCTGTAGTCCGTCCACGTTACATGCTTGAGCCTACTAAGAGGTATTTGAAAAGTCATTGACCACAAGCTTAAATAGCATGAAACTTGAATAAATTTACATATTATATGTTCTAAGACAGTATAATAGTGGTTCGAATAGACTTCCTAAATACGTTTTATTTACCCAGTTAGAGGTATACCATATATTTGGCTTATAGATTTCAGCTTTCTCCGCGTTGGGTGCATTTATTGTTATATTTTTTACTGTGGGGGAGAACGTCATTTATGTCTTATTGAGCTAACTTTACAATCTGTTTCGCTGTTGTCTGTAAGGTATATGGGAGGAAAGGTTGCGATGTTCCTTATCCCCTGTCACCTTAAAGATTCTTTCTGCAAGAATTTTTCGTTAGGACCATCATCGGAAGGTCATTGTTTATGAGTACTTAGAGTTAGCTGTGTTTTATATAAAATACCGCTGAAGTGGTCCTTCTTGTTGTAGACGACACTGCTACTTCAATTGCTGTTGTAATATCTGTATTAGGGATTTGACACAATATAATAAAGAAATTTATGCCTATTTAAGAAGTTATTTGAAGCCGACGGTTCCGAAGAATATCAGGTTAGGACAAAGGGCCATGCGGAAGTCCTGAAGGAGAGATAACAAACCTCCACGATAATTTGTTTACCACGGTTTATACCACTACAAATAATAAAACCTTTCTTTCTACATTGCTTTGAATTTTAAACATCTGATCATATATTTACCGGCCTCCTGTGGTCTAGTGACTAGCGTCGCTGGCTCCCAACTCAGAGGTTCCGGGTTCGAATCCTGACACGGGCTTTGATGTTTGTGACCTCATGGGCACGGAGATTAGGATAAAGACTGCTGGAGAGTCGATATGCTGACCACGTTTCACTCCAAATTCGGAATGTGTCGAGTAAGACGATAGACCTCAATGGGCTTCAGACCCAAAGAAGAAAAATTTCATTTATTTGAAACAGAGTATTTTCATTAAAAAAATACGCAATTGATTGAGGACATCTTGAAACGAGATGTAGTACTTTATAGGATGATTCATTCACCTCATCTAATTAATACATTTCGGATCACTTGTGCAACAAATAGTGGGTAATTATTCGGAGGCCGTATGAAAGAAGATGTTCCTATTACAGTGACACAGATAAAAACGTTTATTTTTCTAATTTACATTTAGTGTATTTTTTGAAAATTTGCACGATGGACATATGTTGTGAAAAATGTACGTATGATGAGCAATTTGTGAAATTTTATTTCATCGACCCACACCTCGGTAACCTTGGTGAAGGCAGTCACTATCTTGAGGAACGTTTTCAGCAGAGTTCATGCGTCGCAAAAAGCCGTTGCAGGGAGTAGTAGATTAAATGCTTCAATCATTCTGTTGGATATTCCTAACGGAAAATTGAGAATGAAAATATTATACATTTATTTTATGTTTCTTGAATATTTTTCTGCACTTGTGCTGATTTATTTGGTTTAATAGCATCTTAATAACTTGCCAGAAGACAACTGGGGAGTGACGGATGAAAATGTATTACAAATGTGAGATCGGCATTTCATACTCAACAAAGTAGAATTTTGGTCGTTTGTTTCATTAGCGGGAAACAGCTTGTGCAATTTAACGTAGGTCGAGTGTGCATAATATTAGCTTGCCGTTCAATTGCCTTTGTTTTATAGGACGAGCGCCACGCCGTACAAACACTTCGATCTCAGTCTGACATCAACAAGCTAACAGTCGACAAATACGCGCGATCGATTACGCGACTAGTATTTATAAATTTACGTTGCCAGCTACTGTGGCTTCCGACCAGGAGCCGATGAAAAGCAGATGTACCCCTGGATGCCGGATTCTGAAGATAACTTTTTCCAATCCGCAGCGATTCTCACGCACGAATATAGACCGCGCTTACTCGCTCGCCTATAACTTGCATTATTTTTATATAATAGCGTTATTAGAGAACATGCCGGGGATAGGCGGAAGATAATTATGCCATACGATATTATTTTGTTTCGAGAAAACGCGATATTCGTATAATTTCTCGTTTTTTGTGGAAGCGAGTTCCAATTTTGTGTCCCGAAGAGTGGAAATTACAGTCCAGCGTTTGACGTGTCTTTGACGGGAAAATAAGGGAGGCGGGTCTGGTCGGCGATCGCTGCCCTTGGCCATCCGGGAAAACGAGTTTCAGGTTAGTTCGTGCTTCACCTCACAAACCCCGCGTACATACCCAAAGACAGTACCGAAATGATTCATAACGCGTACTGTGACATCTGCGGACAGAGCGTCTGCTTGGAGGAGCCTTTCAACTATGGGAACACCTTATCCAACACTCTTCCCAAATTCTATTAGAATCGTTATCAGAGCCTGTATAAATACATCTCAACTTTATCAACGTCTGTTATTACATGTAGCTTATGGAATGGTATTACCATTGCGATGAAAGCGAGTTAATGACTGAATGCGAAACCTGGGGCTACTTGCATTTACATCTATTTAGAACTATTACGTGGCATGCCAAAACTTTTTCTCTACATCGAAAATTTAGACGTTCGATCCTGACGTTGTAGTACGTTAGAAAGAGAAATTACACAATAAAATAGAGAAAAGTTAAACTTCAGGCTGTAGAGCGGACTCCGCCAAATTATATTTATATAAGTTAGTAAAACACATTACCATGACGAGAAAAGGGTAATTATCACCTACACTAACTATATTTGAACACATAGTACTGTATAACTTAATTACTTTCATATGAATTAATGACCATACGACATGTTGAGTAACTCAAAACGTTAAAAATTTTACGAAGTATATTGTACTGATAAGTTATTAAAGCAGAATTGTTTGAGATATAATAATGAAAATGAATATGGCAGTTTAAAGCTACCGTTGTAATAAATTAAATTTTTAAAAAACAATTGTGACCGTCAAAGGGTTTCTGATTATCTATTCATCATCAACATTAAACGGTCAAACAACCTAGTACATAACTAAGTAAAAATAAATTAAATGAGAAAACAATAATTTTTGGCATAAAAATCTGAAAATAAAATCCGTCATCGTGGATGTTTGTGATATTTCAGCAGTCTTTATGGATAACGTTTAGAGGTCACCATATATATAATAGGATTCTAGGTAAAATAATTTGAAGCCATTTAGTTAATTCATTTGTGCAAAACCATAATAAAATACGAATCGCTCCTGTGGTATAGTGGTTAGGCATAGTAGTTGATGAGACTCTAAATAATAATAAAAAATACGAATCGCACCAACACTTGGCAGAACATTATTTATTTATTTTGTACGCTTCATTTGCGTGACTCCATTTGTCAATTGAGAGACGACGGTTAGACGTGAAATGAAGTCTACAGAAAACATCCCAGAGTTTACGGAATTTGCCTACTACGAATTCGAGAAATGATGAAAACTTTTGTATTTTCTCTTCGATTAGGTTGAACGTAACCGATCGCGTTGACGAGAGAGACGAACAAGTCATTTTCTCATTGAGTTTCGAGAATTTTAATTATAAATGTAAACAAACATCTCTCTATATATAGTGCAAATTATACTAGTAAAATATTACGTTAAAAGCGGTCATATAGTGTGCGGACGAGCTTTCTGATATGGGCTGTCGTATTATGTGTTTGAACGTAAAAGTGTGGTGAATCGGAAGTTCTCCGTTAGTGCAACTGTTCTCGTTAGGAATGATTTCGTAGAAATGCTTAAGGCCTGGCATCTCAGCAACACCTTTGTAAGTGCTGACAACGAAAGCGACTTAAGGCAAGAGTTTGGTCGTGTTTGAAACATTTCTTCTTTCTCACAACAGTTTTCACAGACTCCCATAAAAATAATTAACCATGATCGCATCTGATTTCCTTTTTATCGACATTAACTACAATTTAACCATATTCCTCATTGTATTAACAATGTTAAAAAATGAAAAACATTATTATGTTCAATTTTTTTTCTCTTTTTTTTTAGCTACAATTATTGCTAAAGATGTTACGGGCCATTTTATCGGCTACATTAGAGGAAATGATGAGAATGTTAATGGTATTGTGATTTTAGTTTTGCAGTTACGTTAGCGGTAATGATGGCATCAGTGATGACGCTCCTCTCATATTCATGGAGTTGTGGAGTACTATTTTATATTTACGATAACTATAATTTTTTTATTTGCAGTCAGGCCCTTTTACGCGTTCATTTATCTCTGGCTATGTTTTCTGATTTAATAAGAATATGTCTAGTGACGCTTCTAAATCGTTTCCCTTAAAAGAAAAAGAATTAACGTTTGGAATGTTGGATGTTTTTCATATGTGAATGAAATATTGGATATTATTCTTACAAATTTATTAATTTTTCAGGAGATGATACCTTCTGCTTTCCAGTGCGTTGCACATACGCACAAGTTAAACATTAATTATTAAAATATTACACTGGCACAGTCTCGTGGTAAATTTGGGTACCTAATTTTTTCACCGAATAACGTAGTATACACCGATCTTGAAATAAAAAGTTTCCCTTCTGTATCGTACTATTATATTATAATATCTCAAATACTCTTCAAATATAACGAATAGGAGGTTAGAATGTGTAGTTTGGATACCGTCGGCATAATACCCACAAATAAATAAGAACAGCTCAGTTGTAAAGTATATGAGAATGTATGAACGGATGTTCATCTGGACCGGACCGGGAATCGAACCTCGGACCTCAGATAATTACACTGTGCTCTTATTTTACCTTATCAAGCAACTCTTCTCATAAAATGGCGTATCTTGATTTTCTGTGCATAAAAATACTATGAAGAGACGCTTGAAGGGTTTTCAAGCCTATTTATTACATGACTAATTTTTCGGCGTTTTTCTCGGAATAAACAAGCACTGTTTTCGTTGTGAATCTATTTTTTCAGTTCCAATTTTTTTCTTCAAACCTAACATCACGCAGCACCAGCCATTTATCTCAGTATAATCAGTACTATTATATGAATACTTTATGTTTTAAAGCAGAGTTCCTAAATTACATATTCTAATTAGGCTACTTCTAAAATCGTTTCTACGATTGAAAGTTTCTCCTTAAACGGTCTCCCCAAAAATTATTACAATCGTTAAAAATGTAAAGATCCTTTAACAAAAAAGTAATTTTAACAGAATTATACAATCATTTATCAAATTTCAAAAATGACTATTCAAATTCTCCATATTAGATTTATGAGGTTATGATATTTAGAAATATTTTTCGTAGCTCTCTGTTAATAGAGTGGATTTATTTTCGTTTATTCCTCAAATGAGGAAACAGAACCCGTCACTGTTCAGTGCTTACAATTTATAGTAGCCTATAAGGAAGTATGTAACAAACAGATTAATCGAAATTTAAGTAACTAAATTTTCTATATAGATAATTCATAGGTAGAATTAGACATGTATGAAATAGAGATACAGAAAGAATTGTATGTACTGTAAGATGAAAACGAAGCAATTTAATATAATATTTTTGGACATACTATCACTATTATCCTTAGACAGGTTGAAGAATTGCAACACTTGTAACTGCAAAAATGTATCCGAATAGTCTGCAACAATTCTGACTTGGTTTTTGCGTTATGATTTTCGTGACTTCTCTGACCTTTTTTAATGACTCGTCGTTGTTTTGGGAGGAACCTAATACTTCTTTATAATCTAGCAGTTTTTATAATATATTTTGCAATAAGATGAATATAAAATCAATCAATTTTAATTTAAATTAGCTTCTGATATACAATTTAATGATATCCTAAGTGATCAGTTAAAGGTATTTAGGAATTCATTAAACGTATATTTTGTAAGTGGGAAAACTTGCAACTCGGAAAGTAGTAACATTGCTTAAATAATAAAATTGCAAATTCATGAATAAAGGAAATCCTTTCAATCAGAGTTCAAGCTAACTGAATAAGGGTTTAGAATATGAGAAAATATTGACAGGACAAGGAATATTTCAAATTCCATTTTCTCCTCCTAATCAATTTAGAATAACTCTCTTGCGACATGGTATCACATACTGACTTGTTCAATTATTAAATATGCACATAACTTGAAACATTTATCTCTTAATCATAATGTTTGACGATAGTTAACAACAACGTTGTATTGCAGGCTTAACACTATTTCATTGTTATCGAGGCACATGGTTACAGAATTTAATCTATTTATTAAACTCAAATAAAACAACTTTTAATCAATTGATCATTAAACATAAACCAGTATAAGTCTTCAGTTATTTATTTTCAAAGATCAGTAGCTTTCGACTATAGCTATTTACAGTTGAGAATGGCTATAACCTGATCTGATCTTTGAAAATAAATAACTGAACAATTATGGTGTTTTTTGTTTAATTATTAATCTATTTATATTTCATTGGTTAGAATTATATATGTATATATAATTCAAATTTTGATTATACACAATTTTCAGAATGAGCTAAAGAGTAGAATAAATTTTCACTGTAAACTGAAAATAATGAAATTAAGTAATCATGCATCTAATTTTAATAACGGAAATCAACTGAACTATTTCTCCATAGTTCCAAAATAGCATATTCCTTAGAATTCATATTTATGCAGACTGATATTCAGTTGTAGATCCCAAAAAATTTATAAACATGTATTTGTTTTTTAAATGAGTGACTGGCCTAATTATTTCTGTCCAACCCTGTTTTCAGTAGGAACTCAACCGTAAAGGATAGTAATCGTACCTTCCGGCCAACAATTATAGATTCCCAGGTACATTTTGGGAATTAAAATAAGACTATCTACGAAGAACAAACCTAAAATATTTGTTAAAACCCTAAATTTCATGAATCACACTTTCATTTTTTCGTACTTACACGAATGGTTTGCCTGAGGATCGAGAAAAGTATTGAAAAATATCACAGCATTTTGCAACATTATTTCTTACTGCACAAACATTGCTATATACAATATTAATCAAATAATAACGTAAACATTTAAAAATGCATATTACAAATTGAAAATATGCTATGCTTATATAAATATCGCTTTCTCAAAACAGGAACAATTACTGTTTCGTCCCAAAATCTGCGCCCAAGTCATCATATTACACTAATTGAAAGAGAGTCACGAAGCTTATTGTCCCTTTCCCTCTAAACCTCTTTCATTTATGCTTTGGCTGACAGTTTATTCTTTAATGGCATATATTGAAATTTTCCTTTTTTGGCTTTTTAAAAATGCTGGACTTTATCATATTTCGAAATTGTAATTGTATGTTGAAAGCCAATTATTTCTTTTTTAAAACTTTGGTGTGAAAAATAAAATATTTAATGCTATTCCGACAGTATTAATAATACCCTTCTACCTCTTACAACTATTTAGAATCGATTCCATTGTTGTGTCAATGTTTATATTAATATTAAATTTGTTCACACTTAATTATGCATGCAATAGTTTTTGTATTTCTGTAAAAATATTTTGCATCTAAATTGTTGTTTGCTGGGATGTTCATGTCCGTCCTTGATGGAAGTGGGCGGGACTTGGGCGGAGCTTGAGTATCCGCCTACTCTATTGCTCTCAGCCAATCAGGAATAATGCCGATTATGGCTGCCACTAAATTTCTTCCACAAATAAAATAAAATCGTAGACGCAGTGTATTCTTCTTCCGAAAACGGGAGATGTTTATCTGAAAGATAATATAAGTGGATCAAAATAATTTGTGGACTTTTTGGACAAATTTCTCCGGTACACTGGATTCGATCTGAGAAAATATGAAAACTATTGCGTCTCAGACTGGCTGAGATAGGTTTTACAGTAAGTTAGATAGAAGAATTATAGCTGCATTATAATATAGAACGTTTTATTATATTTAATTTAATTACAATCAGGAAACAGTAATGAGAGGCCGTTTTCCTGAAATAATCGTTCCCACTATATTGTTCTTGCTTTAATTTTGTGATTAGTTTACATTTTGTCACTTTACGCTAACACTAAGTGTCCAAAAATTTAGTAATTAATTTCAATTGTGAAATCAATAAATATATATGTGACGCATTATTAGGATTTAGATGGCGAGTGAATGCCCATTACCATTACCCATTACCACTCATGTTCTCCGTGAACTATTATTGCTTGAAAAATTCAAGTAGTCACTTAAAGAATCTTAACATACACTTGTTAAAGAACACGTATTATAAAACATACTTAATAAAGTTGATCCAACCTATATCAGTGTGGCCGTGTGTGAGTTTGTGTGATTGAGTGTGAGAGAAGAACTGTGTGAGTGATTTGAAATGTCCAGTAAGAAATACCGTCATTTGTCTGTGAAAGAAAACGTTAGCTAAACTTCTAATTTGTTCATTTCTCTTATTTTTAACGCCCTGTATTGAATATGAGTTATTTTGAAAAATATTTAATCGCTGACGGAGTACTAAATAGTAATTCAGTTTGAGTTCTGCATTAGGCCTTTTGAATTTTGGGTTCTGCATGATTATTTTACTTGATCCTACAGTGAAACTAACACTATTTCGAGAAATTAATGTTGCGAAATCAGTAAGGCTTTATACAAACGATGATAAGTGCAAATATGCACTGAATGTTTTTATCAAATTTGCTTCAAAGTTGTTTAAGAAATGAACGTCATATTTATTTTATTAATTATCAAAACGAATTATCAACTCTTCAATTTGCGTGCAAGACACGACAAAATACAGTCTTGTTTTTTTTTCCTGCAGGAAGCAGTTGAAGGACGTGAATTGCGGCCAAAAGATTATTTCGGGAATACATGTTTACCGTTGGCTAAAATTTTACTGAGTGATTGTAACTTGGCTACAAAGACTGTTATAGAATTTAGTTACCAAGATCTTTCGCTTTCCAATCCTATATCTATATAAGATAACGCTGAAAATGTTAAAGTTACTGTAGTAATAATGTAAACGGTCTTTAGGTTAGATTTGATTTTTTGATTCCATTAATTCTATGCTGGGGAAATAGAACAAGTAAAAAATTCCTAATCATCTAAAGAAAATAATACAAAACAACAACAATAATACCTGAATAAAATAAATAAGAAAGTACAAAGACAAACGAGAAACAATATAAAATATACAACTTGTAAATAAAAAATGGCACAATTGAGAATAAGCGTCTCAAATAGAAAAACTGAACTCCTATTTGAACGTTGGAGAGTGATACCAAAGAATCCAGCCGTTTTTTTGTTTAACCATAGTCTACAAGCCTGAAGATCTTTGCCCAATCGAATATAACAGTCGACTTAACGTGTTAACTAATTAACGCATGATGGCATTCAGCCTACAATTTCTCTAAAGACCTTTTTGAACTATGAGCGAAGGTCTTGTATTAAGAAGATAAGAGTTTTCGGATCCAGAAAATCATCTTCGAAGAAAAAAACATTTTTATGAAATTTAAATTTCATAATAATAATAATTCGTTAATCCAACACTAAATCATTTCAGTCTATTTTATGTCTGTTACTTTGTATTGAATATTAGATACTTTGATTTTAAAATAAAGATTTATTTAACTATAATTAGCATTGATGAGAGGGAACATCGGGTACACAATTACAAAGAATATAACAATTATCCGAAAATACAAATTTGTATAATTTCTTTTGGCTCCGTGAGAGATTTAATATCTGTATGATTGATATATTTAATAGAGTAAGAATCAAAAGTTTGTTCACGCATTGATAATATGGGAATTACAGCAATAAAGAAACGACCGACATGTTAAAGTATTATTCAGTATATTTCAATCTATTTTTGGATCATCATCAAAGAAACGATACGCCATGTATACAGTGAATGAATTAAATATCCTAATAAGTCAATTTTCAGTTAAGACTAATATTAAAATAACAAATTCATCACGAAAAAGGTGGCATTCCCCCCTGTATTATGTTTCCATGTCTACCGAAAATCCTATCAGCTCATTTCGAAAATATATAGGCCCTACGACGGTTCCACAAATTAGTGTAAGTTAATTCGAAGTCAAATTCACGTTGAGGTATAAATATAACATTTTTCTATATGTTTAATTATTTGTTAAATGGTGTCGCATTATCTTCAATGTCGTTTTTAAAGTAAAGGGAGACAGTTTTTTGTTATAATAGTTACATATTCAAGTTGTATGATTTTTTTGTGACAACGTAAGAAATTTCAATTTCAACATGGCCTTCCATTGTTTGTCCTGTGATTTATGTTTTTTAACTCCTATTGCACCATTCCGGCTTCTAAGGGGCAACGTACATCCAGTAACAAATTCTCTGTAAAAATTATTTGAAATTTCTGAAATATTATAATTATTTAAGGGTTTAATGGTCTTAACTATATTTAAAATACGTACGAATAAAAGTTAAATATGACGATCGTTAGAACATTTCCCATCTTCAACAATGCGTGTTTCGATTGATTTAATATCCTACTTGGAAGAGAAGAAGTTTGAATTTGGAAGATAACGCTCAAGACACATTTCTTTAAGAATCGATGGAAAGTGCCGTGGCTTCTTTGAAACCTATCGACGAGTTCTCGATTTGTAAAAATTATTTTTAAATACTTTATCGAAAGAATTAAGTGTGTTACAGGAAACTGTGGCTTGTATTGATATGTGAGGGACAAATAACAATTCTTCTTCGCTCTCAGAGTTCCTCTTGTCATACACACTCCAGAAATGTTTAAATTCAGTTTATTATGAAGTTTGTTCGGCGATTAGTTTAGTTGTAGTGTCGCAGGTTTTTATGTAGTTGTTACGGTAATGAGCCAAGGCTGACCGACTAAATTACTTTCTTTTTCTGGAAATCGCGGACATTGAGCAAAACATTCCGCCCAGCTCGTGCTCTCGCAATAAAGCTCCTGGGATCGCTTTCAAACACCTAAAAGCGCGCCCAAATATTTATATCTGAACTTTTTATGAACTGACATCAAAAGAGAGCCATGGCCAAGAAAAGCTAAATTTTCTGTAGCATTAACTGTTAAACTCACATTTCTTATTTTACATAAGATTTATCGTGACCATATTTTCTATAACTTCAACGTGTGTCATTACATTCAACGACTTATCATGATTATAGAAAATTTGTGATTCAAAAACTTCAACTACTAAACGAAGAAATAACATTATAATTTATTTTAGTATTCCATAATTATCGTAAAGGAAGACAGAAATTTCAAACGAAGCGTTGCTACTTTAATTATAGGTCTACTGACATCTGAATCTTGGAAATATCATTTTACAATTTTATACAGTTTTAAGAGAAAAATATTTTAAATGAAGTATGAAAGATTTTTACATGATTTAAAAGCCATAAATTGAGGGAATTTTAATACGAATACAAATATCCAAGAACGGCTTGTATCTTGTAAGTTACAAGTATTGAATTTATATTTTTAAATTATGCGATTTATTTGTTACAGACTATTAGCTTGATTATAATTGTTTCAGGTTAGGCAACGTAAAAGCTTGTAAATGCTTAAACAAATGTAGAATTATATCACCAAACCCGTTTCATTTTTCAAATGATATTCAGATAGTTTACAATTGGAAAAAATGCGACAGTGAGAATACAGCTTAGATAATAATAATTAATTTTTAACCAAACTCGAATATCACGAAGAACTAAATGAAACTGCATGTACGTTGCACCGGAAAAACTGTGTAACACATTACCTGGAATAAAAAACGGATTTATATCCAAACTCTCCTCTAAAACTCTATTCTTACTCCGTTATGGAATTTATTAATCCCGTTAAAGTCTACTGTCTGTAAAATAACTGAATGAGTGCTGCTGGATTTATTTTTCAATTTTGAATATTTTGACGCATAAGGTTTGTATCAGGCTGAAAATAAATTTATATCTAAACGTTCTTAACACAGTCGACATTATAGTTTACCTGAAGTAGAATTGCCAAGCCGATTTTTGATTACACGTAAAACGTAAATAGAGCGTATTATTGTTTCTCGATTTCGTGATTTGCTTATCGTGAGTCCTGTAAGTCGGCGAGTATCTGTCCTGCGACTGTACGTGGGGTTCGAGCGAAGCAGACGATTCATTAGCCCTGACACGAGATTGACAGGACAGATGCTTTGCTCCGGTCTGCTCCGTTCCGCTCTTCTATCCTCTGCTCTGCTCAACACAACTTCACCGAATGTTGAAACAAACAACAGACCCGCTAAATAATGTGCTCACTACAGAGGAACACTATTCGGACATCGATAACTATAGGGAAAAATATTTTACCTATACGTATTCTAAATTTCTGTATTACTCAAATTACGATTGGGACAACTAAACACACACACACAGAAAATACTGCAAAAACTATGGTAAGTCAAAGTAATTTACACTATATGTGGTATTTTAAACACGTTTTTATCTCCTTTGATTGGTAATGCGACCAGTTTATCATTTTTTATTTTAATTTTTTATTATGATACATTCATTGCATCATAGGGAGC
This sequence comes from Eucriotettix oculatus, assembly GCA_034510155.1. Taxonomy (NCBI): domain Eukaryota; kingdom Metazoa; phylum Arthropoda; class Insecta; order Orthoptera; family Tetrigidae; genus Eucriotettix; species Eucriotettix oculatus. Next base: position 29,240,419 of record CM067380.1, read on the forward strand.
TTTAGACACTATTTGGCACTAAAAATCTTTTAGAACATTGAAATAGGATTGACTTGATTGATACAGAACGCTCCATCTCATTGTGATGCGTCTCTGATGTGAGTCAATGAATGTATTCAATTAAACGTCTTTTAGTATCAATTAATAGTTAAGAGATATGATACACAGTGCAATTGCCAAGTACAATGAAAAAAATTTTAATTGTGAAGAAAATATTCATTAATGAATAAACAGTATTGGATGTATGTATTATTGAAAAAAATGAGCTTTTTGTGTGTATATAAGCCAACTACCAAACGAGGTTGGCGAGGTTTCAGGTGATGTATACGTTTATTATTCAATTATTTACAGATAATTTCTTATGGTTTCACACATGTATACATTAATCACAACATATTTATTAGAAAAATTTGAGTAAATGAACACTTTTTATTGCTAAATTACTTCACATTTAGTGAATTTTGTGTTTTTATAGTATGAGACAGACTTAACATGATTATTAACGTGCAGCTTGAAAGTGGTGAGACCATTTACAGGTTTCCAGGAAACTCGCCCGAAATCTGTTTTCTATTACACAATGGAGGAGCAAATAATTTATAACGCCAGATTATTCCACTAGGCTGAAGGATCCATACGAAAATATTGTTTAAAAAATGGTACATGTTGAATGGATGACACTTCTTTCTGTATCGTGCATCACTGTTACTGCTTTTGACCGGAGCAATAACATTTTCGATCTCAGGAACAACCAAGAGCCACCCTGAACGCAAAACGACTTACTTTCACACTACACAATGCTTTTCTTCTTCATCGTAAAGGCAGAAGTGATTCGACCTCTTGTGGTCTAACGGGTAGCGTCGCTGCGTCACAACCCAGGGGTCCCGGGTTCGAGTCCTGGCGTTTTCCTTGGAGTTTATTAAAATAACTGCAGAATTATTACGATCATCGTTATTTTGAACACATCTTAATTTGTTAGAAAATGCCATTAATGGTCGTATTTACAAATATTCCTCTTGCAGAGGCATCATCTCGATGATTAAATATGTGACTGTTTTCTGAAGAATAAAAGTCTGTCCAAAGAAGTGTGCCAGATGACATTTGAATGACAATGAATTTTAAACTGTGTATAGATTACTTCAATCTTGCTTTACTCTGCCAGCAAAGGTGGCTGGTCCTAATTTCTTTATATTTTAAATAATTTAAAAGATATCGTGTCGATAGACGCCAAAAATGACTGAATTCAATCTTTAAGAATTGCCTTTCGTGACGACTTGTGTGCCGGTAACTATCGAAAAGTAATAATTAGGAAGCCGAGATAATACAAACGTAAATAATGTTGTGACGTGTGGCGTCGATAAACACAAGTTCGTGTTTCTGGATCGAAAAGGGAAGTGCAAACACTGACGCAAATCTACAGAGTAAACGCTGCACGGATCTGCATTAAACATGAGCTCAACTTTCCCAGCAGCTATAAGTTCACCGTTACGATTTGTCGGCCAATTTCGGAACTTGGAATATTCTGTCAGAATCTGGAAATGCTTACGGGGTCCATTATGATAATCTAATTTCTGACCAGACATCTCGGTCACAAATATGATTGAAACTACCGACGAAGAATTTTTTTCACAATTTGCCCATTCGTACATTTTACCGAACAAAAGTGACAAAATACTATCCTTTTAACTTGGATTTAATATTTAATGACAATGATGGATAAAACACAAAATTATTATTGTTCTGGCGCACCATGGTCTGATTTGGGCAAAAGCCACAGATTTCGATTCAAATATTTCAGTGGTGTGTTCTGAAATGAACATCAGAAACAGCAAATTCAAAGAAGAGGGCTTCATTAAATCCAATGTTTGATATTAGAACGGGGTTTTAACTTCAGTGTAGGGCCTTGTCAGTCAAAGGTTGTGATGCTCATTTCTTACTGAAGGCCGACATACTTGTTTAATGCTCGAAGCAAGTCAATCGTTCAGTTCCATCTATGAAATTACCTTGCCATTTTATCTGGATGTCGTTTTGACAATTTATTTATTCCATTAGTTCTCGAATGGGGGAATAGGATGCCATTACATAAAATTACAACATAATTATTACAATCTACTATTAACAAAAATTAGAAGTTTAGGGTTACATAACTTAGAATCGGGTCTCACACGTCTTCTCCAACTCATACTATGACCACTTGAATAATATAATCACTGCACTCTCCGCTTACTTGTTTCTCTTCCTCTTTCTTTCAAAAATCGTTGGAGTTACATTCCAGTGCTTCTATTTAAATATTTATTTATTACACTTTCAGGTTCCCGCACTACATTTTTCAATGGTGTGTCACATTTTTTAAATTTGTAGTCTAAGTACGGTCTCACTTGTGTAATTTATATCCTATGTAGGGCAAGTCGAGGCGGAACGGGGCACTTGTTTAATAATTTTTGTAAAATTATGGGAAAAAAATCACTTCATAAAAGAATATAACATTAGTTTATTTATTATTTACTTAATGTAATATCAATATAACTTAAAACAACGAATTTATATTTTTTAAAGTTTTAAAAAGGAGCATACAAATTTCCCGTTCTGCCCCCAGGGAAGAACAGGACACTATGTTTTTAAATAACAAATAATACAAACAAATTTAATTTAAGAAGAATCTTAACACCTTTTGTGTTTATTTTGCGTACAGTTGATCTCTTTATCGATTTTTCCTTTCTCAAGTGATTTTTTTGCAACTACACAGCCTTTGCTAGTATTTTTCCATTTGTCCGTTTCTTTGCTTTCTTTATCTATTAATTTTGGGTACAGCATCCTATAACCCATTCTTATAAGGTGAGTCTGTCAGTTTTTCTTTTTCTTTCTTTTCTTGAGAACCACATAAAATTTTGCCTTATACAGTAGTATCCCGTTCCGCCCTGCACGCAAGTTTCAGTTTAAGGTTTTTCACAGAAACTTAATACAAGCAAATTTAAAGCTAATACGTAACTTACATGCAGCTAAGTACTTCTATTTTGCGAATATATACCATTAGTGAGGAGTTTTGTAGCTTACCTTCTGTCTAAATGCTGAGAGAAGTTCACAGATGTAAGACGCCAAAACAAGAGTTCATTCACAAGGTGTAGTCAGAACTTGATCAAGTTGGCTGCCGGGATTTCTTAATTGACAAGTTACAGTGTTCCATCCCTATTTACTAACCTCCATCCAGAACTATCTAGTTAAAAAAAGGGTTTCCCGTTCAACCTCGCAATCCCCTCGTCCCCCACCCCGAGTTTCCTATTTCTTCATTCATGTATGAAATGAAAATAATTTTGACTTGACCCATTTCGTCAGGACTGATACAAAATTCAATGCACCTTTCCAGTGCTTCACCTCAAGTTTGTTTTTACGTTACCCTTATTTCCACGTAACCTGTTTGGGCCCTTGAGTATCTAATCCATGTCACGTACTCCTTAAATTCTGTTCTCTTACTTTCCCTTCCGAATAAGCTATTCTGTTTTGTAAACTGCAGCCACGGATTTGAGTTTGGTAGAGGTGCAGAATAACGGTAGTCCTTTTCCGACAGCACCTTCCGCTGAAATGATTTCAGGTAGCGAGGAAAGAAGGCTTACTCCTATCTGGCAGCTGTCCTTCGTCCTACGTCGTGTGTGGTCCCTATTCCGTCGTTTGCACCTCGTCCTAAACTAATTACATTATGGACATAATTTTATCACTTCAGGAAATATTAAATCAAATTATCGATAGTTTTTTTGTTACGTGCGGCGAAATTCAATTTCATGAGTTTCCTGTTAACGTGTTGCTTCTCCACGTCCACAGGAATTCATATCTGGGTATTTAATACACGTACTGAATACTGTGGTCAAGCAGAGCTCACTGCAACAAACTAGTGAAAGAACGCTTGATTGCTGCATTCAGATTTATTTTGTATTTACTTGTTAGTATACAATATAGGGCGCAACCCCCGTTGGCATAATTAAATTTACTTACATACATAATAACCCAAATCTAAAAAAAATTGTCCTTAAAAATGAGTATACCCCTGAAGGAAAAAAGAAACAACACAAAAAATATATTAACCTAACACTTAACTTCACTTTAGAAAATCACTACATTTCTAAACACTATTACATTATTTTTAATCTAATGCGGATGATAAAATATTTTACAGTAAAACTGTTATCCGTTCATGATTCAATCGTCTTAATATTAATTTAAACGTTTATCAAGTTTAATTGTATCTTTATTATTATTATTATTGAGTACTAGGATGAATCAAGTAAAAACGGGATTTTTTTTCCTGAGCGTCTGCGGTTGGTAGGACCGGACCCTCTCTCTAGTATGTTTTTATATTCTAGAGTTTTATTTATTCAAATTTAATTTTTCATTGTTATATATTATTTTAGACATTCGTATTAAAAATTCTTATTTATATATTAAATCATCTTTGTATTTTCTGAACTTCAGATTTTCTCATTTCTGCTTTATCATCTGCGAATTTCCAAATGATATATTTTCGTACTGTTTATCTTTTTCATTTCTTTATTTTCTCAGGAATTCATTCTCTTATTTCTTTGTTTTTATTTATCTTTTCTTTATCCATTTTTACTTTAATAAAGGTGTAAAAATATTTTTCAGTAAAGCTGCTCTCCGTTCATAATTAAATCGCCTTAATGTTAAACTTAACTTTTTTGAAGATGGTTTCTTAGTTTATTTTAGAATCAAATTTAATTTTTTCTCTTCCATATATTTTTCTGGTTTACCAAATTTTCTTATTTATGTATATTACCGTCTTTTATATTCTGAATTTCAAAATTTTTCATTTCTGTTCAATCATCTACGGGTTTCATAAACTATGTATATTCTAATTTTTTAATTAATATAGTTTCATGTTTATTTTTCTTATTTATTTACTTTCTTAGTTACGTGTTATATGTGTATTCATTGTTCTATATTTTCTAATTTATATACATACATGAAAAAACACTGTAAGTAAGCATGAAATAGCCGGTCTTCTGTGGTGTAGTGGTTAGCGTCGCTACCTCCGCATCACCAAGGCCACGGGTTCGAATCCTGGTCGAGGAATGTATGTCTGTGTTTGACGTGGGTAATGGAAACCAAGGATAATACTAAGGGACAATTGATGCACCAAACTCCGAATTCTGAATGTGTCATAGAAGATGACAACCCGCAGTCGTGTCGGTAGGCCAAAGTCCTCAAGTAAATAATAAATAATAGTAAAGGGGCTACATGAGCGTGATCCTGCAACAGGAAACTCCCCTTTAATAGCATAGGAAGGGAATTGATATGGGTGGATGCGCCTGTTAAGCCAAAAAAATAGAAAAAATATTTTTTCTAATAGTATCAATGTGCTTACCTTTAGAACTAGTGTTTAAAGACTAACCTGTAATTTTCTTCTTTACAAATATTTATCCATATGGTTTTTCAATAATGTCGATTGTGAAATGAAGTAAAAAAAGCAGTGTGTAAGGTATTAACGAAATAATTTTTTATTTGAAATACCCATGTATGTATCAAATAAAAAATAATTTTGTTAATAACTCACAACAAGTTTGTTTTATTTCATTCCAACATCGACCCGCGGTTATTGAAAATCCCCTATGTATATATTATCAATTAGAGTTTACCCAATTCTGTATTCTAGATTTTTCTGGTCCGATCATCTGTTATTCTTCGTATGAGTTTTCTGGTTCGGTGTTGATCTTCCAAAAGTTGTTGGACTTGGAAGTCGGTTGACGTGGAAGTGAAGCCTCGCTTCACTCTTCCCGGCATACTTTTTTATTTCTTCCTTAATGGTTGGAATCTGGAGATCCTTATCGAGATATATGGTATTTCAGATATACTAGGGAGCATTCACTACGTTTCGTAACTCTTTACAATGACACACTTAATGTTTGTGTCCCAAGGAAGAGTCCCGAGGCTAGATATGTAGAGCCATGTTGGTTTCAAGATTTTATTGTAAATGGTTTGTTATAGATTGAAAATTTGAAGTTTGTTCCAATAAGCCAATAATATAGTCTGCATTTGTTGATTAATTCCGCTTTCTTTAAATAAATGATGATTAAAACTGTGAATGATCGAATTACCTCAGAAGTAGACTAATGGTATCAATAAATCTGAATCAATTGCATCATTGGACTATGAATAAATAAATACTTCCCAAAAGTTGACATTTCACTCTCGTTTTAGATTTTACAAATGTTATCTGTATTTAATTCCATCAATTTTATTTGACTAGTTTAACTCAAAGCAATGGTTTCCATCCTCCATATTTCTATCGCTTATTATTCCATTAGCGTTTAATCAGAGACTTCTCGCCAGAAAAGCAGCAACCAGTCTTATTCGCGTACACGTTTGTTTTTGCAATGAGCAATTCCAGTATCGGAGTTCGTAAATTCTAATTACGTGTTTCCAATTATATTAGAACAGCAAATTTTTAATTGACTATAAGTACTAACAACGGGAGGTCGGTATTCGTTACGACGTAGATGGCTAAAAACATGCATATTTAAAAACATATACCTAAATATTCGCTGTGTTTGTATGCAGTTTTTTTTTCTAGGATCGAGAGGGGGCGGAATACTCACTCACCTGACTCAGCCCGTTACATTGTCTTGCGTGTGAATTAATCCCAGTTCGTCAGGACTTTCAGCTTTTAGGGATTAACAGAATTCATTTTCCCCCAAAATTTAATTGTCAAATTTAATATTTTAAATTGGATTAGAGACCACGCCCTAAGACTACTAGTTAATTAAACATATTCCAGAGTAGGTTATGATTAAATTATTAAATTTAGTTAGCATGTTCGTCGTGAATATCAAATATTAATTTCTATAAAAATTTTAATACGCCCAGTAGAAGAAATTTTCCACTGCGTAGACTATGATAAGAGATTAATAAAATCTCACAGTGACAATTCCCATTTAAATTTGTTAATTGAATTAAATATTTAAATGTGGGAATATATGAATGAGAAAATTTAATAAACAAATTAGATTATGTCTAACTGAATGCGTAATTTTAATACACATCGTATGAAATTTATGCTTAAATAAATACATGTAATATATCAACTAGAAATTTTGAGTTCATTTTGAGAAATTAAATTGAAAATGAAATATTTTTATAATAACTACGGTTTTCCGTAATTTGTCAAAACTTTTTAACATGAGTCTATATGACTTATTTTTTCATCCTTATCGTTATAACTGTAACATCCCTTTAGGAACGGTAAAGATTACACTACATATAGATACAAAAAAAATTTTGTCAATAAAAACATTTAACTTCGTATGAGGTAATGGAAACTGCCATAGAATGCGATATTAATTTTAAGAAACGCAAAATGACATTTAAATAATTATTCTTGGAGTACTCTAAGAAGTTTTCCTTCTATTCTTATACGAGAAAAAGATACAAAATGAAATCTTTCTAATACTTGTACGTGATTCATACATACTTTTTCTTTATTGTAATTTCAGAGACGAAAAACGGGAAGTGGAATAAAATATCGTCAAAAAACAACGAACAGTTGTTATTTCACAAGAAATGGTCAATTCGTTGCTAAAACAATTTATAAATTAATTTGACTAACAGAAAAAGTATTGGCGAAAAAGTAAAAATTAAAATCCTGAAACTCTATAAGCCTTTTCTTTCCTGAACTGATTGCTCTGTGATCTATTTAACCAAATTAATTAATTTAGTTTTATGAAAAAAATGTAATATTTTCAGATAACAGCTATGGGAGTTTAATTATTTACAAAAACCAGTTAACAATAAATTTGAGCACTATTATAGTTTATTTAGAGTTTGAAATGAATTATTTATACATTGGTTCATAGAGAACTTAGAGCAATATAGAAAATATTTTGATACCTTTGTTATTCATAAAATACAACAAAAAATCTTCTTTTTTCGAATACTGCACCACGACAGATGGATTTACTGAAATGCAGGCTTGACTAATTTTTAAAGGATTAATTCCATAATAGGAAATAGGATTCACAAATACGTATAGAGACTACATTAAAATCTAAAACATTAAATGAATTAACGTTTTTTACAGTTATTTCTTAATAAAATCTGTAAATTTTGATTAAATAAATTCGCATTAATGAATCTCAAATTTTTACTTAGAGATGAACTAGTTTTTCCTTATGAGTAGTTTTTAAAGGATTTATTCTTTAATAGGTTTCAAAAATACATACAGAGGATACATTGAAATACACAAAAATAAATGAATTAATGTTTTTACATTTAACTTTTTTTATATAAACGGTATATTTAAATTAAAGCCAATTACATTTATGAAGCTAATAATTTTATTTAGAGATGCACCTGTTTTACATTATGAAGTTTAATTAGTTTCGAAGAAAATAATAAAGAAATAAACATTCTTAAAATCATACAATCACAAAATTATGAATTGAGAATTGCTTGTAATTCCAGAGTTCTGAAGAAGGAGAATGATTTACTGTGAATCAAAGACCGTTCAATAGCTTTACTTTTCCTCATTGGTGCGTTAATTTTATTCACTTTATATATTTTTTTATCCTGAATGATGATATTCTACTTTGGGGACTACAAGATGGAATGACCTTCGAGATGAATACGTATTTTAAGGCCACTCTGGTCCCTTCATTTTCAACACATGCGAAACCTAGTCATTAGTAAGTAATTTCACCTTGCTGTTTTTTTTAATTCATGTAATAATTATATGGCATATGTTGTAATAAGATAGCGTTGTACTTGAAAACGAGTAAATAAATCAATGTAGATGTTCTTATTCGTATACTTAAGGTTATATATATATATATATATATATATATATGTATGTATTTGGATAGTGTATTTTTAATAAAACATTTACCCTGAATTTAATGTTATTAATATACAGTAAACTTATTTCGTGTCGTTGAATTAACGAACATGGTTATTTGTCTCCCTTATTTTATTAAACATGGGAAAATCTTTAAGGAAATATGTTACTGTTATTTTCATGGCATTTTCGTACTCAAGAATGATTGAAAATGAATGGATCATCAGATTCACGAGTTTTTAATTCTGTTGGGTCCACTTGTAGGGCCTACCTTATTTTATAAATATACTCAAATTCGTAATTTATCCATGTTACTAAAGAGACGAAAATCTTGATTCAGAGAAAATTGAGGAAATTTTTTTCAGCTTCGGGAATTATAATTCCTGTAGTGAAGAAAGCCAATAATTGTAAAGGTATTGGTGGTGATTCGAGTACATTCGTCGATTGACAGGTAAAGGGTGAGGTTATTTTTATTAACATGTCTTTAAAGAAAGAACTGATCTTTTATGAAATGTTAAGCGGTTTGTTAGAATAATTAAAGGAGTGAACATTTATAGGTTTTGGATCGACTGCAGGTTAGGGTGAAATATGATGCAGAACTATTGAAATTTGTTCTGACTTTGTCCCTATATTAACAATTAATAAATAATAGACTTTATTCTGGGGAGATGCGTCAACCTTCCAAAGGGGTAGCATTTCTATTTCCTGAGTTGAAGCCTAGTTGAATTATTGTATTTTATGTGCAGTCTGTTAACTTACTGCCACGTTCTATTCAGTTTATGTTACGCTGACGGTGTTTGTATGCGTATATTCGTACGATGTTGGCTTTGGAAGTCGAGCTTGGCTTCGTTACCTGCGGCACAGGGCGCCGAGACAGCAGGCCAATTACCACATCACTCCACGCCAATTATCGGCTCTATTATGCTCTGCCAGCTGCTCTCCATTCCCAACACAGGCTAACGATACACATATACTTGGATGAATTTCGCAAAGCCAGGTTTCTGCCGCCAATTCCCGCAACGTATTTGACAAATCAATCCAGAGAGTCGCCTTTCCGGAATACGAATCTATGGAAAATGTACCATAGATTCGATTTGTCCTGCTTCAGTATGCAGATTGTTTGGCGATATTCCTTTCAATCCATAAGAAAAATAAAAAAAATCTTTATTTGGGTAATTTATTAAAATCTGTTGATTTAAAATTGTGCAATGCCACTCACTCATTACCAATAACATTGCTACATGTTACAGCTAAAAGAATTAATAGTTTGAAAATTCTTCGGCATGGTAGCCTTTATTAAACTCGCTAATCATCCTGATATAATGAATACAAATAATTACTCACTAAAAAAAGTTCTGCATAAAAATGTAATTACACTCAATTTAACATCATATCTTCAATAATTATTAAAAACATAGTCTTAAGGAGCTTAAATATTATACAAGGGTATCAATAGTATAGAATAATTGCTATAGGAAGCAACCACAATTATTTGAAAAAATCCATATTTGCTGCTCCTAAGATCTGACGTCTGAAGAATGGTTATTAGATAGGTAGAAACAACTTATATATAATATCCATAAAATAAATAACTTCTTCCGAAACTTTATTATGACAGAAATTAAATGGTCTTGAAACAAGTTGTACTTTGGTTTCGCTTTAAATTGCAATTTATTTGCGACTGTCCTAAATTAAAAAGTAGTGTAAATGCCTTAATTATTGTTATATAAAAATTATAAGATATATTAGTCGTGAAGAAAAAATTGAGTATTGCGTAATATTTGGACCCAGTACATGTATGAAGCCTCACAAAACATCCGACAGAATCAACTAATTATCGTATTACATTACATCATCCAGGGCTGGACCACGTGAAATCCCAACTTTCGTCACTCCAGGAATTATATGAAACAAAGAAACAGGAATATGTACATGAGTATTAGTATGTAATAGAGAATACATGTACATAAAATACTATTTAAATATCTCAGCTGTAATAGACCACTTTATACATAAAAATATTTATGTTTATTTTTTCACATGGGCCATTCCATTTCCTTATAATGTACAGTTTGAGTTGGTATGTTGTTTTCAATTTATTCCAGGCTTCTCCTATGTATTTTCTGCGTTGAGGTATTTCAGAGCTTATCTCCCTATCGTCTACTTGGTTACGAATAATTTTATGCATTGTTTTCTTCGTGAACTCTACTGTTCAACTAATAAGGCAGTCCCGCTGGTTCACTGTGTCAACCAGCCCAAAAAGGCCGAGTATTGCATTAATTATGCATATAATGCCATCGTAATAAGGGAGATATATTAAATTTTGATTTAGTGTTATGAGAACTTATTTAGAAGTTTAAAGGGAAAATGTTCCTAATTGTTAAGAATGTGAGTGATATTTATCGGTGGACGTTCGGGCAGCAGGCTATATTGCCCGTTGTTGTAGCTTATCTTGACCATGATTTACGTCCCATTGCAGTATGTAAAGCACGAGCTCATATTTAATGTGAATTTAGATAATGGTCTTCGGCCGCTCGCACAGGAGGGCGGACCCTGTGGAAGCTACGCCCCGCCCCCAAACTTCCGGGCAGATACTTCCGGTTCCGCCTCGTTGCTTAGTGCTGCCAGCTTCCGGCCGATACTCAAACCTCACCTCACCTCACTACATATAATATAATAAACTATTACATAGAAAACTGTTCGTCTTAACGAATTTTTTGAAATGATTAATTTAAATTATCTTAAAGACTAATAAGACCCCATTTATTTCTGATTATATTTATATATATATGATTGCATAGTATTGTGGTCAAATCACACCAAATATATATTAAATTTATGTATAACGTACATTCTGTCATGGATTTCCCGTCGTCAAGGGCAAATAAATTGTAAAATTATTTTACATAATTATAAAGTAACTTCTAGCGTCTTGAGAAATAAAAAAACTACGCTTATAGTAGTTTGTATTCCCTAATATAAGATTTTAATAGTTCGTAGTAGCCCATTAAAATTTTAAAAAATATTGTTTTGTATTTTCGCTTGTCCTAATGCTTGTTACAGTGACTGAGTTGATAAAAAACTTTTACGAAAGTGGATTTGTTCCCATTTTCTTCCAACGTGTATTTCGAAAGGAAATGAAGTTAGTATTACTAAATGTAAGGTATATTTTGCAACGAAGCTTTAGTAGGTAAGATATGGTAATGATGGCGCAAGAAGAAATGTATTTTTTGGCATCAAGGGTCCGTGACGGTGTATATCTTCTTCTTTCATAGGAACAACTAAGCGAGGACGGGAATCATAATTATGACACCAGTCATATGAATTATACATATGAAACAGCTGGCGGGATTACTCCCGGGAAAATGAGTTAAAAAGAACAAATCATTTACATCATAAAACAAAAGAATATCTTAATTAACAGTTCAAAATATCAAAGCACAGGATCAGTGGATAAGGAAACATAAATTAAGAAGCGCACGCGCCCGTCTGACTCGCTTTATAGCGGGTTTGTCTCTGACAGACGTCCAGATAATACTTTTACGCAAGGAAGTATGTAAATATGTAATTACACAATACTAATCTCTGAAAAAATATGAATGTGCATTACTTAGGAATGTTGTTATAGGAAAGAGTTTCTGGTAAATGCATTAATTTTTGAAAAACAAATTAGGCGATGCTATGAGAAATATGAATGTTTGAGTCTTAATATGAAGGCAAAAATACTCAGGAAAAAATTTATATTTATATCGGGAAAACAAGCTTTGGCAAGAAGCATTTGTTGATAAATTAAAAAATCAATATCAAATGTATTTAAAAAAATTTACGTCCACCCGTGGAGAGTGTGACAAGTTTTAATTTGAATCTTGAGAATTACAATCATAGGATTTCCAATTTAATACGGAATAATTTTTTTTTCATTATTTATGAAACCAGTAATTACAGGAGTACTGGTTAATTATTTATGAAAGGAGGATATACTTGCAAGGTTGAAGTTTTGAAGGCCTTAGCTAGTCGCATCTTTAAGTGACTTTAATTGTGGAAAGACGTTGGAAAACATTGATGTTTCTATTTAAGTACTTCTGCTTTAACGCGTTTAGGCAACTTTTTATCTTAACATATTGGTAGACAGTTTAAAAATAAAATCATATCCGAACAGAGTATAATATTATACTAGTTATTAACGTCTGTAACTTTAAATTAATGTTTAATTGAGGCCAAAAACAGACAAAAATGAATGAAAATAATCCAAAAAGAATTATTCTTTGGCAGTCCTTTTATATATTTGTAATGTAATAATTTTGTTTCAACCTGAAAGGGTTCCAGATCAGGACCGAAATATCTAGTATCAAATTACTTTTTACTAATTTTTGTCTGTTTATGGCCTCAATTAAACAATAAGGATATAATGGTAATATTAAAACAATCACGCCATTAATACTTAAATTTATTTAACTGTAGTATTTAAAGTTTTATGGGAAGTAAATTAAACATTTGTACTCGTTAACAAATTATGATTAATTAATTGTATGTACAAAATTTAACACGTAAATATGTGCTGTAGCTCCACAATTTACAGTAGAGATTCACATATTCCCGACTCTATGATTTAGCAATTTCGATATACGTAATACAATAATTTTGGACATGTCTTTATAATTGCTACTCCAATTTTTGTGAGCAGTACTTGTTAAATTTTACCTTGATTTCTATCTTCCCAACATTATAAATTTTCATTCACTCCGTAAATATTTTCAGTCAGTGTGATTACGAAAATTGAAATCAGTCCAGCAAGCAGAAATATTTGATATGCTAACCATTGCGATGAAAATAAAACAGAAATGACTTCGTGGAATCATTTTAAGAGAAATAATTACCAATACTTACAGGGAAGTAGCTTCCAAAATTATTGAATGTTAATATTTAAATACTATTTTCGTCCCCAGTAAATTATTGCGTGTGGATAATTTTTTAAGGTATTTGCTCGTAAATGTCATCCCGGGATACATAAAATCTGTGAAAAGAATAATAATAGTTTTGTACCATAATAATTCTGATGATGTGGAGCAGGATAAACAAATTATTTATTTGAAATACTAACTGACATTAATTTTTATTGTTTGTCTATTTTTAATTGTAGCTGTTCAATTATAGTAACCGTTATCATTCACATTTTCGGATAATGGTTTATTCAACTTCTTTGAAACTAAATTTCAGTGATATATACTTTTTGCGTTCCTGGTTGTGAATTGAACCAGATTTTTTAAAATGATTTTGGTAATAAATCTCTAGTCCCGGTAAATATTTTTTTAATGCAATGTAAACTTTCTGATACAATTTTTGACCAATTGAGAGCAGTGTACATGAGATCCTGAATCTAAAAAAATGCAGAGTATGTCATTTGATTAGGATCGGATAAAAGGACCTTTTTCACAAAAGAACTCCGAACAGGAGGATGTCTATGTCTGAAATCCAAATTTCTCTTAACGTTTATTTCAAACAGATCGGGAAAGAGGAGATTCCCGGTAAATGTAACACTGATAGGCAAGGAAACTAAAACATAATAATAAAAAATAGGGGTAGGACTGCGATACCTAATCAATAATGAAAATGATGCGTATTCCGTACTCGATTTCGGTTTGAAACATAACATTTCCATGTAAATATAAATCGGGTTTTTGAAGACTATAACCGGGAATTTGCTCTACGGAAGTCTACAAAGGAGCGTAATTAATTTTAATTAAGTCAGAGCGACGTATCTCTTAATTAATTTTGCCATCTTTGCGTCACCTGCAGATCCGACTTAATTTTTAGACCGCGTACTTGGCACGGTAAAGAATCGGAGAAGAGAGCGTTTTACTCCTGTCTTAGGAAACTAATAAGAAATCGGTGGAAACAAAGTAACATCACTTGTAAATAACTGGGTGAACAGGTCCTACCAGATCTGCTGCTATGTATCAAACGGGTTTTTGTACCAGCTGCGGAATACTCATTAGAAATATTACGCCGAAGGTCTCACACTTTTTTTTCTGTAAAACGTACGAACGCATATTTAAGTAGTGCTGGATATACGCACTTAATGCATAAAATTAATGATTCTCTCAGTAGCTGGACATAATAAAATTTAGAAAGTACATACGTCAGTGCGTCGCAGAACTCACCTTCGGCTACGGGAAGAAGACAATTTCTTTTATTAGGTCGAATTTTTCTGAACAATTTCGATAAACCCAGCAACGCAAAGGTCATCAGCTTACAAATACGTTTAATACTCCAATTGTTAACCCGGAAAATTGTAAAGTACATTTATACTAAAGTGCGGTACGTGGAAGATAATTATTTTATGGACCTCCTGCCGTTTATTGTGAACTTAACTGCCTGCCGTTTAAAGCTGATTTTAAATCCTATAAATACGATGAATACATGACGTTTACTGACTCATTCATCGTGTTTTAAATTGTATGTATCTATATAATAGGATAAATAGATGAGCATTAATTAAAGACATTTTAAATGCTCGTTTAATTAATAATATTAATAAGAAAACAGTTGTAAGTATTATGTAATTAAACTGAAACAAAATAAAGAATTTACAAATATAGGCCTATATAAAATTAAAATATTACTGGAATATCATCTCCCTAATTTAACGAACGAATCGCTGAAACAGAAGCCAGCCAGTCAAAAAATATTATTTTCCTTCATTTAAACTCCTCTCCCTCGGCTCAAATTAAAATATTTTAATCGTACTGCTTTAGCTAACATTTGGAATAACCGTACATTAACTCAGTAGGTTCCATAACTTAATATTTCACAGCAAGAGACATAATATAGAATAATGAACTACTAAAGAAAGAGATATGTATAATTAAACGTTTGCTTTCCCTACACGTAACAATTATAGTGCTAATTAGAAGCCGTAAATTTTGTGAAGATGATACGAAAAAGAATCGTATACGTCGATCAGCTTTCTGAAACCGGTTATCGAGGATAAGAAAACAAGCTTGCTATCTAATTAAGGATATATTTGTCTGTGTGTGTGTGATTTAAATTAACCTGGAAGCCTGCCTACGAATCTGTCACAAAAATCGAGAATTTTGGAAACATTTGTTACAGTGGTCATCGTCAGTGTAATTTCGCCAAGTACGTAAATATTCCGAAATTTTAAGAGACAAAATAATTTATATGATTCTTCTATAATATTTTAATTTTTGGTGCTTATTATTTGTTTACTAACTTGAACGTCTAATATGAAGGCACTTTTGGAATTTTAATTTATTTACGAATAGCCCTACCCCCTCTTTCACCTCCCCTGAAAAAACAAATTGTGCCCATGTGGTCATTGGGGCCCGCGTTGGGAAACACCGATCTATATAGTTTCTTAAAGTGAAGTGAATATCCGTATTTATTAACTTTCTTTCTTTAGTGATGTTTTATAAGTGTGGATAAAAAACAGGAAAAATTCCTTAGACATTTCTCTTTGCTTCAGAATTGTATTATCTAATTGTTCACACATTTTTACGCATGTTATTGCCACCGGGGACCATACACAATTGTAATTTAAAATATGTATTCAATTGTAAACATTATTAATGTTTCCCACTAATGAGTAGGATATGATTTCTCAATTAGCCATTTATCTATTCACTTCATCTACCTTTCCTATTCTTTTCCACATCATATAAAAAGGAATAACCGGTAAACTTCCCCACAGATGATAAAGAAGTTATATTACGTATTTCTAGCTAAGGTAGGAATTAAGATTGTTTTGTATGAGAAAGTGTGTCCGGTATTAGTTATGTAAATACAGGTGCTATTTTTTTCAAGGTAATGTATAATTCTTTTGTTTTTATTTTTGTGTATTTAGAGGTAAGTTTTTTATTTTCATTTAAGGACATACTCTATATGTGAAACTGATTAGTGTATTTTCAGTATTTTTGCATAACTTGCAAATAATTTTATTTTTACTGTGTGCATAGTCGGTTTTATTCATTAAGTCAAGGAATGACATAAAAAATATATCCTACTTGGAATAGTAATAAAGAATTCATTTAGCAAAGAAATTCTACTCACTAATACACTTGATTACATTTCATAAATGTTTAAATAAACTATCCTCAAATTCATCTCGAGAGTGAGGCAGCCGAAAGTGATTCTTCGGTAACAATTCGCCATCGATGATCGTTCACGCCATTTCTTTGGATTGGAGGACGGATGTAATGCTTTCTGAGTGGCATTATTTAATAATTAAAACAAAGTAATGAACGGTCAAAATAACGTGAACAACCGAATTAAGTTTTATGTTGTGGTATTCGGTCGTAAGGCTTGTCTGACGTTAACCTAATCATTTATTCATTGTTACCAGATCATTCCTATTCTGCTTAGAGTATTTCTAATTTATATTGGTAACTAGTTAAATTATTTTATGCCTTTAATAATTATATTGTTTTATTTTAAATCTAACCTAGCCCTATCTAATTCTTCTTTACTTCAAACATTGCTAGGATAAATTTTATTCGAAACGTGAGTAGAAGGATAATGCTTCAATTGTATTCCAAAAAAATTATAGTAGAGTTGATGACGAAATACTAACCGAAGAAGTTAAGAGTGTAGTTGTTCAACAAAGATGCAAACGAAGTATGTGGTAGTCGGAACTACAAGACTATTATCTTAAGTAACACAGACTACAGAACACAATTGTGCCGCAATTAAAAATGAACACGTTGCAAAATTTGGTGAAACTGGCTAATTAATCGGCAGTAAATTTTACTCTGCACTTTTTGAATATGTGCGTTTACTCTTGGAAGTGAAGTTTCAAAATTGTGTCCCCATAATCGATTTATCGCTCCTTGCCCGAGCCAAAACACGTCCGTCGGTCTCTATAATTCACCATTTGCTTTTTCCTGTTCTCTATCAGCTCACAAAGTTGCCATAAAACATCGCATTTCCCCGCTAACATTACAATCGTTTCAGCTACGATCTGATACGGGTGCACCCGACATTTTTAAAAAGCCTATCGTCGTCCTCTTTCCCCGCCGACATGTTTCATTAATATTAGTGGGCGCCGAGGAATCGCCCGCACTTTTATTGAAACAAGGTCGACGGCTATCGAAACATCGCGAACACAAACCCGTCGCCAAGGCAACATTCGATTTGCGGGGAGAAATTGCGGTCGCTTGGCTCTTATCTCCTCAGCTTGCATCCCGATCTCCAGCGTCAAACCGAAAAAATCGAT
The DNA here is from genome assembly GCA_034510155.1 of Eucriotettix oculatus. Lineage (NCBI taxonomy): Eukaryota > Metazoa > Arthropoda > Insecta > Orthoptera > Tetrigidae > Eucriotettix > Eucriotettix oculatus. Next base: position 29,258,484 of record CM067380.1, read on the forward strand.
TTTGTCCCGGACGCCAAGACTATTCCAACGTTTGAAATTGATCAACATCTCTCTCAGAGCTTCTGCGACGTCTGATCTCAAATCCGGAGCCGCGGGAATTATTCTCGGGCTACAGGAGACTACATCGCTACCGTACAAACACTTCCCAGGTTTCTTGATTTCTGCGGCGAATAAAACATTTTACCATCACCACGCATGCCAGGCTAACGAAAGGAGTTGAACCATGTGACGGCATATTCCGTATTGGGACGCAGCTTCATTAACTGGCGATAATAATTTCGTATCGCAGTTGTCGAGTTTTGTTAAACGACTGACTGGAGGACATGTAGACGTTCTCTTAAAAATATGTGAATCTGGAAGACTGTCTTCTCCAAATAAATTTTAAAAAAATACTTCTGGAAGGAAACTAACATCAGGAAAGAAAATTGAATTTAAAACAGCGACGACCTAGTATAAGTCTAGAAAGAGGTCGAATGATATTATTGTGAACGTTGTATGGAAATGATAGTTCCCCAGGGTAACACAGGAAATTAAGCGGCATTACATAATAACGTTTTTATTTGTAAATAAAAGCTAAAAAATACAGCAGTATTTAGGAACACGTTTGACATTACTTTTGTATCGTTGATTTGAGTGGAATGAGGCAGTTAAAGCTCGATTTCACGATCTTTGAGAGGAAAGCAGCTGCTCGCGTAACCGCGGAAGGTAATTAAAATACAAGTAAAGCTGCTAGGCCGTTGCCGTTGCTCTAATTGGCTCCGGCAGTTAGTTTGCCAACAAAGAGTGTGGGCAATTCTATCTTTAAATTCTACGCTTTAATTTCCTTTTTTGCTGTTGTTTACATACAGGGGCTATCGGAAGCAATCGTTTCTCATTTATGACTTATTATTGTTCTTAACTACTGCTTACGAATCGATTGTTCAGAAAACTCTGAAAATGATCACATATTTTCATAACGTTGCATAAATTCGTATTTGAGATCAAACTTTATTTTGTAAAGAATTTACTCTATTTTAATAAAAAATATATTGAGGGGCATAAATTCGAATTTAAGATCAAACGTTTTTTTTGTAAAGAATTTACCTTATTTTATTTAAAAATATAGTTAGAGGCATGTGAAAATAGAATTGTATTTATTTGGTAGATCCGCAAGTGAAAGTTGAAGCGGTCGACTGGGTCCCAATTTTTAATTCCTTCAGAGCAGTGGATTAAAAGATAAATGCCTGCACTATTGTACCAATGTTTGCGGTAGTGGCAGCCAGAGAATTTACCAATAATGTTAACTGGATCGAACAATTTAGCGCTTGTTAAGTTTTCCCGATGCAGTTAAGGTGAATACTTTGACCATTTTACGGCTGGTATGTGGCACATATAATTAAAATAGGAAAGAATTTATCTGTCACCTTTTCAAAGTTTTCTTGACTTGCAAATGATTGAGAAAATGCAATTATTGTTATAGGAGAAGATTTTCACTAGTACGTATTTACTTAGTATCCCTCCATATTTATACTTCACCTAAATGAAGATGATGAAATTATCTGTAACTGAGACGTGCTGGAAAAGTCGTAAACGAAAAAAATTAACGAAGGTTTTCGATAAGAGTTAATGCCTACAATGAAAATTAACTGCCAACCTGAAGAAGTCATAATTCACGACTTTATCAACGTTATCAACAGCAACTAACATTATTTTGTAACAGGAATTCTTGTTACTTAAAAAAAAGGTACAGTCCCATTAGCGCTCGTAGCAGCAATTTAATTGTAAATTGTTAAAAAAAACAGGTTTGATTTCGTAAATGATTCTAGCTTACCGGTCTTGGGAAGTAATGGGCAATAATTGCCATGAAACGCGCAAATTATCCCTTTTTAAAGTGTCGTAAGAATTAACGGTTTCTTGGGAGAAAAATTGATTCATTAATTCTTCAAGAATTACAAAATTAATATTTAAACTTGGTATTTATATATCATATAATTTATAACCCCAATACTAAATTTTTTGTTTGTTTTAAACTCCAGGAGCTTCCACCGATAATTTAGCAAAAAAATATCTACAGAATATTGCATAATTTCTACAAAACAAAATAAATAGATAATTTTGCGAAATCCTATATACAGGCATATGCGATCAAAACCTGTGGTCATTTCAATGAAAAGTGGAATTGTAAACATTTTGCATTGTTAAAATCATAATTTCGCTTGTAGATGATTGTCGGCCGATTCATTGTCATTGTCATTGATTCAAATTAATTAATTTCTATAAAACATTTTGCAATGGAACTCTAAATTAATAACTGAGACTAATTGAATACCTGTAGAGAAATAATAAATAAATTTATTCATTATTAAAATCTTCATTAGGCTATTTTCGTTTCACCGTACTGACTTAGGTTAAAGTCCAGCTTTTTCTGATTGTGGATTACTGTTTTCAAGTTTAATTTGGAAAGAATATTTTTTGCAGATGGCAACGACGTCACTTCATTGCCTTTAATCATTTCTTTTCCAAAAACGTTACACTAATACCTCAATTTTCATACGTACATTCATTTAACCTTATACATACTGCGCTTACACGTACCCTTTGATTCACAATAGCAATTTCATTAACGTTCCAGTAATGTAACTCGTTCTTACATACATTTCCTTGAATTTTATTCGAAAATTGATACAGCCGTTGGTTCACTCAAATTATCATGCAACTTCGAAGTTAATTATTTTCAATTTTAAGTAAGTCATCAATGAATCTTTCGACTACAAAGGCGATTATGGTTTCTCAGATCCTATATCAAGGGGGGGAAGTTCGAAAAACGTTCTCAAATTAAACAATCAAAGGTGATAATTATTTTTTGCATCTTTCACTTGCAACAGATATTTCAGTAAATTATAAGAATATAAAAGGAAACTATTTTCCAACCTCAGATATAATTTATATGCGTTTTTATTTAGCGTCATTCGAGGTTTGCGAGGCAATTTTGAGTATGAAACGCAGATTATTTCAAGGAAACAATTTTTCGAAGTCGTGAGATTCATATACATGGATTTATTTAAAATACTTATCGGAGTTGCTTTATAGACATCATTTTGTGATACCTAAATAATATGACGATTTCAGAAATTAAATGAATAATATTATAGAATAATGGATTAATTTTAACACATTATGCTTGATTTAATGGTGCCCTATTTATTTGTATGTCTTCAGGGAGGCACAAAAAGTAAAAAAGATTTTTGTTTCATGAATGTGGTAACGTTTGAAGTTCTCACTATAACGATGCTTCGTTCCGTAGATACAACAAATTTTAAATTGATCACGACGGCAAACTTTCGACCGTTTGAACGCTTATTTTATATTGTAGGGAAACTGCATCGAGTGCGCAAGGTAATACTTGTAATTTGCAGGCCACGCGAGCATGTTGGAACAACTTCAACTCCCCAGAGTTTTGTCTCATGCATATTTATCTCGCAGCCCATGACCACGATGCAATCTCTCTCGCATATCATTTTTCATACTAAAACTTCGTTATAGTCGTTATTAAAGAAATTTATTTTAATACTTTGAGAGTTGGAGTGCATATATTGCAAAGATTTCAGCAGCTAGCGACGTCGAAACAGTTTATTTTGTTTATGATACGACATTTGCTGTTTTGCCTCTTGCGAAAGGTGAGTTGACGTAGGGCCACGCCATTCAACAATTTGGGGAAACCGGGATCGTCGCACTTCATAAGTTAAATTTTATGATAATCGTAATTCACTACGGTGACGATTCAGCCTTCATCAACAAAGAATTTGCAATTGAAGGAAAAATTGCAAAGTTTAATTTATGTTAAGAATAGCTTTCGTTTATGTGAATGTATAAGACACCGAACACTGGGAATAGAGGTTACCGACAGCCATTATTCAAAATTCTTTTAAGATAAGTGACCAGAGTGCATGTATTCTGCGTCAATTTTGACCTCGTAGACTAAGAAATTCATTATTTTCAAAACAGGTCTTACTGAAGTTGAAAGGGACAATGCAAATTAAAACATAACATGTTCATACCAATTTTCTTCTTCCACCTACGAAATTTTTGCATTAGGAGAAACAGGAAAAATTAGAATAAGCTATCATGGGCTTCATACAATTGTGTAATTAATTTGAACGGGACTTATGTGGTGCGAGGCAGCGATGCTAACCACTACAACACAGGAGGGTCGGCAGTAAAATTCTCCCTCTGCATTTCCCTTCATGTTTTACTGAAACAAATTGTCATAGAGTTTCGTCCTGCGGCACTGATCACCAGGAGAAACTTAAAATATTTAAAATGTTCCTATATTATTTATTATTTAGGTTCCTTTAAAGTGTTCCTATATTATTTATTATTTAGGTTCCTTTAAAGCATTTGAAATACTGTTACGGTTGTACTAATTATTCTCATTTAACTCTATACTTGGTCCATAAAATTTTAAAAAATAAATTATATAAACAGCGAGGTGTAATTAGCAGACGTTATTATCGATATTATTATATTATAATTTTTTGTAATATTATTGGTTACAATGTAAATATATATTTTCTTTTTATTCATTAATGCTGATATTGATGATTAACGTAATGGTGTTTATATTAAAGGTTTCCTTCTGCTTGTGATAATTATTCCGCGTGGGGACTTTTTGAATGATTAAAATGCATAGTAATGTATTTACGATTCATTAACTATCTAAACACACGAGTTTTGACGGAGAAGCTTATTTAATACCGAAACGTGAGTAGATTTATCCATCAGACGATGATTCACGTAGTAATTATTCCTCGGCGCTGAGTCGTACATCTGAAATCAGTTTTTGGAACCAGGTGCGCGATTACATGCGGGTCACTTCAAAATGAAGTTGTCATGGCTCGACCGTGCGAAGTAAATTTTTCATTTTTACATGTTATCTTGGTGGCAGGTGTCGGATAAACGCACCTGGGCAAGCATTATTCAGCAAGTAAATGCTCGTTCAGATGTGGTCAAAACGTCGCGGTTCCACACGCCTTTGAAGAAAAACGTGCCATTAAATGATTACATTAGTTTTGTTCGCTCCAAAATTCTGCCAAAAAAATTTAACTTCTTAGCTGGACTTTTTTGTCACCTATTTACGTCTGACACAAATTATTAAAAATAATAAATAATATCTAAACAGGATTATTCTGGTCGTAAGACAGCCAGTTAAGAAAAACTGGATATAATAGGAATAGAATCTAACAAATAATCTATTAATATCTAGAAATATTTTTTACAAAATACTATAATTTTATTGTATTAAAGAGTAGTGTGTTTATAGATCATTCATTAGTATCTACAATTTTGTATTCTTTATTTTTTTGTGTAGTTTTCTTATTGTGTATGCTATTTTTTCTTATTGTTATATTTTCATATTTTCTCATACTCCATTACATATACCTCTTCCGTTTCCTCCGTAGCATAGTAATATTACTTTTAAACCAATACTAATACCACTAATACTAAATGTACGATATTGAAATAAGTATTACAGCTACAGCATGATAGCCGTTCTAACCCTTTACAAATACTCGACTTAGTTTTAACAATCAATAGAAAGGTAGCGTAGTTTTATATATGCTAAAACGTAAGTTTTCTTTTTTTTAAAAAAAAATTGTTTGATAAATATTTACCGTGTAACTAGTACTTCTCTTATGTAATAAAAATGGAAACGAAATCAATTTACACTTGAGACAGGTACTTCATATATATACGTGACTTCTGTTTCACGATGCAGATCAGAGTTTTAGGTAATCTCCGAGGCGTAATTCATGGATGTTAATTACTATGCAAGCGTTATTAAACTCACGCGTTAGCAAGCGCTTAAATTGTTAGTTTCGCATGCGTGTTTATCAAATTGACATCTTCCAAGAATTGTTGCGTCATTATGAAGATATAATGTGCTCCTTCTCAGCACTTGTAGATTCATCTCATAATCTTCCATTTCTACAATTTATTAGGCTGTGATTGCGAAAGCTTACGGTCAGAAAATATAGTTTGAAATCGGACGTCAGAATCGTTCATCAACCTTGTTGTCTATGCTAATGCGAGTCGTTGCTGTCTTTAATTTTTTATTCGTGGACGGCTCTTGGGAAATTAACAAGAAATTATTTGAAAAAGTATTTACATGGAAGAGTGTTTTCCTTATTTAGCTTAGCACACCATCAAATTCTCAAGTATCTTAGGTTTTGTTCTAACTTCACCCTGTTTCAATATTAGTTCTCCTGACAATTCTTCAGAATTCTGAATTAGAATCACGTTTGTGTCTTTGACCAAAACGTACGCTCTTATAAGAGAAAAGTAAATTCGTTTGTTACCTGCGCCAGTGAACGAACCAAATTCTCAGTTTTCGTCACATTGCACTCTGGTACGCTTTATTATATTCTGTACGTTAAGCTAAACAATTCATTTAAAAGATATAAACTAAGAGAAACCCGCGTCTAATGATGAAGCCTAGAATACTAGTTACTATTATGTGAATGCACTGTGTTTATAGTTGCTTTAGTGAATAAAATTTCTGATAAATTACCTTTAAATAAATTTTGTTGAAAATCTAAAACGTCAACGCTTTTCCAAACAAAATCATGACTTTCTTCTAATTTATGGACGGTGAAAAGATTATGATTTAACGGTTTTTGATTGTTTTCGTGTTCTTTTAATCTGATTTATGGAGCTGGTTTAGTTTGCTCTCATTTTTAATAAATATGCTGACCACAATTAAATTTATAAATACCATTACTTAATTTTTCTTATTTAATTCGTCTTTACCTCTTTTCATAATTTTACTTAGGTTATAAATTTTAATTAACTAAAAACTAAAATTTTTATATTTTTACTTATTTTACCATAATACGATAGTATTATAATTTCATCAATTACGTTTGTAGCTTTTATATTTTCATTAGATATATTCTTCATAAAATATACGGTTGATATATAGTTATCTATAAAGTTTTATAGGTAATAATTACTAATTAAATGCGTTTAGCAATTTTAAGATTCCAATTATGTTACTTGTAATTTGACGGTAATAAATTTTACCAATCACGTTAAAATGATTGATGAATTGCATTATTTGATAAAAATTATAATACACGTCGTAAATAAGTTAGTTTCAGGAATGGGTATGCTAAAATTATTTAATCATTCAAACATCCAAAAAAATTCAATTTTATTCTCTAATTCATTAGTAAATTGAAGTTTATGATTGTATTCTTCGTATTTGAAGAAAACTTAAGAATTGTCTGTAAAACTGGCATCTGATTTTTTTACATAATATTTTAAAAAACATACGTCAAGTAAAATATTAATTATATTGAATATATATTCAGCATAATAAGTGGTTGTCATATTCATAAATTTACCAGTTACAGTAAATATACTTAGTCATTGCTTAAGGTTTGTCTGATTCTCTTTATTAAAATTTTTTTGTGGTTTTAATAAAATTTATATTCGTAACCAAATTTATTACACTAGAATAATTGAATTGTTGATGTAACTGTAAGAAGGGTGAGGAGTTGTATAGAAAAATTTCTATCTCACATCATACTTACGATGCATGTTGAAGGATAACTAAACCTGGACCATATATGAAGAAATGCAAATTTTACGTTCGCAGATTTGAGATTAGTAAGGACAAGCGTTATTTCCTTGCGGACATTGATAAAAATCTGCCGGGATATGAATGGATACTCTATGAACACCTGGGGAAAGTCGTAAAAATGCGGGCTCCTGAGGGCAATTATGACAGCTTCACCAAATACCACCAAAACAGAAAAATAATGCGGGCTTTTGTAACAGGATACAGTCTAAGTGCTCGCAGCTGTCATCAATGTGACTATCGAAATTCAGAGTTGATAATGCATTGCAGTCCGCGGATGACTGCAGATAAATAATTGTTCGGAGAAATTTCAGGCCATTACATGATACAAAAAATGAATAAGTATCTAAACATATGAACAGTTCATAAATAAGCAAAATAGAAGGAAAAATCAAAATACCTCAGGTTTCTCAGCTGCAATTTGTCAGTCAATTGGATTCAGATCTCTGGACTGAATAAATAGTGTATCGTGTAAAATTTTCGTTCAAACTAATAATTGCAGTTAAACGTTAATTTACAAATTTAAATACGAGAAAATATATTTCCCTCTGTTCTGTTGACTTCAATCGGATGAGTTGTTGTATAAGAAAAAATATATTTTTTGATGCTAGCCTAATTCACTTCAATATATAACTTTTTGAAACCGTCCACTATCAAACAGGCGAAAAGTTGAATAAATATTAGAAATAATTGGTGTTTCTCACGGACTATATTAATCCAATCCACTTATGCACCATCACCACTGTCTTAATCACCTGCCATTGATGAATGGACGAATCCGTTAACAGTGAAAAAGCTTTTTTTTCCAGCTCCAAGCTACCAAAAACAGTGAGTTCTATACAGGTGTTTATAAAAAAAGGTAATAAAAGAATGAACGACATAATTAATACTGGCTGTTAATCATAAATTAAACTGAAGAATCTTGTTTATACCCGGAAACAGAATATTTTCTTGTTACAGTTTCATGAAACTGCAGATATAAAGATTAAAAAGAAATTTTGTTTGAAACATTTTGACTTTAAGGCTACCTTAAGTAAAAAGACGGCCAATAAGTCAGAATATAAATTTATTAGTATTTTTTTAAAGTTTAAAGTCACTTTGACAGCTGGCTCAAAATTATTATTATTATTTAATTAAAACGACGGCTGTAACAGTCCAGGAGGTGGTCTACGATCCCAAATTCTTCACATGTTAATACTTCAATACCATTAATAATCTTTTCGGCTGAGGGAGTCAAGAGGTAAATGACATGAATTGCCAAGTTTTATGCGTGAGGAAGTGTAATAATAGTAATAAATTTATATGGTGACTTATTGACAGTCTTTTTATTTATTGGAAGTTTAGTTTGCTTAGTTTATGATTTTAAAGAAGTGTGGCATACTTTTCCGGTGATTTTCGTCATGAAAGGAGAAAGTTTTTATCGTTCCTAAAAGTGGGAGTTCGTACAGAAAAGTTTCACTCTGAATTTCGTGTTTATTGTATTTACAAGGCTATCATTTTTTATTTAGTGACGCTGATTTTCAGCAGATCTGCTCTTTGGAATACGAAAAAATGTTTTGTAAAGTAATACGATCAATAAATTTTCCTTCGTCTACCACTCTTACACAGAATCGTATTGCGGTGAGAATCTGAGTTGAATTACACGCATTAAATGTCTATATAAATTTGGTGAAATATGATTATAAAGGTTTAAAGGATTGATAAACATTTCAATCCAACAAGACCGCCTGAACCGATCTCATTCTTCTTTGTGACAATCTTCATCTCGCGCAGATAACATTTTGACGAATAAATTAATTCAAAGGCTGGTCGGCATGTAACGAAATCAGGAATTCCCGCGGTCTGGTATTGAGTAACATTTATGAAGTTTTACTTTGCTTCTGACGGAAAGTGTGCGGATCATTCCCATGACTTTGTTTAGTAAATCACGTCCGAGTGTGAAAGGCGACAGGACAAGGTAGAGGTGATCCGCTCTCTGACCCTGTCCGTCCGTCACTTCTGCCTGAAAGATAGTAATTAGCGTACGGGCCTCAGCCTTGATTGACTTGCTAAGTGCGATATCCGTAATTACAGAGGAGGCTAAGGGATAGCCAAAGTCACGGCGTCTTATTCATGACGAAAAGTTTGTTTGTCTGCGTTTAACAACGTCACTTTCAGTTTCAAGTATTGCTCATAATTTTGGATTTCAGCTTAAATATACTAAATGTATAATGCACGAGGGAGGTCGCATACTTTCACAAACGAAATTAAAGTATTTAAATCCATTTGATTAATCAAGACTGTTATCGGAAAATATTCTAGGGAAAACAACCTCCAAAAAGTCTTATTAAGTTGTTAATAATTTTATTTGCGGTAACATTCGACCAACTAGGTCTTTATCAACCTCTTATTACATCTTCTACATACTCGTTGCACGACTTTGTCTTAAGTTTTAAATCGTCGGTAGGCGTGTTACCATCCAATAAAATTATTAACATTTTAATAATACGTTGTTGTTATCCTTCCCCGGAGCATTTAATTCCTCGGATAAAAATGTTTTACGTTTGCACGTCGCATCCTTTAATCTGGCCCGGAGCTACAAATCCTAAAAAGCCATATGATTTAACCGTCAAGGAAAAAAAATATATTTTTTAGTTTCTGTACTCGGGAATAAAATTAATACGAAGCTCAATATGTTTGGTCTCTCCTGAGACGATTTACAATTAATAAAGTTAAAGTTTACTTAACTTATTTAATTGACAAAGTCATTTCTCATCAATATAGGGGAAGTCGGGGTAGAACGGGATATCCTTTTTTTTACTGGATAGTGCTGGAGGTTACTAAATAGGGGTTGAAAATTGTGACTGGTGAGGGAAGAAGTCCTTGCAGTGGACTTGACCAAGTTCTGACTGCACCTTGTGAAAAAAACCTTGTTTTGTCGTCTTACATCTGTTCATTTTTGCGGGTTTTCTACAGAAGGTAATCTACAAAGCTCCACGGTTTTATCCCTTTAATGGTATATATTCGTAAACTAAGTGTCTTTGGCTGAATATAAGTTACGTATGAGGTTTAAATCTACTTGTATTCAGTTTCGGTGAAACACCGTATACTGAGACTAGCGTGCGGGGCGGAACGGGATACTACTGTATAAGGCCAAATGTTGTGTTTCTCAAGAAAAAAAGGAAATACTTGCAAACTGGGCTTATACGGATGAGTTACGGGAATAGGTTACGAAAGAAAAGCAACGGAAAAAAGGGAATTATTTTAGCAAACACTGTGCATTTGCAAAAAAAATCTCTTTGCGAAAGGAAAACCTGATAAATCGGTCATCCGTATGCTAAACAAGAAAAGAAAGAAAACACTTAAGGTGTCGACATTTTTCTCAAACTAAATTTAATTTTATTGCATTAATTGTAATTACAAAATCAAAAAAATTGTTAGTTTCATTTGAAAAATTCATCAGAAATATAAATAAGTTGTTTTAAGTTATATTGACATTATATTAAGTAAATAATAGGATAATTTAATGTTTTATGCTTTTATGATGTGTTTTTTTTCTATAATTCCTCTATACGCCACTAAACGTTTTGGAGTATAACGAATTCCAATAGTAAATCTGGGGTATTTTCCTTCCAAGGATTTTACCAACTGAAAAGTATTTTCTACGTATCTCTAATTTAAACATCCCCATGTTATTTCGAGTGCCTCAAACTTGTGTATTGTAAATTATACCACTGTATAAGCGCTTTTCCGGCTGATGGGGAATTGATAAACTGACCACGTATCTCCCCAAATTCAAAATGTGTAACATTAGACGACAGTCCGCAGCCGCCTCGGTAGGCCTAGGCCCTCAAGAAGGCTGTTGAGCCATTGGAAGAAGAAGAAGAATAAGCGCTCTTCCATGCATTACTCTGTAACTCTTTTCGTTACCTTATTATTCAAATTAACGTTTATGATGTTTTATCTTCCTTTTTTTAGAGATGAATTGCAAGAGTCTACCTGCGGAATATCAAAAGCGTATCGAAGTACAACGGCGAAAATATTATTATTTTTGCAGACGAACTCGTTTCTTGGGATCACAATGTAATTCGTCTGCTGAGGATATATACGATATAATTTTTAAGTATTTTCTATTTATTTCATATGTATTGTGCCCGTAATAAAATAATTTACAATATTTATATTCTGACTCTTGAGCTGACGCCCATGACCACAGATGATACCATTTCGCAGAATCATCATCTCTCCATGACCACGGACCCAGTTAAAGTGAGTAGCAAAGATTTCTGATATTGTATTTTGAATATGTATTAGGTGTTGTAATTATTTCTGGATTCACAATTACAGGCTCGGTATTGTTTTCAAATAATGTGCGAATAGTTTGCTAAATTGTGGACGATCACCTTTCATGAATTAGTAATGAAAATATTAAGCCCCGGTTTATTACACTCGGAGAGGATTTGTTACGTACAACTTTATGAAAGTATTTCACAACAGAGAGTGGAGCTTTGATTTAGCCAGAAAAGCCGAGCCTTGAAATTAGTTTGAAACGAATCATGAAAAATGGAGATCTCTGTTGTGTTACAATGAACTGCTTAGAGGAGACGCACGGGATATTTTTAAACATTAAAACACTTGAGAGTTAGTTTTTGTGAGGGCTTAGGGGATCACTGAGCATGTGTGTTCGCTGAACCAGTTCAGGAGAGTAGCGGTGTGGAGAGGATAGGAGAGGAGAGGAGAGAAGAGGGGGCTCAGGGTACACCTGCACGCCACTGCTTCTGCAGCTGCCACCATAACATCAACAGGCGAGGTGCATTTTGGTGGTGTTCCGTTGTCTGTGTAGAGGAGTGAGTAAGACAGGGACAGACTAAATTTAACTTCAGCGGAAGTGAGAGGGACGAGAGAATGATAGGGACGTATGGAACAGGGAACAGGGCAGTGAGTGCCTCCGTTGAGAGCAGATGTGAGAACCACGGACCTAGATGGTTCAGCTGAGCAGCAGAGAGACAAGTCCCGGCCGGGGTGGGATGAATTTCCGCGATGACACGAGAGGGTGTGAAATTTTTAAAGGTGACCTACTCGAAAATAACACTGTATCACAAATCTATAATGTAATACTTTGGCTGATAAATTACAATTTTTAAATTCATGTGCACCGATTCTTTTGATTCTTTTTCGACACTATTCCTTTCTGAATCTATCAGTGATAATTTTGAATCCACGGTTATGGACCCTTTCAAGGGAAATTTGTGTGAAGTATGCGTGAAGGAGAAAACATCGCCATAGACAGAATTTTCGGGAATGTATTGTGGTGTCATGGGTAATAGAAATGTGGGATACGAGTATATTGACTCCGTCAGGAGAAGGCAAAAAAGATTGTAGGATTTATAGTCATTTTACAAGGATGCGGTTCTCAAAAGGAATGAAAATATTTGGAGGTAAATCGGTTCTCACCTTTCTCAGTCTAACATTCATTTTTCCGCTGTTAATTAATCCTAGTCGACTCTTTTTGTGAAACTGCACATCCAGGAAATAAAAATAATGATCTAGTTAAAATAATTTTAAAACCTTTTTGGACCTATATATATCCTATATAGTCTGAATGACTCGATATGATCCTCCTTGTGCCGATCACCAACTCCAAGAATTTTCTGCTTCCCAAATTCAACATATATTTTAGTCGCTGTCTGAATTAGGTGTAATATAATGTTATGTTAGAACTTCTAGAAAGGAAAGTCTTTGCTTATAAAAATATCGTTAGTAAATGATGATATGATTAACATCACGGCTTCTCCCTGCTGTTCCACGATTTCAGTCCTTAATCTTTCAACGAATGGTTACCGAAAGAGTCACCCTATTATTTGTGTTTTGCTTGTAAATTTTCTTACCTTTCACTCCAATCTCTGCACTGGGATATTAATGTCTCGATCTCTTTTCCATTTAATTCGTAATTTGAAACAAAATGCTTTATTCTCGCAGAAGTCATGATTTTCTGGTAGAATCTTAGTTTCAGAACATATCATCGGAAGAGATGTACGAACGAGCTCTGGTTTCAACCCGGGAAATCGACGGACCATTTTCCACGGTTACCTCTGCCTTCGTCATCACGTACAGGATGTCCGAAGAGAGGAATAGTTATTCAAAGTGTTCACAGTAAAAAACCGTAATTCCTTAACAACAACTAAAAGTAGTAATTGTTGAATTCGACCCATGCTCATCCTACTCCAAAATGTCAAGACAATGCAGTAATTTTCATTTTATTTTATTACGACGATTGAAATTTTGTTCACCTCGTCAGTCAATGAATTTAATCAATTTCATCTATGCCTTGTAAGTCATACTGAGGACTTCGATTAAACTTTTTCGCCGAGCTCATAAATTTATTTTCGGTTTCAAGTTTCCCTCCACAGTCACCGCCTAAACCGTATTATTAACAGGGTGTTACGCGACGCAGATAAGGACGTAAGTATGAGGTAAGAACATTTGTCTCGTAATTACTAAAATCGGAAGCCTCCATAAACTTAAAGTAAATAATACGGTTCTAGGTGTTACATATTTATTATATTTTCACTATTTATGTCCTCGAACTTTGAGGTTATTCCCTTACTAAAATACAAGAATGGAAACTGAAACACGCACGGTTGATAATACGCCGCATATTTATGTTACCAGGCTACATACGTTTCGTTGTCGCGCTCCATCGCTCCCACATAAACCTTGAAGCACATCCGTTTCGCCGTGGTCCTGTGTAGATTATGCTCTGTAGTAATAGTGAGATGTTCGAGCAGTTACTGGAGTGCTGGCTTCTCAGGCACTGAGCTCTTGAAAAACTGGAGTCGCCATACGGGCTCATACCGGCACGGAATCCACTTCCTGCCGTATTAATTACCTAGATAAGTATATTTACTCGCCCGTCTTTCTTATTCGGTAATATAAGAAAACCGGAATAGCGGAGGTGAAGTCTTGCGAGCATTTTAATGGCGACGTCATCGATCGCCTTCTCCACGCAACAAAAAATAGAGTACGGCGGCCTAATTTGTGATAGATTCGCCATCAAGCGGACGGAGATAAACCATTCGAACGGAACGCCGCGTTAAAACTTATAAATATAACAAGCTCGTTACTAATAAATATCTAGATTAGAGTAATTGCCACGATTATAACAGCAGGTGACGGGAAAAGCTTGGCCTTGTTTGCGACTTGGTGTTGTGGCCCGCAGCACAGAACGAGTATGCCCTCATAGTAGAAAAATAAACCAAATACGCGAAATGATAGCGACGACTTGGATGAGTCAGAGACGTGAACAACAAAATCATGGATTAAACATCAGCGCGGCGGAAAAAAAAACAAATCACAGTCAGAGAAATGTGAAAGCGCTAAAGTTCATAATTATAAATAAACAAATTGTAACACGCGTGAGTATATAACATACTCATCCACTACTGGTACTAATCCAAATCTCAATCTCTTTGGCCACCATAAACGTCAATGCTGCTTTCCCAACAATAACTTAAACATTTATAGCAACATTAACAGGTCAGAATTTATTAAAATTTACATTAATACAAAATATTTCCTGTGTATGTTGAGGGACCCCTTCAGTTTTATATAATAAATAATATATAAATAAAAAACTCTATATTTGACTTTCAAAAATAAATTTAGTATAACATGATTACTTACATAGTGAAAAAAATGTGATATGAATTTAAATAGTCTTTTAACGGAAAAAAAATTAAACTGAAATTTTCGACGTTTCAAGTATTCATGTTTTCAAATTATAATAATACTGAATCATGTATTTATTTTAAATTTTGTGTATTTGTTTTCACGTAAATTGAATTTATATTGGATGGAATATGCAACATTTCGTTCATCAGAAAAGGGTTCAACATAGAAATTTTTTATATTAATCCAACAGATACACGTTTTGTTAAAAAATATTTTTTGTTGGAGGGATTTTCAAACTTGAAAATTTTTAAATTCTTTTTCTAACCATACGCCTCGTTTCACCTATATGGTAGGCTGTACAACCAAAACGCTTAGTTTCATAATACAAGTCAGATTAAGTTACCATTTGTGTTTATAATTAACTGAAATATTAATTGCATCCCAAATCAATTCCACGTATAGTTGGAGTATCAAAAATAAAAGCAGCTGCAATAGATAATAAATTAAATAATATTTTTTAATTTTAATAGTAAGATATATTTAACAGCCCCTTAGCAAACATTTTTTTATGAATAAAAATTATAAATTGTAATTGCTTTTATTAACTTAAGGAACGTTTATAACATTAAGACAAACCTTTGGGTCGGACCACTGCTTGAAGTGGGTACAAATGTTTTTGAGTTGTATAAATCGTCTGTTAAACAGCCATTATATATATATATATATATATATATATATATATATATATTTCTACCATTTACACAGACGATTCAGGTTCAAATAAACCGAAAGCTACCATAAAAGAATTTTTATATTAAAAACTATGACACTTTAAAATTGGTTTAACACTACGATTCTGTACCATAGATAATAATCCAGCTAAATAAATAAAGTGATTAATATATATTTTTTTAAAATATTATTTTAATGGGTCGTTAAACATATAGTAATAATTAAGTAAACAGTAAAATCCAACCATACAATAACCAAGTAATTCCCGTAAAATTTTTTGATTGATAGAATTTAGGCGTCCAGACTATCACAATTTTAACTGTATTACACTTTTACTATTGAAGGGAAAATAAAAATGAATAAGAATTACATACAGAATCCAGGGCATTGATATCCGACAGTCTGGAATAGATTTATCGTAGTATATTTATTTCTGTAGGTTTTTCTTATTTTTGTGAACAAAGACGACAGAGCTGTTTACTATACGCAAAATTGTATTTGCTTTCACGTCCTTCACTTTTTTATGATTTGTCCTGTTTGGATGGCTGGAATGTACGGTAACAACTTTACAAATTACCTGATATTATTTTGGCGTCTGAACGCATGCTATTAATTTGATTGTACTTCATTTATTGGCTCAAACAGTCTCCTAATGAGGAAATATGACACGTAACGTACAGCATTACAGAGCTTCGTCCGTAATTTACCATTAAAAGATTTTTATCCTTGTCGCCATTTTATCTCAACATGACATACAGTTTATTTCTTAATACGACAACGAATATTAAATTTAATAAAGATATTAACACACAGTCGTAAAAATTTTCCGTTATAAATAGAGCCATAAGAGAATAGTTTACCAAGGGGAATATCATTTGAATGTTAAATGATTTAATCATAGAATTGGGGAGTGTTATACCAACACTTTGTGTAATGTTTATTTCTCAGTATTAAGTATTGAATTAGCTAATTATATAATTTTAAAATTGTATAATTTAAAAAAGCATCAAAATATTATTCGCCATGAATGATAGATATATTTTATTGATTTCACTAATCCTGGGTGAAGGAAATACGATACGTCATAAATAGTTAATGGAAGCTATGGTATTTTAACCTACCAAGAAATAATATTTATGTAATTATAACTACAAAAGCAGTATAATAATTCCAAATTATTTAATAGCGTTAAATAAAATTAAATATCAATGAAACTCAGAAAACAGGCATAAAGTTTGTAGGAGTACAGAGCATATATAATTAATATTATTAAACCATTAATTATAGCCAAACAAGACAATCACTGTACAAAATAAATGAGGAACTACATACAACACAAATATTAATTTATTTGCGATTCCATTTATACGCTTATTCCAATACAATTTCATGAAGATAGATGATCCAAAAATGTTTGTACATTAATATATACTAATTTTATTTTCGTACCACCACCGAATTCCGTTGTTCTACCTTGGCTGTCTACAAAAATTATTAATTTACCATTAATTAGGAACAATAAATGAGCCCTATTTTCTTGTTAATAATTGACATTATTCGTACGACTTCATAAAATGTTTTCTCTATCTTCTTGTTAGGCTCTTAATTCCTTGCACTGTTGTCTGCAGCGGTATTATAAAAAATTATTGATGTTCGTCTGAAAAAAGTGACAGTCGTTGATATCTACGCACCCTTACACTGGAATCGTAGCAGCTCATTTCCGAACGTAAAAAAAATTCTCTGCTTAGAATCGGCGACACATTTCGTTGAAATGTGAAAATCTGTGCCCTTGCATAAGTTTTTGGTTTCGAGTCCCGTCAGAGTCCGCGTATGATTCAAGAGGGCTCTAAGCTCTACAGAGCGTCAAGTTCAACAAATTAAAACACAAAACTGAAAATTATCATTGTGATGAAAATGAGTTCTGGAGTTGTGGCCCCCCGCGGGACCCCCGGGGTTCGATGCGTTGCTCCCCGTCGCCTCAGGAATCCCAAAACAAACACCAATAATTTGTTCAAGTCGACGGCATAAATTATCGGGCGACGTTCCCCGTGAAGCGAACCGCTCACGGATACGTGGATGCGTTCGCAGAAATCGAAAACTTGAAGCGCTGTTATTTACGCGTTGCAAGCCTTCAAATTTATTCTCGTATTTAAGGTGATTTGTGAGCTGCACGTGCTAGCCTCGTTAACCCACAACCATCCGACACTCTATAATGGCGGGATTTTTCACAGCCCGTGGATATTTATTAAAATTAATCTTTAATTTTTTATTCCACGTTAATGAAAAAGTTCGCTAACTCTGATCAACTCGAACTCGCGTTGTATAGCTAAGGAAACGACGTTGTTGATTCAGAAGCGTACTCATCATAAGGTACTCATCGGCCGAACAATAAAAGGAGGTATTAATACGAATATAATTAATAAGGTTGTCTGATATTTGAAGTTCCATACAAATGGTGTCGAATCAGTTTGTAGAGGATTTATAGGGTCAATGAAAAATGATAGCATGAAAAAGGAAGATTCGATGCGACGTATCGAACAGTATGCGTCTTTAAACGTTAAAAGTTATGATAACGCAGGTTAGCAACAAATATTTCTTCTTCTTCCTTGGCTCTGCCACCTATTCAAGGCCTTGGCCTACCAGGTCGACTGCGGACTGTCATCTTACCTGACACATTCTTAATATGGGGTGACACGTGGTGAGCGTACCGATTCTCAAGCAGAATTAATCCCAGTCTCCGTGACCACAACAATTATTTACTCATATGAAATGTCAGACTAGAGGTCGTGCAGTAACGTCGTCCCTCCTGAAACCAAAACACTGTAAACGTTCCATGTGATGAATTAATTATCCAGACGTGGAGAAAAACATTGAAATTTTAACGGAGAGATTGTAATGAGTTACAAAATAGTACAACATTGGAAAATAACGATGAAAGAACTCAAATTAGAGAAGTTCACTGCTGTCCCGGGACCCGAACCCAAGTTCAGTTTAAAATCCTTCTTGGCTGAGCTTCAATTGGAACAGATGCTTCTGTCTTTGAATTGAGCTCACATAGTGCCTGATCGGGTATAAAAAGTAAATGAAGATGTGAGCTGTTGATCGTACAGGAGAAAGAGTGTCGGTTCGCAATTGAGGGATTCGAAATAAACATTTAGAACTGAGTGGTTGTGGTACAGAATTTGGTGTGAGCAATTTACAAGATTCTAGTAAGGGGGAGACAGTCATGGGAAGAGGGGAAAGTGCCAAGTAAGTAATGGGAATTGTTAACACTCTGCATTACGAAACTACGGCAATATGGTGCGAACAATCCTATTTTTTTAGGCCAAATAAGTTACCTTTAACTCATTTACTATCTCGGCTAGACTGAATTTAATGGGTCTGTACCTGTCTGAATATTCGTGCTGTGTCGATTCTGTATTCCTGTAGACGAACAGTTTCGTTATCACTTTCTGTCTCCTAAATGTTATCATCTTTTATCGGCAATTAAACAACAGATATAAAAAATAGTATTATAAAATTTTTATATTTTATCTGACATTTAAATGCTTAAAAAATTAATGCAGTAGCCAGTGAACAGAGAACTTTTATTTAATCAGTCACATTTTCCCCATGGCTGAAAAAAAAATCAGTGGAGGAGTCTACATTCGTGGACAAGATTCCTTACCGTGAAAATATTGTTTTATAATTTTGGTACTGCACACAACCGCGTTGATACGAAATCAACATCAAAGAAAATATTTATTCTTAAAATAGCAATGTAAATTATTGTAGTTTTACCAGAAGAAATTCCATAGTTAAATGACGAAACATTGTGATTTGTTTTCAAGTTAAGACAAAGTAGAGAAGTAACTAATATAATTTTTTGGCTTAGTGGCTACTGCATTATTTTGTAATCTACTATTTCGTCTATTGTTATTATTATAGGCATTTGGCCCTTTAAATAATCCCTCAGCTGAATGATGAACTCTTTAATTGGTCCTTGCCTTAAGCATCTGTTCTTCAAGTATACTATTCTGGAGTAAATTTCTCCCACGGATTATGTAGGAAAATTATGACAGTTCCGGCGTATGTTGTTAGGAAGGGAACCCGGATCGTTCGAGTGGCAGACGGAGACCTTGAAGAGAAACGACAAGGAATATGTGCATCGGTGCGCAGTAGAACACTTGAGCTCGAAAAATAAAGACGTAAACTATACTGATAAGACTTCGGTGTTTATTCTGCCAGTCATACGCGTTATTTTTCTGAAAAGCACAATGTAAAATGAAAGATTATGTATTTATTTAAGTTCAATTTCTAGTTTGTAACTTCGCCGTGCTAAAGGTCCCCACGTAGAACATCAATCAACGGGATGCTGCGCAGTTATTTTGTCAATACAAGTAATCTTACTAAAGTTTTAAATTTGACCTGACTTATCATGTTAACCGCGTCAGTTTCCTTTAAACTATTATTATAATAATTTTTTTTTCTAGGATGGCTTTTCAACCCTTCAGCTGTTTTCCCCCCAATATTTTCATGTAGTGATCAGGAAGCAGATCGGAAGCACACGTGTAAAGATCGTTCGTAGGGACGGAGGTCTTTTTTTTTCTAGCAAGATGCCAATAGGTTTTTTAAATCCGGAGGGCCGTCGGACCTCATGGCGGGAAGACATAGTGCTTCATGCGCATGAAATACGCCGCACGCAGCCTTTATGGCGCCATTTATCTCCTATTAATGGGGGAACGTTATATATTCGCTTAATGTTTTACATACGGTTTCATCGCTCTGACAAGCGCTTATGATTATATTTGCTTCCGAGGCACGTCGTCGGACACCGCCCTCCTATTTTTCGAGTTCTTAAATAACTTCTGCCCAATATTTGTGGCGTTGAGAAGTTACAATGGAACTGTATTAAAAACTTAATATTTCCCAAATTTCCGTAGAAGTCTGCGAGACTCACTTTGGGGAGAATTTGGATTCGATTCTTCTACCTTCAGGGTCATCCAGGTTCGCTGTTTCCCTGCTTTTTTTTTCGTAACTTTGAGACAGGATTGGAACGCTTCTTTTGCTATTCTGGAAAAAGTTTCTGAGGGAAACCGCTTGCCTCCAAAAATATAGAACTGGAAAACATCCTCATGTTTATTCATTTCTGCTTTTGTCTTTCAGAATTAGACTGATTGTTTTTACACGAATTTGATGGTTGCCCATTGTACCTCAGCAGAATTTGTATTCTCCAAACAATTTTTTTTGATTGGGTAAACGTAATTTGGCCTGTGGATGAAGCAATCTCTTTCTTTATTTTCCTTTTAAACTACATCGTAGTACGTGGTTATCAAAGGACGCGCTGTAAGTTTATCTGAGAAAGAAAAGAAACGCGCAGTAAATGGCCTTTTTTGTAACTGCGAACAGACAACAAGAGTAAATTAAGCACTGAATCATTTCTAGAAGATTTAGAGCGACGGCTTTCAGTCACCAATTAGTAGGTGGCGATAGCGGAATAGACGGCGAGCGGTTCCCAGAAAATTTTACACTGTTCCACATTCATCACACGCGACGGATAAAAGCTTCCCCCCCGACAATTATATCGAGATAATCTCTCTTTTGTATTTACAAAACACTTAAGAGCCTTGGTCCTAAAATTTGCTTTCCTGGCTTTCTCAAGTAGCAAAGATTCTAATTCACACGATCGTTCACGTCGCAAAGCCGGAAATTTCAAACACAGAAGTTTGTTAGGTAAGCAATGAGGTTGTGGATATTGTCTTTCCAAATTCCAAACACGGGCTCCCTTATACTTTCTGCCTGGACAGACGAGCCACAATCGCTAGTTAATAATGCGTATATAAGAAACTGTTGAATTTAGGACACTGTGCTTTGATCCCAAGGTGAATGCCCTTATAGAGACAGCTAATCAAAGCCTTAACCTTCACGCAGCTCACTGAATTATTGACTTGAAGAGTTGCCTAACGCTTCTTACAACTGGACCGGCTACATTCATTAAAACCGTACTCAAATTTCTATCATGTTGTGAATTAATTTATATTAGATTTAAAGCGCATCGTAGTTCCTGGGTAACGAGACGATCTCTTCAAGTTTCTGGCTTTAAATATGTTGCGACTCGGTCACGATGAGGCGCAAGTACCCAAGTCTGTATTATAATTCCGATACTATCAGAAAGCATCAGAGAGGAAAGAAATAATGAAGGAAATGTTTTGAACTGTAAGGTAAATAAAGGGACCAACGGTTTGAGAATCTGATAAACCGTAAATTATACTATCCAAGTTAAGGCTTTCTCAACATGAATAAGTGTGGATTAATGATCGTGCTCATTTTTTCCTGAAAATAAAAGAGTCACTAAACACGGGAGAATTACCCAGAATATTTGGTCAAAGCTCAAAGACTTGTAATTTAAAGAAACGAGACATATGCATCTGCTAAATCGACAACCATTAGTCACACATAATAAATTATAATATCTATTACGTATTTACAATATCGTCGACCATTTTGTAACTCTTGCGTCACTCTGTTACATCGATAGTGTGTAGTGGGGGGGAAGTAACATGATCCAGTATGATAGAAAAATCTGTTTGCTTTTATTGAAGTGGTCGCACAATAAATAATTTTGTGAATATATGCTGACATTTATTGGTTTGGGACCTCTCGTTAAATAAATAAAGTGTCTATTATTCAGTAAAATTAATCATCATGTGGAGGAATATTTGCGAAGGAATTAGCATTTGTCGCCAGTAGTTGTGGACACCCACAGGTCTGGGAGTTTAACATTTGGACAGAGAAAAACTTTATATGCAGCAGCGTGTCATCTTTAAATATAAATTTGTAGTCATGGGATCATTGTGTAGGAAAATCCTGGTAGTTTAAGTTGTGATTCTGTTTCTCCTTCAGATAATTTACTCTGCGGCGGTGTATGAATGGAACGGTCTTTTCAGATTTGGACGGGAATAGAATAAACTACATTTCACAGGTTTTATGTCTCCAGTATCCAGTTTTTTTCCCCCATTTTCTTTTCTTAAACTTATGTTCCGCTGCTTTCAGTTTCATTTCGAAGTTTCAACAGGTCTACAGTTCACGTGAGACATTGCCGATATGGCAGCTGAACTTTAACTGTTAACGAATGCCGTTGTTTCTCTGACGATGTTAAACAATGTAGAGGGCTTATTTCGTTGGACAACGCTCTCATCTTAATAACCCGCAGGGAACAAGTCAGATGTGACGGAAGCTGGTTCGTTGTTGTATATGTTGGCGTATGGTGTTGATGTTTGTGAGGAAAGGTTGTGGACCCCGAGGGAGCCGCTCTCCGCGGCGTGTAAAGCTAAAATTTAGTGTGTTATCCCCGCAGGGGGTGGCGCGGGGGCGGCGTTACGGCGCGTACGTCTCACTCTTCTCGTTATCTCTCCGCGAAAATTCGCAGGCTCCGAGCTGCTGTTTCCCATCCGTCTGCGACGTCGGAAACACTCTTCCTTTTGTCCTACGTGCCGGGCGTCGACTCGAGCTCAATGCTAAATTATTTTCGAAGCCGACGACTTTTACTTTTGGTTCCCACAACTCCAATTTACATATCCGGGGGTCGCTGTTGAAATATTTATATGGCGCACCAGCTTCGACGTTCGAAGGCTGTTTGGAATGGTAATTAGTTACTTCGAGCCCGCGACGTGCCGTATTAAATCTCTGTGTGTATAGCTCGTTGTGGGTATTTCGAGTAAGTAGTTCACCAACAGGGAAATAACAAAACTCCTTGTCGCTGAAATGTGAAGTCCAGTACATCAAAAGTTTATTTTCATTTACGATGCGGATTACTATTATTCTTCAGTCACAACACTCAATTTAATCGGTTGTGTCTCCAGCGTGGACGATAGATTCAACACAACGTGACAGAAAAATTAAAGAAAAACGACCGTAGAAGTAATTCTTCTCTCGACGCCTTCATTAAAGGTAAACGCCTTCAAGAAACTGAAACATAACTTGCTAAATGTAGTTATGAATTTTTCCGCACACATTCCTTGTCCGCCACGACGACGATCCGGTACTCTGGCGAAATGGATCGTTAAAATCCACTAAATTAAAATTCAAAATAAATATTCTTGTCACTAGGGAATTCACGGTTCCAGATTTCTGAAAAACTAAGTTTTAAAAAATTACAGAAGAGGAACTGCATATTAAATTTATTTGTAACTGTGAATGTATTTATTATTAGGAGGACTGTTCTTATGAGGAGACTGCTACATAATTTTAATTTACGGTAATATCTCATTTATACACTTTAAATTTATTCCATTTTAATTACTTTTATTACAAGTAACTTTTCTCATGTAAGCAGTTCATGCTTTAAACTTCCAACTACGTTCGTGACGATGTTGTCGTACTTCACAGTAATTTGTGTTCAATAGTTCAAATGATACGACGAAATGTATAATCTTTGTAATTATTTGAAGTTCACCCACTGGAGTACTTTACTCCCATCTAGAGATTCAAATGTCTTCATATTTTTGCATGTACGACTTCTTTCAGAATGGAATTTGCATTCTTAGAAACCACTAAAGAAAAGAAGGTATAAAAAATGTTTCCAATTATAGCTCAGCCATTAAGGCTCTGAATTCGAATTATAAGATCAGGATGGAAAAATCTTGACGGGACTGTGAATCGAACCCGGGGCTTCCGCTTTCCGGGTGGACACTACCATCTGAGCTACCCGAGTCGACTCAAAATACGGCCTAAAATTCCTCCATCCTTTAGACCTGAAAGCTTAGGCACACCTACATTTTATTAGATCACGCTTTTCACGACCTAAATTCAGTGAAGAATGGATATTTTGTGAATTGATGATAGGTGAAATGAGTAGAAGAATGGTTCCAATTCAAGCTCAGCCATTAAAGCTATGAAACTGAGTTTGAATTAAAATAACAGGATTGGAAAATTTCCAATAAATGGTGAAAAGAATACATAGTAAGTATAATGTACAGTTTTTTCTTAACATTGTAAAAATATTTTACAGAAAATATATGTACATAAAATTAAAACAATTGATATTGATAGGAAAAAGAGAAATGTGGTGGCTTTCCCGGAAATGCAGCTCTGCGTCGCAATTCAGGCGGCAGGAGGAAGTTATTCAAATTTTCGGAGGCGTTAACCTCCTTCTTCTGGCGAAAAGATTTGATTACACACAACTTGTAACGATCATACCAATTGCTGTTTATTCTTTTGGCAAAGTCGCATTCTTACTCGCTTATACGCGATGGTTTTAAATTGATGGTTCAACGATTGAAATATTTAAGTGGCAAGAGGAGGTTTCCGATAATAATAAATATATAAAAATCAAGTTATTCACTTGTTCTTTGGAATATATGCAATAAAACACTGATAATTTTTACTGTAGTGAACTTTTTAGACATCTGAGATTAAATATTACGAATTTACTAGCAACTTTTTTCTTAAGTGTTACATGTCATTGTTTGTATTTTTTAATTCTTATTCGTTGTAGATAAAACTTTTACCGTGGTATACGGCTCATTTCTGAAACGTTTAGGTATCGTTGAAAATATCCAGTACACATCACATGCAATAAAAATAATTTTCACTTATAACTTCTCAAAATTACAGCAAATATTTTCCAAGCAATTAGTAACGAGGTCATATTTGTCGCATGTAATTTAAGTGAGCAGCGATTCGTGGTTGCCAACTCCATCCGGCGGAATTGTTTGTCTCCAATTAATTACAATTTGTGAGTTGAATCATAAATTCAAGATTTTAGAAAAGCATTGGCTGTGCTTATTTATTCGGTAGCTGATTACGGGACTGTTGCATTCTTATTTCAACTTCCGCAAGTTTCTAAATTCGCTTTATCGCGTGTCAATTATTCGCAGCGAATGTTAAATCGGTCGCCACGCCCCACGTGGATCGTTATTTCCATTTGTCATCCCAACAAGTTGTGCTTTTAGATTCATAAGGAACGCTTCCAAGTTGAACCGATTTTAGATCCCGTGCTCTATAGAATCACAGGTAGTTTTATTTCTCACACGAGCCGTCTTTTACTTGTTACGAGTGCATGCATGTACATTATTTCTTTTAGCAAAATTTT
Organism: Eucriotettix oculatus; assembly: GCA_034510155.1. NCBI lineage: Eukaryota > Metazoa > Arthropoda > Insecta > Orthoptera > Tetrigidae > Eucriotettix > Eucriotettix oculatus. The sequence continues at coordinate 29,284,556 of CM067380.1, forward strand.
GTGCAAACACAAGTTTCTAATCTGGTAGAGATTATCGTTACAATTTTGCCGCTTCATCGCCGCAATGCAAAAGGAAATAATTGAGAATTCCGTTAATAGAGCTTTTAGTAGTTAGCATCATTGACCGGGTTCTTTCACCATACATTGAATAAAGCGAAAATTTAACGATTTCAAAATATCGAAGTATGTCTAGATTTTGAATAATGCGTTGTCAATCCACTAGATTCAAAATCACGAGGCTCATTCTGAACGGAGAGCATCTTTCTTTACATGGAGTCTTATTTGACGCCGCTAAGGCCGGCAAAAAGTTAGAAAAAAGTGACCTCTTCTTGTTTCTGGCATCAGCAGAATGATGAGCGAGATTAAACTTTTATTGTTCAATGGAGCCGCCGAGACTGAAGACAATTGCCGGCCTCCGCCATCCACTTAAATATCGAAACCTCGCGTAGCCGCGTAAAGTTCACTAAAATTCACATTCGACAAATTTGTATAACTTTCGACGAGTGGCCCGTCATTTTATTCAATTTACAGTGAGTCTGCTGAAGAGTGAAGAAGAATACTCATAGCAATTTTAACGAAGAGGCCGAAGTATTAAATTCTTCTAGAGATATAGAAATAGGCTGACAGAAAACTTTCAATAAGAAGTAAATCCGCTTCAGATCCCGGTTAGTGTTCTTTCACACACAGGATTAGCGTTAAGTATTCTGCTCCATGAGACGGCAAATTTAAAACGATCCCTTGGATTTAGTTGTAAGTAATTTACTTTGAATAATTATTGTACATATATAGCGTTATTAAAAAACTGCTGTCTTATAACTTTAAAATGAGCAAATTGTAATATATATGTAAAACTGTTAAATATAGATTAAATGGAATTTCATTATTATAACAATATTTCATTATAAAATAATAATATCACCTTATTCATTCCAATATAGATATATAATTGTTTTATGTTTGGAGTAAGAAAAATTGTCTGCTTCCGAAGAAGAGCAAATTGGAAATATTCCGATTTTAATAAATGTTAGGGCAAATGATTTTAATTTAAACCAGACGAGAAATCATAAATGTATGTACTCAAAGTGGAAACCTCGAACCTGTCAGGCACCACGAGCAATAAATTTGGGAAAGAGCCGCTGAGTTGAGGGACTAACAAGTGCGGAACGGGCCATTTTCTTTCATTGACCGTATTTGCCGACCGTAAGCCAAACAAGTAACGGTCGAAACATTCATGACACAACGATTTTGGAAAATAAAAGGGAGATCGCGGCAGAAAGATCACACAGTCTAGTCCTTGAACCGCGAACGGAGAGTATAATCTTCTCTTCAGTAGAAAAGTGAACTATCCTGGAACCGCGAAACGGAGAGAAGAAATTAATCTTCTGTGCGACTTAATAAAGTAAAAAAAATCCTAAACACCCTAAAATAATTTACAAACATCTGCAGATTCCGCACAATTATTCACGGATTCCATGCTAGTAATATTCTTGGGAGTTTGGAATTTTGTGGGATGATTAATACTATGAATCTAAATTTGGGAAATAATTATTGTCTTCGTCAAGGGTCATCAATAACTGGAATCCTTGGTTTACACATTTTTTTTCAGTTAACCTAATCCAACTTAAGAGAAATCTCTCACCTCCGGCAGAAAGCTACTTTTTCGCGAAGTGACTGTACGCGTGGGACACCGATTTATGCGGACGCTAACGACAAGCTGCGCTCATTCGAAAACAAAATAAGGAAGGTCGTGGTCGTCCGTGACGGCTAATAATGATGTAATGAAAATGGCGTCTTGCTTTATCGAGACCTTTCTCTCTCTAGCTTAATTGGGAACGGGCGCATAAATCCCACGCGTAATAATTTAAAATATTGGCGTGGTAAATAACACAGTACAACACCGAAAAAGAAATCGTTTTTAAATAGACGTTTTTGTACGGGATTAGATATTCATAAAAATAACGAATCGCTAGATCGCTTTCAAACAACGACGGATGATAAATCTGTAGAGTATCGGCAATAAAGCAGGCCTTACCCGCTTGTCCCAACGTATTCATGAAATGCAAACAAGCGGAATGCATCACGCCGGTGTCTTGTGATCCGCCCACGCAGCCTCCGTCCTCAGGGTTCGAACCCGGAGTCATCGATCGTTAGAGCCGCGAATGAACCACGACGAATATTCCAGAGGTCTAGTAGACGGTACAGACGATAAAGCCATAATAGTATCATATATGGAAGTAAATTAACAACCAACACACAAACGAACCGAGTTTTTCTCAAATTCTTACAACGATTTGTCCTCACATTTGGGACTTCAGCAGGTAATTTTAAAGTATGTAGTTACACATTCTGACAAAAAAAAATTAAGGTCCAAATACATAAAGCTTTTGTCCTGGACTGTGAGGAAAGATACAATCAAAATGTTTGTAAGTAGCTCATTTATTTAAATATATATAAATTCTAATGAAAAACAGACGTTAAGTGATATATATGAGTACGATAAAATAGTTGGTACCGTTACCCTAGCAAGGCATAAAGATGTGGAGATGTGAGATCGTTCGAAGGTAACCAATTCAATATAATCATAAACCTTAAAATATTTTACGAAATGGCATGACTTAGAGGTAGAAAATTATAGACAGTGGAAATTTTAATTTTGCTTTCGCGGTGAACTGACATCAATGTTGTCGTTATGACCTAATTGTAACACCTCTAACATTAATTAAACACGATTAGATTACGACCTTGTTGGACGATTGCTTAGTAAAATGGTGGAGTACGGAGAAGTTTCACTGTTTTTGAAATAATTGAAACTATATTATCGTTTTAATATTCTTGTTTTCAATTTTTTACATTTTAAACTATAAAAATTAAAGTTTTAATTTATTTTTGGTATTACAATAGTTATGTTCCGTTTTCAGTTACAATCAACGTCTTACGTTTTTCGTCACGTGTTGTACAGAATGCTAGTGGTTGTACATCCCTATTGTTTTTATCAATTACCATTTATAACAAGAAAAAAACCATATTTTTCCCAAATATTTAATTATCTTACTATTTTGGACCTTTGGAATAATTATGCAAAGATCAATTGGAAAGTATCGTTTAAAGGAAATTAAAAAAATTAAGAGGAAGTAAATTAGTGATGAGGCAACCTAAAAATATAGACCAAAATGCTTATCAATAGTTCCACCTGAACTGTGAGCATATTTCGGGTAACAATAGTTGCTCTTGCAGGTTTACTCTCAGGCAATTACCTTTGCGGCAGCCGGGACGTGAAAAGTAAAAAAAACAAAACAAGTGTATACCTTGCGTTCAGAGCGCATAATTTGACATTAACGAGCAATTAGCTATGCGTCGTGCTTTGGCTTGTCCACTTAACGGGCCAAAGCTATGCTTGAGGATGTCTCATTAGAACTAGCAAAATGTATTTGTTCCGGTGAAATGATTGAAGAAGAATGCAAATTCTTGTTGATAACATAAAAGATGACGTATAATAACCACGCGAAGAATCTGCAAGGAGATAGATATGAGTACTGCAGACTATATTAAAGATACCTTATAATTTTTACTTTGATAACGGAACGTTCACTCTTATGGGTACCAGAATTTTATACAAAACAATGATCTGAAAAAAAAATATTTTGAATGATTCTCCGTGGTCTTTGAGGACAGGACGTACGTGACTATGAGCTTCTGTATTTAATTATAAACAAAAGACTGCAGCATTACGTCTCAGAACATGGTAATGTTATACTTAAAATTTCGGTTGATAACTCGACAACTCCTGGAAACGGGAATAATTATTCAAATGTATTTTTATTGTTTCCATCATTCGTCTATTGAGAAAGTAGAACATGTCGACGCTTCATTACATAAATATGAAAATTTAAGTCTATCTTAAATATCTTAAATAAGAAGACCGATGACGGTTAGTTTACGTAAGGAGTACGAGCTTGATTGAATTTTGGAGCAGTATAAAATTGTTCCAGTATGTGGCAACCAAGCCTCCCTCCACGCGGACAAGTATGGGAACTTCTTATTTAAAGCGGACAATAGAGAAATAACTAAACAGAGAAAATACACGATTAAGAAAATACAAAAACAAGAAAATTATATAAAAGAAAATACAAAAATATTAAATCAGGAAATATATAAAATAGACCATTCATTTGAAATGAATAATAACATTATAATTAAAATATTGATATATAATCGAAAGAGAAATATTTCTAAAAATACTGAGCAGTTTTGGTGTATTTAATTAAACATATTTTTTTATTATTTTTAATAGATCTACAGTTGACATACCAATAAATGACCCTTACAAATTTTAATTTAATTCCAGGTAAGTAACAAATCGTATTTACTCCGTTTCTGTGATAATAATTACTCATTCCTATCTTCTGGATACAGTTAATGGAAAACAGTTAAGTACTGATAGTAATACGAACCAAGTAACACATTACTGGGAATTCGCCGTTTTCAATGATTTTATCAGTAGAGTGATGAGTATAGCGTCAAGTGTAATAATTTTTTTCCTTTACGTATACGACACAGAAATTTGTTGAAAAGACTCGGTTGTCACCTATCTTAAACTGCTTGAATTAATTCGTAAAACATCACCGCAACTTGCGCTAGTGTCTGCTAAAATTAGTTTTCAACTGTGTCAAGGGACATTTTTTGCCTGAAAGGCGAGAAGGGAAGTGCCTAAATATTTGAGAGTTCGGCAGAAACCTTCTCCGAGGTGAGCACTGATACAAAACTGGCATTGCAATAGGATGAATGGTGTAGAAACGTATGAGGGAATAAAAAAATACATTCATTTTTATTTATATAGACACATATTAATCGCACTATTCATTGATACAAAACCTGATTTTTATTACGTTCATTAAATTTTAATATTTGTCAAATGTATTCATTAGGTAAGTTCAGAATACAAAATGTTTTCAAGATAATTACATGTTAGTCTACTCTAATATCCTTTCTTGCTGATAATATATTTACTCGCTTTAGTATTTTGTACATGTAGCCCCCATAGTGCAATACAATAACGCTTGATGAAGTGACAATAAACATTACTGCTTCTAATTACTGAGTCATCAACTTGAATGACCCAAATTACCAGCTATAATTATATTTTTATCCTTCGATCTGGTTTTATTGATAATTTAATTAGATAAAATTATTTTATTATGTATATTTTTATTTGAATATATTTAATTATTTATTTATTTTTATTTTTGATATGGATAGTTTATTAAAAATTTAATTTAAATATAATTATTATTTTTTTGATTTATTTAAGTTTATAATTTTGCTATTTATATTTAGATTTTTGTGGAGCATAAGTTGATTAATTTATTAGGGTTTTTTATTCAATATCATTATTATATTTATGTGTAGGAGGTTTAAAATGGATATGTCTATGTTATATATAATATTAAATTTTTATTTTTTTAAATTATTTTTATTTTTATATAATTATTTATTGATATTTATTTTTGTTTAGCTTCTCAGTATTTTTTATATTAAGTTATGTTTTTATAATATAATTATTTATGAATATTATTAGATTTTTTTGTTGAAAATGGGGAGCTGACAGAAATTTTTACGTGCAATCATTTCTTAGGAAGGCACAGCCTATATTGTGGCCAGAGAAAGTAAGAATTTCGGAAGAAGCCTCTGATGTACTTCACGAAGGCTGTTAATAACGCCACAGTTACTCATCGTAGAGTACAAACAATCCGTGTCAGATTTTGAAACCAAAACCTCAGACGTAGGGCGTATTTTTGAGTCTTTTTTTGTCACAAGCACGTCTACAGTTCGTAACGAACATGAACGATTCGTTAATCACTCGGTACTCGCATTACAAAGAGTAAGATTTGAATACAATAGATGAAGCTGAAAACTGCAACGATACCGAAGATCTAAATATTTACGATGACAGTTGTGACAATTATAGTTTTTTCCTGATGGACATAAACGAATTGATCATGTCTGTCAATTAAACCATTTTAAAAATGATCCTTCGTATTGAAAAAAAAATTATGGATCATTGTTAACGCGCCTCTACTATCCACATCGCGTGTTGTTTTAATGTATGTAATATTTATGAGAGTTGACGTAACGAACGTTTGCGTTTACCGTGTTTGACGGCTAACCTTGTCTTCAGCCTCGCTGCACAAATATAATTATTTCTACTTTCTTGACAGCTGAATTCCCAGCGCGGACATCTGCAAACTTGCCGCCCCGATTTATTCGAGCGTCTTCGGGTCCATAACGATAACGAGCAGCTGGGCTCCATTCATCTTCGAGCGTAATACATGGCCAGAAGATCGGCTTCTGACTCGTGTCCCTGCCACGTTCCAGGCACGTCGGCAGCTTCCGTGGCTTCCGAAACAGGTGCTTCATCACTGAAAGAGCCCTTGCTTCGAATTACTCACGCCGATCTGGAGCGTAATACACTAAGCTCACGGGCCCTTAACCTGCAATTAACACACGGGAAATAAATTAGAATAATTTGGGGAAGGCTGCCACACTTAAAAATGTCAGACTGAATACTGGTACTGGATAAAGAATCTACAGTAAACAACGGGTATTTGGTAATGAGGTAAATCTTGTTTTTTTTTCGGGTCATCTTAATCAACTGCATCTTAGTAGGTGAGTGTGTGGCACGCTGCAAAAAATATACATTTATAATATTCATTTGATACAAGGCTTTACTGACAACATTATAACATTATGTTTTTATTTGTGTAAATAAGCAACATCGAAAAATTGTAATATGTTGCGATTGACCCTCAAGAGCGACAAGTTACATCAACACTTCCCCAAAACCTCTTTCTCAGGCGTAGGCTATCTATTAAAATGGGTAGGTGACCTCCGGGGAAAACGATTTATCAATTGGTCTGCATTCTTCAGTTTGAGCTACACTATTTAGGAAATTATCCGGGTTCAATAGGAATATTCCTGAGCATGAAAGACATTCTGACCTTGACTGGAAAAACAACTGGGAAAAAATTAAAATTCGGTAATATACATAAAATGGTTGCGAAGATCGGGATCAAAACTGTTGGAGAATCGATACGCTGACCACGTGTCACTTCAAATTCAGAATGAGTCATGCAAGATGACAGTCCGCAGTCGATCCGGTAGGCCCAGGCCATCTATGGGCTGTAGAGCCAAAGAAGAATATACATAAAACCATTACTTCTACTCTCTGAAAACGAACCCCAGAGGAGACGATTCCACGCTGACTCATCTCCGCCTTATAAATAAAAGCGCCCCTCATCTTTATGGTGCACAGATCACAATACATCACTAATTAACGAGTGCGAGAAACACGAGCAACTGAAAAAGGACTGGCTTGAGGGCACAATGAAAAATAAATCAACCGTATCGCTGAATAAAAAAAATGTCAAGAACATCTCATCAGTTACACAAAATAAACTATTTCATTTTTATCACTTATTAGCCACAATTAATAATATTTGATATACCAGATAGACCCTCATTAAAATTTAAATCATGTACTGTGTATTATTTTATATGATGTACAGTTGTCTGGAATTCTGTAGTCGTTAATGAGCATATATGTTAATGCGACTTAATTGTTTCGAAACGTGCCAAGGCTTCCATAAATTTTGTTTCTGAAATTTGAAGGCATTAGTGGAATTGATTCTGGGGCTGTATTATTAGTTTTTTTAAAGAATAAAATCAAGGAGAGGACTAATGATAGATTTATTTGTAGAAATTAAATTGCCGACAGATGTTATCTACTTCCTGTTACGTTTTGCCAATGAATGCAGACTGAAGGCGCTAAAAATTCTATTTAAAAAATTGATATTTGTAGAGCTGGAATTTGGAGCGGTTATTATTTTAATGGTTCAAATTTTGAATAAACTGTAGATATTAGTTCTGATTTCTGTACAGAGAATGCACAGAGCATTATGCAATATAAGTTATAGCCTGCAGAAGAAATTTGAGTTCCATATTTTATACACAAAGTTACAATAATATTATTCAACAATATTGATTTAGATATAATATACAAGTTAATGACGGAAAACGTTTTAAAGGATAAAATATGGGAAGGAAAATTGTCGTGGATCTTGGCGCGTACTAGAGTTCTGTAAAAAAATTCTATTAACAAAAGATGATAACATTTGTTCCGCTGGCTAATAATAACGTATTCTAGTTTCCGGTAGATACGGTCTTATTCAGATATTTTGGCTAGTAACGCGGTAGCCAACACATTCCTTATGCAAACGAGCGCCGGATAGTCTAATTGGATTTTAATCGCAGCCACCGCAACAAGACCCCTAATTAACATAATTGAAGAGCGGAGTGTACAGATGACGCTGCGTCCTGTCAACCGACCAACCAGTTTCGACGACTTCCAATCGTCAGAGCAACTAATACGACTCTCCGTTCAGTTTTAAGACGTCGTGCGCCTTTCTGTTACAGAACCAATTTCGATTATAACAAGCAATGATAAACGACAGGGCAGGAAACTTAGACAACTTAACATTCATTACGTTAAAGTGAAGTTGCCGAAGCAAAAAATTAAAAATAAACGCGGCTAATGCGAACGCTGTTGAGCCGGGGCATGCTTTCAGTTCGATCAGATCAACTTGACATTTACGAATTAGGTGCTTTGGAGCTCTGTAACACTAATTACGTGGATTCAGATCGCCAGACAAGTATGAACTATATTCTAATACGGAGTTATGAAGTGAACACGGAAGAAGTAATTATAGTTGACAGTGTGCTGCGAGTATGCAGGTTCTACTTACAATTATTGACGATAATCAAGGTCATAGCGACTGCCTGAAATAAAAGAATAATAATGTATTGCATAAAACAACTGAATCGAGACAGGAATAAAAGATTTACTCTTTTATAGCTCACGTTAGAAGTAATTGCTCATTTAACAAGGAACAGTTAAAATTGTGGAACAGGAATTAGGTTTGAATTTTAGCAAAGTCTAGATTTTCAATACATATTGCAGCAAGGTAACAACCTTGTAAAGTAAAATTTTAATTCTGTTTGTGATTTATGAAAGGTCAGTAAGGGAGATATTTATACACTTCAAAGAATTTTATTTCATATTAACGCGATGAAAATTCCAGTATTTTTTTGTATAAATTATGATAAAATGAAGTATAATATACATAATTCTAAGAGATAATATAGATAATTGTAAGAGGCTACATAAGGGTGATCCTGAAACATAGGAACTCCATAGGAAGGGAATTGAAAAGAGGGTGATGTGGAACGTAGAGCAAGGTAGCCAAGGGTTGACTATGGCCCGCGGTTTTCAGTTTAAGGATCCTACCCGGTGATTCGGCTAAAAGTGATTCCTAGGATTATTTTTGGGTAACAGCTTACACAAGGGTGATGATGAAACAGGCAACTCCCTTTTAATAGCATATGAAGGGAACCGATTTTGAGATGTGTTTTACAATCCTTAAGAGACTGCAAGTTCAGTTTGCATATGTGACATTTGAAAAAACCTGTGTGTGTTTTGTAACATATCTTTTTGTATTGAAGCGTTGTATTTTTGAAAATAAACAGGAAATACTGTTTTTTCTTTCTGATGAAAAAAATATTTTTATTTTTAAAAAATTCCTTCAACGCTGTTAGAAGAGAAATTTCTGTCGTCAGTATTAAATGTGAATCATGGGGGAGTGTTACTATATATGTATATATATAATTTGATGCAAAATTGTCTTCAAAAATAGAGGAACGTAGGTTTCTCTGCTTCATGCAAAACGGCCGCTGAAATGCTGAGGTATAAACGGGTATTAGATTATATTTGTGATTCAAAATATTAAATGTCAAGCCTCTCAACATCATTAAATATGAAAGTGAATGAATAATTGCGTGGTTCCTTATTTCGGCCACGTAAGTAGAGATCTTATTGTTTGGGAATTTTTTGTTGCGGAATAACTCGTTGCTAAGTAAATACTGAATTTATTACCACTTTTCTATTCGAGCAAAATAATTAAAGACTCTTATACGCTTAATAAAGTGACAATTTACCTGAACAATTGACTCAGGCAGGAAAAAAAGTTTTCTTGGTACAAATTTATATTTTTACTGTTCCAATTTACTAAGAAATATTAGAATATCTTGCGAAGTCTTGTACGGATAACAATATTGTGATCGTGTAGTTCATAAATACGAGAGACTGGCTGCAACCTAATGAGCGCTGAACACTATGATTTCTGGACGCCATTATTTTTGTTTTGAGCAGTCGGCAGGGAGATAATCAATTAACGCAGGGAGCGCGGGGCCGCACCGTGCAATTAAAGTCATCCATCAGACCGGGCCAGCTGCGCCGATGATTCATCCTATACTCAAACACTTTCAGCTATCGCAGTCTGCGTGTCGCAGATACTTGCCTACATATAATTTCAAATAACCTCCATACGAATCAGTTAAAGATCTCTCTTCAACATTTTACGGCATTTTAAATCCGCCTTCGTTCAGTAGTTTCACTACTCAACCTGAGACAACTATATTATTTTCAAACAGTCGTTGATTTATTACTGTAATTACCTTTCGATGTACTACAACATGTTAACGTTTCATTTGAATACAGGAAATACAAGTGCAGCGATTATAACGTCTTATTGATCCATTCGTTCCAAACGTTCCCCGTTCTAATTCCAGAATTTCCTCATGCCTCGTTTTCTGACAATATATTACATCGTATTGGATGATTAAATTCTCGACTTCTGCTAGGTCTAGTAACATTTCTGTAAGCCGTCATCATACAATTCAGTCTGTTTCAGGACTTCCTAATCGATCGGTTTCATACAAAAATAAATAAAGGAAATTTGCCAATCATATTTTCTAAAGCATAAAACATAAACAGTTCTACATCCACGACAATGATATTTAAATTACATTTTTATAGAATTGTTCATGGCGTGTCCAGTATCAACACTTCAAATGCAATTTAGTATCGCCACTCTTAAATAAAAATAATAATAGGGTAACTATTAAGAAAATTGAGTTAAGTGAAGTGGAAAATGAAGAAAATTTTAATAAGGGTATGGCCTTTTATATAATAAATAAAATATATTAGTAATTACAGTGTAGTGAATAGAAGTGCAAGGGAAAAGGTGCAGAAAATAGTAGGGCACATTTAGTAGTTTTAAAAATACATCATTTAATTAGGGTAATAGAGTGGAATGTTTCTTTTTATCCTATTTTATTTCAATTTTTCCCCTATTTTCTTATGTAACTTTTATACTTGAGTTTCTGTTGTTATTAATTTTATGCATCTTAAGCAATACCACCATTGCAATGAAAATAAATCAATAATTATATAAAAAACTTGAAATTCCGTATTAATACCAGTTTGTGTTTTTAAACATGCTTAATCACTGTTTTTAAGACTCTGGGCAGAAAAAGAATTTTTCAAACGCTACGTCGTTTAATACTTGAAATAGGTCGTATCCTAAACGTTAGAAAAAAATTAGCTTTTGTACTGTAGTTATAAATTGAATTGTTATTAACTACAATCGGATGGTGTCGTTTACGATAATTTCTTCAAATAGGAGAGGTTTGTTAGAGTTACTGAAGAATCAATCTGATTTTAAACCAGCAGACTGTAAAATTATTTATTAGCAGATAGTACATATTTAAATATCATGCTGTTATTACAACGATTTGAATGTAATAAGAAAATGTGACATTGTTACGTAATTATACAATTTTTTAAGCAATGAAAAATCTATAAGTGAAATTTTTTATTTGAAATAATACATAATAGACTTTAGGACAATATATAATGTGCTAAGTAAAATATAATGTAAGATGCCATAACAATAATAAACAGAATATAGCACAACATATTGTATGTAATATAATATTAAATTTGGTAATACAATATAATTCGATTATAATTATTTTCAGTCACGAAGAACAATGATAGTTAATACGTTCTAGGTACATAGAGTGAAATAAATGTAAATGAGGTGGTAATCTATTGTATTAGGGTAGTCATTCTGAGCATTTGAGCCTTTATGTTAATGTTACAAATTTTCTATACAGATTTATATTTATTTAATTCTACGTTATCCCTCTTACGATTAAATAAAACTCGTCACTGACCTTAATACTTAATAAGTAATTTTCGGAATATATTTAACAGATATTATAAGACTGAAATCAACCAGAACATAAAATATCCTAATTCTTTCACTGTGTAAGGCGACTGAACCTAGCAGATCATTGATCACATTACAAATGTACAAGACACATTTTGCCTGTCATATGGATGACATTTGCCGGTATTCACATCCTGCTTACAGCTACGAAGGGATGGCGTCATTAATCTTCGCTCAAAACAGAAAAGAGAAACAAAACCAAAGACGGAAAACTGTACAAACTACTTACTAGACATGAATCTAGGAAGCGCGCAGTCAGTAATTCTATAATTAGGACAGTTTAGCCGCATGGATAACGATGTAAAAATTCGCGTATGGTGTAATAAGTACGTTATAATTTTTGAGGTCCTGTACATTTTTTAATGCTATACCGAAAATTTGTAGGTTAGAATGGTAGAGAGTAAAGCTGTGTTTATCTGAACTGTTCGCAATGTCATAAAAATAAGATGGTTATTAGTCGACTATTTTTCTTCAATTTATTTATTTGCCAGAGTTCCTCGGGAGAGTTTAGAGTTTCAATTGTATCTCTGTTTCGTTGATAAATTGATAAGACTTTTGTAGAAAATTTTCGGATATTATATTATTAGTATGCTATGTGTTATTAATATCGGGAATGTGATCCCAGCGTACCGCAATAGTTTTGAATTTCGCGGGATAAAGGTTCCTTGTAGATGAAACTAATTTATTAGTACTAGTTTCTTACAGGCTTATTTTATATTCGTGGTTCAGCTACGAAGTAATCTTGGGGGTTACAGAGGCTAAAGTGTAAATATGAATGATTCAGAAAATACAACTCTTTTTGAGTAATGAAAACCAGGTTAATATAGCTAATACGTCTTACTATTTCAGCGGCACTTTTTACAATTCAAATGTTTTCTTTACTGCACAACAAAGTTTCTGTACTGTATTAGTTCGGGCTGTCTGGCTGTATTAGGCAGACTGAGGAAACGTCTATAATGACATGCAGACATTTCAGTCGGATACAGCCTGAGCAGGGTAAAAATATATACAGAAACGTTGCTATGCAGTTAATTAAAAGTTTATTATAGAATTTTTTTTTCGATTGTATAAAATGTTTCTTAAGGCCCCTTAAATATATCTGATTATTAAAAACGTACGTAAAAATTTTTCAAATTTTAAAAAACAGATTTTTATGCAATTTGTTAATACTGAAGTAACATCCTGCAGCATGATTCATCCCCTGACAAAAGCAAACGCGAGTATTGACTCGTAGGGACTCTCACCTTATCGTTCATCTTACGCGCCGGAATATTAAGATTAACTATCGAATTTGGGTATATCTTACAATTAACCCTGAAATATAACAGTTAATTGCTCGGTAAACACTACTGTTAATGACACAATTAAGGCCGAAACAAGCGCGCCGCTGACAGTAGGACGCGATAGCCATCTAATTACAACGCGGCGGAAGACGAAATTACGTCTTTAAAGTCTAAATTCCAGTGATCGAATTTTTATCGTGAGCGAAAGCGGTACAAAAAGAAGCGCCCGGCGTTTGTTTATGCAGCACCGGCTTTATAATTAACCCAATTATATCGCAATCGTTAGATTCGGACACGTGCTGGAGGAGTACGAGTATATCGAACCCTGGACGCCGGATCCACTAGTCAATATAGAATTATTAAATAGATAACTTCTTGTAGTTGTCAGTGGGACAACAGCTTTGTGTTACGAACTTCCTCGCCATCAACGAGCAATTACAGAAAACACTTGTTTATCAATAGAAATATTAGGGACTGGAATGATTTGTCTACCAAGATCTGAAAGACTGATTAGTTTAATAAACTCGAGTAGACATTAAATGTAGAATAGACATTGGTAACGTCAGTTTAATTAAGTAACAGCTGAGTATTGTGTAACAAATGTTTCATATAAATCGTGAAGGGAATATAATATATAAAAATATGTTAATTTAGCAATAAATGTGAATGTTGAGGAAGGTGTACAACCAAAATTTGCTACATAAAACTCCATAAATTAATTGAACAATAAAAGGAAGTGTCGTTACACAGTTCAGTTTTGTCTCCGTTTGACAAAATAAAGTATTGACTCTCTTTGTGTAGCATACAATTTTTTATTAAAACTATGGAATATCTGTCACTGACCAATAGTAAGAGACGTCAAACTTTACATACTCTAATGTAAATGAGTATTCGATGACGGTAATATTTTTATTCAGTAATCAAAAAATCTTTTGGCAGACTTATTTCCTATTGTAAATACAGAATAAAAGTATACAATTCGAAAGCGTTTAGAAACCTTTATATTCCAATTCTTTTCTTATCAGTCCCAATTTTAATGATTTTATAATTTTTAAAACAGGAACTTTCGTCAATATTTACATAAGAATTCCTAAATAAAAATGTACATATTATTAAATTAAAAAATTAATGACCATATACAGTCGTTAATTTATTTAATTTGGAAAAGCAGACCATATATGATTTTCTATACATATAATTTTTGAACACATTTGATATTCAACAAAGACCCCAAATATATATAAATATTTGATATGATTAATATTCTATTATTAAAGTAACACAAATTGTAGAATTGGCCAAAATTCTACAACGTAATAACTCTTAGAAATTATTAAATATTTTTAGCCGTATCTTATTTTTACATTTTTTTATAGATCGTGGTTTTAATTTTAAGATATTTTTGTTCGGAGTTCTATTATACGATTTGGAGAAGAATTAAGGGCACAGAAATCAATCGCGAGCCTCTAATCTCCCTCGATTGGACTGAACTGAATTATGTAGGTCCTTGTGTCTAATTGTTCCGGACTCTCCTGCCTATAATCTTGCTCCACTAAGAGAAGGAAAGTTAATTGATTTTTAGAAATTTTCGTTTGTTACTCATTCCATTCGGTATAAAGCGTAAAACAGATTTATTTTGAATCACTTATCTGTATTAGATAGTAGCATTGTGTTTTTTCTTGTGCATTCAGGACCTGATATATTTATTGTTTATTTATTTCAGTGACTAAATCAATACTTGGAATCATGTTTCATTCAATAATCATATAGTAATGAATTCCCACAACGATTTAAGAAAATATTGCCCAAATTGAAATATGGACCAAGTTTTTACAAATTACTACTTCAAATAAATTGCATTATTTATTTTTTCCACTTCTACAGTTGTGTAAGTAGGTTAGTCAAACATAAATGTGTAAAATAATATAATACGAACAATTATATGCTACAGTTCATTGCAATTATGTTTATTAAATGTAGTTACTGTAAGAAACGTTTGATGAGCAAGATTGCTGAATAATATAGACACACTGCACATTTCACAGGACTGGATACTGTTTAATTAATCATAAAAAAGTAACATAACTAATAAAGTAACTGTAGGAAAAACAAATTTTGAATAGTACCTGTGGGTGTTGTTCAATAAGGGCCAGTCGATGTTTAAATGGAATAATACAAGTCGTGTGTGAGGTAATAAGGAAATTCTTTTCCATGAGTCTTTTAAATAAATAAAAATTTCGTTAATAACTCACACACTGCTTGTTTTATTCAA
Organism: Eucriotettix oculatus; assembly: GCA_034510155.1. Taxonomy (NCBI): domain Eukaryota; kingdom Metazoa; phylum Arthropoda; class Insecta; order Orthoptera; family Tetrigidae; genus Eucriotettix; species Eucriotettix oculatus. The sequence continues at coordinate 29,300,296 of CM067380.1, forward strand.
TTTAAATATCGACTCGCCCGTATTGAAAACCCTTATATGTTCTATAATGTTAAGTGAAGTAAATACGGCGCTTTAACTGGCAAATAGGTTTAACAATTATAAAAATTACTCAGAAAAGTTCTTCAAATACATTATTTTTACGCAGTATCAGATGTGGACCGAGCGTGGTTGCTTATGAAGAAGAAACGCGAGCCGAATTCAATCGCCTGAAGACGACAGGATCCCTTCCCATTTGTAGCCACGTGTTTACGGTCCCTATAACATTTACTTTACCCTAAGCCCTGCTAAAGCCTGTGCGTCACTCGCTTCTGTTCCGAACTACAAACACCGCTATCGCGACGGATCATCCAAAATTACGGTTTCCGCCAAATTTTATTACCCTTTATGATAACCCGAAGCCGGGAGACTGATAATTGTTTCAGATAACACGGCCCCTACAAATTTTAATAAGCCCGTATATATATTTATATAAAAAAACCTACAAAGGTTCCACACTACACCTACGTGTACCGCGAGTGGATTTACGGACCGTGCGCCGATCTTAATTAACTTAAATTCATTTAGAAGCACAATCCTGATAAATGGCAGGAAGGGGTCAAAGGGACGCAAAACCATAGTAACGGCGTGTACCAATGTCTCGGACACGCACAAGCGTAACACTATTACACATTCTAGCCTATTAGTAATTTTAATATACAAAAATTTCCATTTAAAAGGTAAAAAAATAATTAAATAAATGCAGAAATGAACCCAACTAATTTTGATATCGACACTTCGAGAAGTGAATAAATGAAAATAGTTCTCTAATATAAAAACAGGTTTAAATGAATGCATCCTGCAATATTATGAATTGAAAATAAATGCATAGGGGGAATCTGATATAAAATCCACGCTACATTTCGCTGCCTTGAAGGCTGTCTTCTTTATCGATGTTCGATCTGCGGAGCATGATTAAATATTAATAAATTATCAGCACCTATAGTGACTAAATTATGTTACACTATGGTATAATTACATGCACGGGGGCTTCAACAAATTCGATTCTTGATAAAACACGCGAGGCAGAAGACTTGAGCAAATATCTACTCTTTCAAGTTATAAATATTATTAACTATCTCTTGTTTTCCGATTCGAATCTCGTGCTATCGGGCCTTTATCACAGCTGCAATTTCTGTACGACCATTTTAATTTACCGTGGAATGTTTTTCTGTTTCTTCACAGTCGTTAATTCCACGACACTAAGAGTAAGTGTGGGATACAATTTGTAGCGCTGGCACATTCGCCCGCATGTTCTACAAAGATCAAATCAGAGAATTATGAGGGGAAATAAATAAACTGCCACAGGAAGAAGAGAACCTTGCGATTGTTTCATGAACGATTAAACTGTCAAGATACAAGAAAATAATGACCCCGACAACCACTGAACACAGGACAAATGTAGAACACTTGTGGAAGTAACTGTTACATCTATCCCATAATTCATACAACAAAAAAACAGGAACTTGTGTTTGCATTAATCCACAATTTTCTAAAATATTGCTTTTGAAATTTTAAAAATAAATGAGTATTAGCTTCCTTGTTATGGTGACTGACAAAATTATTGAAGATATAGGATTTTTCAATAAGTGTGGGTCTAAATCAAGCTCTTGTAGTGTTTCTCTATTTTCTTTCAGGGGTATAGAAATTTTGAAAGGACTATGATTAAGAGTATTTATGTTTAAGTAATTTCATTTTTTTATCTGCCGCTGAGCTGCGCCCAATTGTAGCCCAACAATAAATACAAAATACAAGCTGTGTGTGAGGTATTAACGAAATTATTTTTGATGTGGAAGAAATGGGCCTTAAAAAAAAGAATTTTGATTGTTTATTCCATTTCAATGCCAACCCGCACTTATTGAAAAACCCAATACATACACAACAGAGCATATCATTTAAAATAAATTTAAATTTCATGAAGAAAAGTCTCATTAATTGGTTTTATTCATTAGATTAAAAGAATAATAGCTACAGAAAATGAAAGAACACTGTTCTCTAAAATAATCTGGTGCTAATTTACTTTTTCAATTCCTTCTACAACGTAGAAGATTTATCACTTTGGCGCCTTAAAGTGGTGTGCTTTTATTATCACTCCTTCTGAAGATTCCAAAATTTTTGCGGCATTTCGACAGAAGACAATTCGTAAAATTCCTCGCTTTTAACTATTTAATGGTATATATTCGTAAACAAGGTGTCTTTAGCTGCATATAGGTTACATATAGGGTTTAAATCTACTTGTATGAAAACTAGGTGAAAACCCTTAAACTAAGACTAGAGTGCAGAGACAGTGCAATTACAAAAAATCTTTTTGCGAAACGAAAAATTGATAAAGCGATCAACACTACGCTAAATACGTATAATAAATAAAACACATAAGTTGTTGAGTTTTTTCTTAAATTAAATTTTATTGCACTATTTCTATATACAAAACATTCTATCCAGTTTTCCCCCTTTTTAAAAATTCATCAAAAATCTACATTCGGTTTTTTAAGTTATACTGATATTAAAGTAAAAAATAGAATAAACTAATGTCTTATACTCTTATGAAGTCAGTTTTATTTTTCCATAATTTTACAAAAATTGTTAAACAATAAGTGTCCCGTTCCACCCTGACTTCCCCTATAAGGAGAAAATTACATTATTTTAACTGTTTTTTAAATATTTCATTTTCTGCTTTTGATGGGTTTCTGTACTCAAATCATAACGTTATTTATTGTAAATTTTCCATAAATTTGTTTTTCAATAATTGGTGTCATACATCTGTTCCAGAAATTCCCTGACATTTTTTAACAACCTGTCAAAACTCAATACCAGTCTGAATTGAAAAAAAACATCCACGTCTTTCATCAGACGGCTCCATCGCGAATAATAGTAATAGTAAAAAAAGAGTATGTGACTTCCTGCAAATAATAGAAGAACCGATGAAAGTAAAATGCAAAATACTTGCCTCACAATTATATAGTACAAGATATAAATGTTAAACTCTCTGTAGAAATATATCACTTTACACTACTAAAATTTTACTTTCACATGGATTTAAGTACGTTAAAATTATAAGCTATGTATTTATGTACGCATCACTTAAGAAATCTAATAAATCCAACCATAGCCCTTTTTTGCAGCGGAATTTTTTTAGTTATTATTGTCAATATTAGAGATTTTTTAAAGTATTTATCTTCTTTCGTTTTTCCCCTGGATTTTATTTTGAGTTATGATCCCCTCTTCCGATACAGGTTGAGTTTTACTAGGTTATTTTACTCATGTAAGAACTAAATAAGGTAGGGAACCGAATTTTTTAACTACAATTGATTCTCTTAATTTTTATTGTTCTATTAAAATAAAAACCAGTAGTCAGGTTCTACTAAAGAATTTATTTCATTTATGGAACTCTCGACTCCACCGAATCATATTCACCTATAATATATAGTTTTGAAATAAAACGGATTTACACTGCTGTACAGTTTTAAAAATTTTTAATCTTCTTTTCCTGGACAACCTCAATTGAGGATCGTAGAATCCGATAAAGATTTAATATTCGTAATATTCGGAAACTATGCCTAATAGAAATTAAATCAGCAGCCGCGTGATTTTTGGAACAGTTCATGGAAATAAAAGGCCTACTGGAATGTAAACATTGTTGTTCTGAGTGATTTATTGAAAAGTATTTTTGACTCGGTTCCTATCTTTCAATATAGTTTCATTTTTTTTCTAAACAAAATCTAATAAACCTCTTCTTCATTTCACCTGTAATTTTGTCTCCGATTTATTATATTTTCTTCTCCTCAAAAAAAGTCTCATCCTGTATCCCTGAACAACATCAATGCAGCATTCTAAAATCCAATAAAGATTTAATATTGGTAAATTTTGGAATCTATGCCTAAGAGAAATTAAACCAGCAGTTAAATTTTTTTTAAAACAGCACTTTTTTTAATGGAAATAAAAGACCGGCTGATATATAAACATTTTTATATTCCTTTAGAGACGGTCCAGTGTTCACGTTCATCGCTGTACGTGTAAAATAGAATTTGTATATAAATATAATTAGAGTAATGCATAATTGATGCTATGGTACAGGCGTGTTTCAGAACAACCAAACAAGGAAAAGGGTCACAGAAACATGTCCGACAGTATTTCGTTTTTAAGTGTATTACCAAATGTTGCAAATGTTATCAACTGACACGAATACCAAAATGGCCTCGTCTTTGCAGGAATTCGCATAGAAACACAGAAATCTTCCACAGACTGTCGCGCTGTTTCAAACACTACCGTAGGGTGCGAACAGTTTCGTGAGCATTCAAGACACATTGGTAAAGCGTCTCAGCACTTGGAGTGGTTCATGCTGAGAGTGAGAGTTGTGAAATTAAAATCTAAAGGGTTGAAGTCTGGGAATTGCTAACCCTCCTTCCCCCACAAATCTGTTTGTCATTCAATTCTCAGTTGTAAAATTTTGTATATTTCTTGTAATATTATATTTGACGTATCCTATTTCCTCAACCGAGGACTAATGGATTGAATAATAATAAATCTAAAATCTTAATCTAAATCGACCAGTGCACAATATGACTAAAATGCACAAGCCACTGCTGTACCAGCAGTTGCTAATTTTTGTATTCAACCCAGTATTTTGTATCACAACATTTTAATATACTATAGATTTCTATAATCTTTTGGCAAGATATTAGTATTCTTAAATACTCCTTCAAGAACAGGAATTCTGTTAAAATAATTGATGCATTCAAACCTTCCAAATTGTCCTCTGGTACAACGACCTGATGTGCGGAGGACGAGACCTGTTGTACATCATTATTTTTTTCTATGTATAAATCATGAAAAAAACACCAAATTTACAGTGGATATCTTTATTAAATATTCAAACAAAATTAAAAAACATATTAAAAATTATATATACACATTAAACAAAAACATTGGTAAAAAATCAGTTTCTTTAATATTTTAAAACAGAAACTACCCCATGTTATAGCCAGTAAACCACACAGGGAAATAAATAAATAATTTTTACCTTAAAGATCTGTCCTGATAACAGAGAGGTGGTAATATTAATTTAATGTCGTTAATTTCTGTTTCATACTTGTAGAAAAAATTTCATCCTTTCACCACCAATTACATTTTTCAAGAATTAAACGGTTAACAATCATAGCTTTATTTTTTTAATTTGTGCCACATAATGAGCAAATGATATTTCAAAGCATCTAAACCCGATTCTTTGTGTTTTTAATTCTCTGCGCCAATGCAGATTTCGAAACGCCATGGTCTAAAGCACTTTTCTAAATACTAATTACAATTTGTAAAACATCTAACACTGCCTCTTCAAATGCAGTCTTGGATGGAACTGGTTCCTCTTTCCTTCTTGGCATTTTGTAAACGTCTTGTAAACTAATATAAAATGATGTACCAGTGGAAAGAAAATGGTGTCCATAGGTACATCACATCTCCGTTTTGAAATAAATTTTATTTTCCCCCACAGTTATGAATTGATTGGTTGAAATTATTATGAAAATGGAAGCTAATAATATACACTTAACACTACAATAAGTACCTTTTAGTTTTATATGTTTAACTGATGCTGGTACATTTCGATTTAATGACGAAAAAGTAGCTTTTACGTGAAGAAAATATTCTCCTCGCTCTGAACTAAGAATCACACAATAAATTCCGCTTTTTCAGTGTCCATTGTTACCTGTTAACAATTACAGCTTCATCAACCAAATAGGTAAAAATTTGACTAGTATCTTCACTGAAAAAAAATCGCTGTCCTTTGGTATATCTGTCTCCGCTACTTCTCAATTCATTTTATTTATCAATAAAGTCCCTGTTGACAGGTTCTGTAAGACGTGCGAGAGGAATCCCCTTTTTTTCTAGGACTGGAAAATGAAGGACTGTAGAGCAAATATGTGAAGGAAATTTTTGAATCGAAGAAGAACAAAATCAAACAGAAAATTCGACCTCTGTGCAGTGAAAATTGTGACACAATTATGGGCCAATGAGTGAATTATTGTTCGTGATCATGCAGTTAATTTTCAACTAAATTGTAGCACGATCTCGCTATGAATCACGATTCCATTTGGGGTGTAAATGGCCGCCTGCGTCGATAAGCTGCGAATCCATGCTTTATGGTCTACGGAAGGGTTGTATCCCTTTCACACTCACTGCTCCAATATACGACTGCAATAAATTACCAGGTCTGAATTTGGGGTGATCCACTCCTTTGAGATTTCCGACTGTGCGAACTTCTCTCGCAGCACTCTTCACGACGAAATTCATTGTTGTATTTGCCTGTTACCCCTAAAAAGTACCATCCACTCCTTGCGCATTATTTGCACTAGAATAAAATTACCCTGTATGAGTGCAGACTTCCTCCAGACATAACAATTTTTTAAAAAGCTATGACTGTAACGCATTCTTAAAACTGGAGAAAATTTCTGGCATAAGTTGAATATTAATCCAAATCTGAATTTTATGAATTTTGCCACCAAGGTACGAAATAATCTACGTAAAGGTCCTGAAAGGTTTGTTGTCTCCCCTTTCTTCTGTTATTACATCACGTAAAAATTCTAATGCACGAAATTATAAGAACGTAAAATATACTTCTTTCTTCCTTCATTGGCTCTGCTTCCCATTCAGGGCCACGACTGCGGATCTTACATGACACATTCTGAATTAGGAGTGGTACGAGATCAGTGTATCGATTCTCCAGCAGTATCAATCCCAGTCTCCATGATCATGACAACACAAACATCCAGGTTCATGCCAGGATTCAAACCCGGGACTACTGTGTCGTGAGGCAGCGACGCTAGCCACTACACCACAAGAGTCAGCTAAAATCTATTCACTCCATGTCTATTAATTTAATAACGATGTAATATTAAATGTTTGAATTCCTAAGTAGGATTACTGTCGGTATTTTGGAAAAATCTAATGTGAACTCTTATCATTCTGAACCCGAAACGGAATTTTATTATCTATCATCTCTGATATCACAGTTTTTGAAAACAATTTTGAAGCTTGTATTTCTCAACAATTACCGTATTGTTGACTTCTACATTTTCACTCTTTAAACTACTGAAATGCATCATCAAATTTCAGTTTCTACCATAATCCCATCACTAAAAAGTCAAGTTTCAACGTACCCCGGCGATTCAGATAAAGTCTTATTAATGTTAATTTGTTCTATGTAAGTAATTATGTCGACATGGTGTGGTGTAGTGGTCAGCGTCATTGTCTCGCTTCCCAAGAGTTCCCAGGTTCTCAGGTGATTTGTTTTATCATGGTCAAGAAAACTCGAGAAGGATTGGTACGCTGATCATGCACCAAGAATTCCAGAATGCGTCGTGTGAAATGACAGTCTGGGAGTTTTAGAGCGGGTTGTCGATCTTTGAAGAAAGAAATATTATTAATTTACTTTTCAAAAATGAACGATCGTCACTTCGGACAGGTTACCATGTATTACAGGCAGTTGGATAAATCATTTTCACAGTTCGACTCTGTTATGGAAAAGGACGTTTCCTTGGAGATTGACGTGGGACGTATGTACACAGAATTTTATATTATTTGAGCATGGCTAATTAGGCCGAAAGCTTTTGTTTTTAGTATGACGATGCAATAAAGTAATTTGTTAAATATTTGAGGACACTTTAATTGGCTGAAAACCTTGATAAGTCCGACAGTACCTTATTGATAAGCGATCGCGTCCCTTCAATGTTTTAAGGATAAACAATTGAATTATTCAACCTCTCAATATGAAAGTGGAAAATTTATCAGCTAAGGAGTGAATTTATATTTCGGAAAAATTGTTTGAGAGATTAGTGTTCCAATTTTTTTTAAGAGAAACACGTAGAAAGATTTAAAAGAATATTTGTTATCAAATGCACTTACTCGTCAAAAATATATAAGATCCATTTGTATACAATACACAATATTTATCGATGGAGTAAAAGGACATACAATGAAGATAAATCACTTTTCATCGCAGTGAATGAAGTTGATAATAATATAAATAATTACATATTTCATACATTGTCTTGAATGTTGTTGTTGTATTGTCTTAAGACTGGTCTGAAGCAACCCTCCATGCTAACCTATGTTACGAAAGCGTTTTCATTTCCGCATAACTAACACATCCCACAGCCTCCCTAATCTTCTTAACGAATTCCATCCTTGGCCTCAATCTTTTGTTCTTATCCCACTCACTTCCCTTTATGCTACTTTTACAAGACCCCCATGTCTTAAAACGTGGTCTATTAATCTATTCCTTCTCTTGGTCAACGTCCTCCATATTGTTCGTTCTTCCCTTATTCTGTTTAGAACTTCCTTGTTAGTGCTTTTATCCACACTTCTGAATTTTAGCATTCTCCTATACCACCACATTTCAAATACTTCTATTCTATTCCTCTTCGCAACTCCTATCGTTCACGTTTCGCACACATACGAACATTTTCACACTTATATTACCCGTAAGTTAATTCCTCTTTTTCGCGAAAGCCTTCCTTGCCTACGCTATCCTACTGTTTATGTCTACTATACTTCTACCATCCCTAGTTATTACGCTTCACAAGTAGCAGAATTCCTTAACTTACGTCAAATTATCCCTTCCCAATCTAAAACCCTTTGTTATTTCACTGTTTCCAATACTACACTCCATTACATTGGTTTTCCCTCTATTAATCCTCATATTGAACTCTTTCTCCAGGACCATATTCATGCGATTTATTATGGTTTCCAAGTCTTCATCTGACTCCCCTAATACTACAATACAAACGGCAAAGTGTAAGTTTTTTATTTCTACTCCTTGCAGTATGAGTCTTCAATTTAACAATTTATTTATAAATTAAATTTAATGCTGATTCGGGTGAAACGTGTAGATTCATTTCTTAAAGGATTACGGACTCATGTGTGCACATCAATAGTATTTATTTTTCTTCTCCTAATCTGTCTAATTCCCTTTTAATTAACTATAATATATGATTCACATTACAGAAACAATTTTAGGAAAAATTGTAAGCAACGATGTGGAAGAATTTCGTTCCGAATTCTTCCATTATGGTAATCCTAAATTCGTTTTTCCATTGTTTCAACATATCGTACCCCCATATATCGGGATGAAGTCGTTATCCTTCTCCAAGAGAGATTCCTTTCCTGTTTCAAATTAATTTAAAAATGATATGAGGTATGGGGCCCAAGAGAGGACATAGAATCGTTTTTCGAGTCCTATTTAAAGTTCGAATATTTTATATTCTGGAAGGCAGTCTGGCAGTCGTCCAGCAGCAACAATGTAAAATGACTGTCAAAAGTAAGCTGGAAGGGTGAAAAACCACAGCAATATTGTCCTGATGAATTTTTTTTTCACTGTGGTTATTTATGGATTGTATATAATTAAAAATGTTGACCTTTTTCCGTCATTAGCTATTGCGTTAACGATTCGTAGTAAGCCGCAAATAAATCTGCAACTTCGATTCCCCTGTCACGTTTTAAAGATAGTGTCTTTGGATGAACTCAAGGTGATTGTGTGCCAAAACGAAGAACTGGCCGCTTATTGGCAGAGCTCCACAATTACGGCTAATAAGCGACTTGCAATGCATAATTGCTCGATGTGCGATGACGAAGCGCGGAGGGCGGGGCTTGACAGACGACGACGAATGAGTGGACAGGGGCGGCGCCACAGGGGGCTTACCAAGTCGCAGTGGAGACTGGACCTACTTAGTTCAGTACAGGTAAATCCAACTGTGACAACAGATACCCACTTTATTTCTCTACCGACGACCTAACGCAAAATATTGGTTCTTCATTGAAGCTCATAGTAATAAAGATTACATAAGAGTGAATCTCAATATTCAACTGGTGCCCAATATTTGAGATAAATTGATCCATATGTCTTATGGCATATTCACGATGCAATAAGACGATAAAATCAAATTATTTAATACCAAAAGTCCACTTATATGAGGTATGCGTGATATTCACTAAAATCACGTCACATTGTAAAGGAGCTTTCAGGTATGGAACCATACTCATCTTTGCCTTTACAATGTGACGTGGTATAATAAATATTCTGGACATTTGGTTAGTTAATAGCATTAACCACACCTAACTGCTCTTCTAAACAATAATAGTTTTATTTATTAAATTCCACTACGAGGAATACCCAGTGACGTTCTTCTAAAATTATCCTCTCTAAATTAAGTTTTCCATGTTTACATAAATTTTAAGTTGAATGCCAGGATAATATGTTCTACAAATATTTATATATTTATTAAATGAAAACTAAATTTATGTATTGTGTTATTATGCATCTATAATAAACCATCTACTATATTCATTTCGTAATTACATGGAGTCTATGTACTATTCATAAAAATTTATACATATAAATTTCCGCTGTTACTATAAATAAATTATTAATTTTTTACGTTTCATTTCCTATGAAAAACATATTTTGATGCATTGTTCCCCACGGAACGTGGGAACTTGTCGACCACCCTGTTGTTCTGTTCACCTATATTCAGTCCTACAAACCGCAAGGCGATTATTTCCCCCCAACTTATAATTTGACGTCCATTAAAACAGAACAAAAGTCGCGTAGCTTACCTAGAAAAACACGTCCCTTTGAAAATCTTTTCCTCTGGCGGTTTTTTTCCCCTGAACTCTGAAAACTGGGACAGGCTACTGAAATACCTCAATTTTTCTCTTGCCATGGCCGAATTCTTTTTGTTGAGCGACAGCCTATATTTCCCAAAAGGCTTCCCATTAAATGGGCAGCTGCTGGAATCGTTTACTGTAGCTCTATAGCTTATTCAGACAATCGAATGCCACTGATTCGTTTTACTTTTGATTATAATCCGAACCGCTGCAACATTTCTGTTCGGCTTTCTTCTTAAAATAATTGTATTAACTAATTTCATTAATGAATTAAAATATAGGCAAGTGTCGTGTAGTGAAGTGATAGTGCTCCGTAAAATCCATTAGATTCATAAGTGAAGTGTTATTTTTGTTTGTGTTTTAAGTTAATCTCTATTTTAAAACATAATCCCATTATTTCTTCTTCAGAGTTGAGCAATATTGTTTTTATATTTATATATAATGCCTTTTTATTCTAAATGATCTTCGATTAATATTACTCTTTATATATTTTTATAATTTAAATATTGATTTATTTAAAATAATTATATTTGCTTATAGTAATTTCTTTTAATTGATATCCATTTATTGTAACTTGATGTATCTACCACCGGGAAAAGTGTTGTTAAATACATTATTTTGATAATTCTTGCTGCTTGTGAAAAATTGAATGCATTGCGTTGTCTATCCTATGTAAATTTTTCTGCGTTAATTTCTCTGTTGAGAATCCACCAGTAAAGCAGACCTGATGTTTAATGTGGTAATTATTTTTCACCAGAATAAATATAAAAGCGTATTCCATATCCATTTTACACGAGCCAGGCTGAGTAATGTATCATTCATCAATTTATTTTTAAAAGTATTTATTATTTTAAAATTATCGCGACATAGAAATTTGCTTCAAGAACCTATATCTAACTCCATTTATTATTAATTGAATAGAAGCATTGGGTAACTAAACTTTTTGATCATTTTCCTTACATCATAGTAATAAATGTTTGGCTACTAAAGTGCTGATTATATCAATATAAACAGGAGTTTATTTAAAGTAACTCTTAAATTTTTTATGTAGAACTAAATCTGATATTCCTCATGAGGTTGACAGAAAACTTTTCGTTGGGGTAAAGCTGTAAATGAAACTGGTGTAGCCATGTAACGTAAATCTCATCGAAGTTGGAAAATATTTAGACACGTGAAGTTAATAAAGTGGTATTTTGATTTTCTTACAAATAAAAGTTATTTCACCCCGGGATACCAAAGACTTTTTTTACCAGGATCACACTAATTATCATACGTATGTTTGGAGGATGTCGAAGACGAACTTCAGTTTAATTTTTCTATTAAATTATATAAAAGACGAGTGCGAGAAAAGGGATGCTCAGTATTAACCCCTGACGTGTGATGATAATGACGTTTACATCAGGAACCATCTGTTTCACCTTGAAAAGACGCATTTCTTTATAAACATCGATGCTGCATAGAGACGAGATTGGCAAAGCAGCGAGGACCGTTCATGTTTGAGAGTTATTTGTGGGAAAATCTGTTTGCGGAGCGATGAGGTCAGCCAGGTCCTGGTCCATTCGTTTCCGGGTTCGCACAATTTGTGGAGCAGCGCAATGAACTCTGAACTGCGTTGACTGACGTGAGAACGCGAACGGTCTGGGCCCGAAATCGCAGCACGGAACTAACAATTTCTTAGTTCACATCCATGTTTCACACTAAATAACCACTGCCCAAAACTTTTAGGAACCAACCATTATTTCACTTGAGCTTGAAGTGATATCACTGACGCTTGGACCTCTTTTCTTTCGCCAGAAACAACAGCAGAATCTCTGTTCATCAAAGGCAGGTATCCTTAGTCCCGCCAGGCAGAGATATACAACAGGAATTAGCAGTACAGCTCATGAAACAGACAAACACAAAATGTGACGAAAATATGTAAATCAAAACATCATTATTGCAGTTAGCACCTAATTAACGAGAGGAGTTTAACATTTTTTGTATTTATTCCATCTGTATGTAATTATTATCAATTCATAAGTCTATAAATAACTATACGTTGACCACGTGTCTCTCCAAATTCGGAATATGTCATGAATGATGACAGTCAGCAGTCGACCCGTTCGGCCCAGGCCCTCGATGAACCAAAGAAGAAGAAGAACTCTAGAATTGGAACTTCGTGAAGTCTTGCTTATTTAGATTTCTTCTTTTCGCCACGGAATAGAGCAAGCCTTCCGGCCGTTATTCAAATGTCCATTGCCAGTACAATGCCCATTCTCTTACTGCTTTAATGAGCAATGCTTAACGCTTAACATCCGAACTCCAAATTCTCAGTCTGTCAAAAAATCAATTTACCCTGGTTTTTAATACCATGTCCCCCACTTCATTATTTATTTCCGTCGGTAGCGGGGCCCGATCCTGTCCAATCAAAATTATTTATTTATCGTCTCTAGGAAGAGCCATTCACTCCACTCCCCCCACAGATGTTTTTTGGGGGGAAGATACCATGTCTCACCAAAACCCGATGTCGCCGAGTCTCAAAGACGAGAAAAACCTAGGTTTTATTACATTGTCTGTAACGTTCTTCAACTTCACTCAGGTCGCTTACCTTCGATTTAGTACCACCAAATTTCGCTTGTGTTTGTGGTTCACCATTACAACGCCATGATTTCATAATAACACTTTCTTTTACTAATTTATTTTAAGTTTATTTGTCTTTAATTATTTACTTTATTTTGTTCATTTTTAATTTTTAATGAATGACGTATCCTATTTCCTCAATCGAGGATTAATGGAAACAACAATAAATCTAAATTTAAATAACATTTAAACAGTGTGGTTGTATGTCTGTCTATTGAAAGCGTGTGGCTTCAATAAAGAAGTTTTTCAGTGGCAGCCAGTGAGTCGGCTGTTTCATTCCCAATGGTTATGCTAGAGTGTGCTGAGATCCAAGCCAGGATGAATGTTTTGTTTAGTGAGTTACGTTCAGCCAGGTCTGTTTAAAGAAATTTCGGTACAGTAGCATGGGATGCTTTCCTTGATATTAAGGCAGACGTAACTGCTTATTTTCAAATGTTAAGCTGGTGTTTTTCCAATAGTTTCACAGTACTCTCGTCTTTAATACAAGATCAGTTTCAATAGAGACGGTAGACTTTTGGTTTAATTGATGAATAAACATGTCAGGGTTTTGTGAGCGAGTATGATAATCGCAGTGAAATGCTTCGATGAGTTCCTCCGTAGATACACAACGGTTACCCTGTTCGGTTAGAGACTCGGATAATGTTAGTTCAAGATCAATTTTGTTGCCAAATTGCATTAATGTGGTCATCGCTTTGGGGGGAAGAAGATTGTTGAATGAGTAGCGTATTAGCACGGACCGTACTCCACAAAGTCAGGTGAGTCTTGTATCCAGCTGTCTGACTGAGGAGACTGCATATTTGTGAGGTATGTGAGAGGAGGAGAGTGAGCTTCGAGGAATCGTGGCGGAGGACTGGCTTTTGTGCGCTGTAATTTCGTCGGACGACTTGCGCAGAGGATTAACAAGCCACCAGGAAACGTATTACTCAAATTACACGCCTCGCTCGTTTTCGTCTGAATACGGACCCGGACATGTTTTCTTTTTATTAACATCCTGCTGCCTTTCTTTGTTGTGCTCAAAAAAGAGGGAAATTCCTTTCTACAGTTATATGAGAAAAACCACCGCTAAAATATTTGCGATCATGCATTGGTTACACTCTGTTAACGTATCAGAAAACAGCATTAAGACGGAATTAAATTGTCTGCATCGACATTACATATGATCCGGGAACAGGACGAATATAGCAACTAACCGCGCGTCTATATGGATACATTATTTAAGAATAAATCTATTTAATTGTCTTCCTTCGCATCAATAGCGTAAGCAGTTACAACGTATTGCAAATCTCTGCTCATTAACTATGTTAGGGAGTCGCCTGAACTTAACAGAAAAAATTACTGCTCAATTTATGGAATAGATCTAATGTTTATATGTCCAACAATAGTTTATTTCCTGTAGATTTTACGAGGTTTCCACTCCCCGAGAAGAGCTGCCAGATAAATTCTTCCGGAAACATTTTTAATTTGTATATCATACTCTTGTATTGACCAAAGTGTATTGCTAGTTGCGAAATGTGAAGTTCATACTCTGAAAAGCTACATCTTGGTATTATACTGTAATCGTAAAAAATTCTCTCTTATTTACGTACATATTATTGTTTACATAAGTGAGAATATTATGTCAATGATCCTATTTCAGGTATTATCGAATAATTACTGTTGCAATTCTTAATACAACCATTTATGTATAGTCCTTAAGTTTATGTTAATCTATTCGTATTTGTAAATAATATCATTATGTCCCATTTGCTCAGCTGAGGACTGATGGCAGTAATAAATCTAATCTAATCGATTCTAATAAATTATCAAATGTAGAACATATATACAAATCGAACGTGAGTAAAAAATAAATATTTATTACTGTTATCTTTGATATTTGAAGACATTCACTATTAAAGAAATAAATATTTGATCTAGTCGGGCTTTAAATAACGCAAGTATCAATGATTCTGTCGGGGCTGTTGTATGAAAACGTTAAAACGTATGCAGGATTATTACAATTATATTTAAGTATGAAGTTGTATTTATCCATGAAATTGAAGGTTCTTAAAATTTTGTTAAATGTTCAGTATGTTTCGTGTAACACTAGTTTAAATTATGAGAATAAATGATTTACGTAAGAAAACTGAGACAGATAAACTTAAAATCACAAAGTATCTCATCAGGTGTGTAAAAACTTATGAAACATTTTATTTTCTGTATTATATCTGTATTTCGCTAATTTTTCAATTCACTTATACAGAGTACAATTTTATATACAATTAAACTAACGATCAATTCACAGAAAAAAACTTAGTTCATAATGGATACTATTTATATTTTTCAACTCGTGTGTAGGAATATGTTTGGAAACGCTTTAGTAATTTCAACATGTTCCATTTTTAAAATCAAAATTTTTAAATGTATTTATTGAAGATGAATGATTTTATCATATCGGACGAAATTATATTGAATAATCAGTTCAATTTTTTCGTTGTTTGTAATAAAATATACTAAATACAGACTCACGTAACGGTTGAAGTAAGCTTCCCGTTAGTATGCAGATTCTTTTTCGTCAGATGAATATTGGAGATGCCCTCAAAGAACGTTGACCATGGTTCGATTTTTCAGTCCCATTATTTGGCTAACGTTAGACTATCTAAGTCGTCTAATTGTCTGGTCGTGACTGTTGTGCCTGAAAAAAAATACAAGAGATTTTAACTCGCTGCTCAATACCTTAAAAATCCGTATGTGAACACCTGAGGCTTCTAGTTTATTTAGTTGAGAGCTAAAGCTGAAGTTATTGCCAAACGGATCTTCTTTGAAGGACATGGAAAACTTTCTCTCAATGATTATACTTTTTAAGCAACAGTATAGAACGTTTTCTTTTTTAACCACGAACCTAACGCACAGAATTTTTTTACAATAATATAGTATTACGTTATGACAAAATTATACAATAATATTTTCCTTTGTTTACGCATCGTAAAGTGCAATGTAATATTGTTGTGATTTTCGAAATATTTCGACCACAAATAATTGCAATAATTGTAATGTAAGTACGTAAGTGCATCTTGACCAATGTAGAAGATTACTGACACCATCCTGCGATCGATTATAATATTGGAATATCGCGTGTGGCCCTCGGCGACAAAGCGTAACAAAGAAACCGCGTAATTACGCGTGGGCGTAGTAGCTCTTAATTACTGTCCTCGGCTTCTTCAAGGCTCCCACGTCTACTCTGCTCTGTACCTGTCCCTAGAAAGTACAATATCCTTGGAAAAGTATTCGTAGGCAGTTCGTCATGTTCAAAATAGTCGACCGCAATTTAAACTCCTAATCTTCAACGTAATTCGGTATAATATACCACTTAACGTCTGCTTTGTGAAAGAATTATTTAGAATTAATTTAACGACCAATTCACTGAAAAACGTAATTTATTTATTTTATTCACACAACGTTTAGTCCTCATTTTTTTACTTCATCAAGTTAATTTATTCAGGATGTTACAACACATTGTACACGTATTAGACAATATAGTGTAACAACATTTTCTTTAAATTCAATTAATAAAATTTCCAGTTTCATAATTATTCTTCTTCGGCTCTACAGACTGGTCCAATATATAAATTTTTTCATGAACTGCCTTCAAAAATAGTTACAACCGCAATGCAGAGCTACAATGTATGGTAGACTACTAAAGTTTGACATTGTGAAATGGTGAGAAATTAAAATAAATATGGATAAACAACGTTAAATAATTACAGTGTTTAAAGAGACCAGTAATAATAATAATATATCAAATAAAACATTCTCAACGTATCAATGAGTATTACCTATAATAAATAATTAAACTAATCTATAATATTAATTCCATAATTTATATCAAATAAATAATTCAAAATTTCTTTAACAAAAATATTAAAAGTTAAAAACAAATGGATTATAAATAATACTAATCTTTAAGGTTTTATAACATGAATTCAGATGAATAACTTGTAAATAAAATAATAAAGTTCTATAAAATATGTTTTAGGTTTTGCCAGTGAATTGTTCTTTAATTTAATTCGATATATTTAACGGTCCATAAAGATATTTTAGCATTCAAATAAATATGAATCACAAAGTTTTCTTTACAGAACTACGTTTGGGTACATGTTGGTGTCTTCTTCAGGTTGATCTCCGATTGAAAGTTTTATCTTGATGTTATAAACCTTTCCTCACCCAGCCGAGGAATAACGACTGCCAATATATATAATATTATAATATAGACTTATTTAAAAAATTATAAAATAAAATATTGTTCGAACGTTATATTCTGAACGACTGGACATAAATTAAAGATTTAAAATTGATCTCTGGATTTTATTTACAGACTGAATAAACTCTTACAGAATGTAATTGTGCATTAATTCCATGACGGACTACAACTGATTTCAATTTGAAGAGCGGAGAGTAAACAATTCTCTGCATGTGGTATTATTATAAGTATTAAATCATATTTCATTGATCCCCTAGAAAAGTAGAACTTCAGGGATGTGGAACGAGTCAGAGATTGTACATTTATTACTATTAACTCTGTGTTATTATTTCCAATCATATGATTATGTTTAACTTACAATAAGATATGCTTAATTACTACAGAGAAAACAAGAAGTAATAACTGAAATGACACTATGCTTATGTAATAGTACATGATATTATTACTTCATTTTACTTATTGTTAATTATAGATTGTTCACACCTGAAGAAGTTTCAATGCTAGGAACCAATCGTCGTGTCACATTGTAGTTAATAAATATTGTTTCAATTCTCACTAAGTAAAAAGTTATGTATTAAAATATTTTCTGTTTAAATGTTAATACATTGAGATATGGAAGGTGACTGAAATCAGGATGGTAAAATTTATTTGTTGCGACATTGCGGAAGGAACATTTTATTTTTCATGAAATTTTCTCATGACGACAGAAAATATTCCGAAACATTCTGGTGATGACTTCTCTTCTCCATCCATCATTGAATACAATTTCAGTTATTTATTCGCATGCTTTTGGCAAGAAACTGTACAACGTGATAAACGTGTTGTATACAATTTTTTATAAATTTGTGGCTACAGAAGCATTATTTCTGACCGGATATCACCAGACTTCTGCTAAAGCTATTTAAAAGAGGATGGGTAAAGGAAACCGCAAACACTCACTACAATCCACACTGACTTCCTTACCTAAATCCTTCACATACGCTTATATATATGTCAAACATTAGTTGAAATTATAATATGGCAGTAGAAGATATATACTACTTTTCGTTCCGTAACAAATGGTAAAATTTTCTATTACAAACCTGTAAAATATACAGGCACAAAATGAAGTTAAATTGTATAAAATTGTTAATTTAAAGATCAAAATTACTACTTTGTTGATAAATTTTTAAAAAATGAAGGCTAGATTTAGTGACCGAATTAGAAAAAAGTTTTCGCTGCCATAATCAATTATTTACGTATGTATTTCCTTTCAAAGGGAGAGTTGCAACCGGAAACATTACAGTAAAAATGATACAATGAAATGTAAAAACAGAAGCGTTAACCTGTCTATAAATACACTTAAATATGCCCAAACTCTTCAGTTGAAGGGAACTAAATTGCTGTTGTAAGATATAGTGGGACTGTGCTGCAGTTACCTTGGTTTTCAATTTTATTTTATGGTTACTTCTCCCGACTAGTTTGATTTTTGCAGCTTATCACGTATGTTTTTCCAAACCGTGACTCTCATGTAAAACTCTTCTCCCTGTGAACGATTCCTTTTTAAATATCCAAGCACTTTATGTAGTCAGTAATGTGGTCTAAGTATTACTTTAATTGGCGGCTCTGCATTCAATAATTTTCTAACTTATTATTATTATTCAGATATTAAAAAATCCTCTACCGAGAGCAGTAATTTCTAATGCGTGAACAAGTCTGGCATAAAATAGTAAAAATCACATAATGAAGTATAAATATGTTTCTATAATGAAAGCTAATATTTTAATATCTGTTTATATACAAAATTTTAAGTAATATTAAAACAATTTTAACAAAAATATGAAGGCATATATTAAAAGCTCTCCAAATTATAGATTAAATTTTTTACACCTGAAGAGTTTCTAAACGAAACGTCGTTGTAATTTGTTTTTCTAATAAATATTTGTCCAATTTATTAATATATTGGAGAACAATTATTAAGGTTGCTACGGAAAATTATTTGTCTCCCACGAGATAATAATTTAACATGCAAATATCAGCTGATAAATACTGGTTTTCTAAACAATAATTAAGCAAAATATAAGAAATTACCTCTTTCCGTTTATATGTCCTTGGCGTAATATAGTCACAGATATTTGAGGACATGTAAATAACTTGAAGAATAAAAATGGTTTTTTTCCACGTTAATTAATTTTATTATAATGTATCTCCTGTGTACGCCGTACCAAACATATTTTATACTTAACGTCGCTCTTAGTTCGTGAAATAAGAAATATTAGGAAATTCTTGAGAAAAGGACACTTTCAAAAATATTTTAACTCCCATGATATTATGCAATAAATTAGTGAGGAAATGTCAACCTTACGATATAAAGTATCGAAAATATGTAGTTTAAAATTACTGGCATAGAAAAAGTAAGGAAATATTTTCAACTTATAATGTTATGTTATGAATCTATAAGACAAAGGCTATTTATTAATGAATATTATTTGAAATTAGTGCCTATACTATTTTTTTCTCCTGAATAACAACGGAGTTTATTTCAATATTAAATTGGGTTACAAAATGAGAAGAGTGCAAGAAATTTAGTCCGATTTTTATCTGCGTTGCTGAGTAGTTGGGATTGTTTGAAAGTGCGGCGCGATACGTGGAGTTTTTAAGAATCCCTTTGGGGTAATTACATATTGAAAGCAAGGTTGCATGCGTGGGACCAGAACCTCCTTATCGGACCTCCACAACTACAATTAACAATTGTCGCTTTCTTGGAAAGCAGCTCGTATCTGAACGAACGTTGATATTTCATAGGCACTCACAGTGATACGATAAAATCTCGCCCTTACCCAAAATATACGTTCAGCTTGTTTTTCACTAATTCTCCGAACGAGATAGACAGAAGGTTTACGAAACCATCGGTGGGAGGAAAAAACTAGCAATAGCTCATCTAGGAAGCGAATTAAATGCCTGTAAAATTTTACAGTTTAAACTGAAACATTTTTCACTGAACCAGATCTCTAAACAGCGGAAGCCTCATACCGGTCTTCAGTATCTTTATTGTACAACCATTCAAAAAAACCTTCATTGTCAAATCATCAGTTTAATATCATACAATCGTTCAACAGTTCAAATTAATGTTAATTTTTTCATAATTGACAAAAGCTACACTGTCATATTAAAAATACATACCTCATTTAACAAAGAACCAATCCTGGATCTCCATTTGCAATTAGTGAACGCGTCACAGTCTAATACATAAAAGCACATCTGAATTTAAGCAATAGACTGGCCACTTGATCAAAACATTGGTATAAATAATATAACAGGAACTTCACAAGCGTTACAGTCAAAACACCAACGGTAATATAATTATCACAGCATAACGTTGTCTTTTCGGAGTTTTATAGCAAGAAAACACAGAAGTTTTAGTTCATTACTATCCTTTCTTTACGTATAGTTAATAGAAGTACCTTTCTTAAAAATCAAATAGTCGTGACGGAACGGGACACTTATTGTTTAACACTTAATGTAAAAATATGGAAAAATAAAAATGACTTCACAATGGTACGAAACATTAGTTTATTCTATTAATTACTTAATCTAATATTATTATAACTTGAAAACAATGAATTTAGAATTTTGATAAATTTTTAAAGAGCAACTTACAAATTTCCCTGTTCTGTCTCCAAACCTTCCTTGACCAGTTGGTTGCAATGTTCCACCCCTATTTACTAACCTCCAGTACTACCCAGTAAAAAATAGGGTATCCCGTTCTACCCCGCTATCCCGTTCCTCACGGACTTCCCCTACGATTTGAAAATTTTGAGAATATTTTATTTTTCTAATTTTTTAAAAAATTAATAATTATCATACTAGTGTGAAGTAGGAAGTGTGGTTTTGATTTTTACAGAATATCCTATCTTTATATATATTTATGTTTGATATATCTTAATATTTTATTAGTTTTATTTGTTGAAGATAAAACTGCTAACGGACTTCCCCTACGATTTGAAATATTTGAGAATATATTTTTATTTTATTTTTCTAATTTTTAAAAAAATTAATAATTATCATACATAGTGTGAAGTAGGAAGTGTGGTTTTGATTTTTACAGAATATCCTATCTTCATGTATATTTATGTTTGATATATCTTAATATTTTATTAGTTTTATTTGTTGAAGATAAAACTGCTACCGAGATCAATCACATTTGCAGTAAATTATTTACATACAATGGCAAGAATTGTCTTCTGTTTTGAGTTTCCTCTGTTACGATGTTTCCATTTATTGAACGTATCTCGGAATGTATGCATGTATATATTTATGGGCAGTTTACCTGGTGGCAGATACATGACATAACAATAAATAAATATATTAAATTTTAAATAAATTAAACTGTCATGTGGACAGTATTTAAATTATACAATAATATATATATATATTTTAATCTAAGAACGATTTTTTAAAAATATATGAACTTCTGGCATGAAAAAAAATTGAATTCATGAAAATGGGTATTTATTGTTTATGGATAGCAAATGTGAAAAATTTTATGAAGCACTATCATTGTGTCTGACTTAGCAATAGTTAATTATTTTTCACTAATAATTGTAGAATTTCTAAACGATGGAGTCTGGTTCAATTTTTCCAACATCCTATAAGTTGCTTTGTGGCTCATATCTAATCTTAATCATGAATTTTAGGTGTAATATTTTCAAGAGCACTTAATTTTGTTTTCGACTTGTTAATATTAGCGAGCAGATTGCTTTGAAGAAATACATGCCAGAGTTTCATTCGTTGTCAGATGGCAGCTGTTTAATATTAGGGATCAATTTCGTGCAATTTTTCGTAAGATCTGCGACTGATAATTGGCAGAGTAGAAGTTTAAAGCTGTAACGAGAGCGTGCATGCGGTAATAAAAACATATTTTCTGCAGGAGAAAATTATACATTCAGATGAGATTCAACGGCAATGAAACATTCTTAGTTGATAATTGAAAACGAAAACTCGTTATCTGTAATCTATATTTGGTAATTGTAGGTTATGGGAAGCGGGTTTCAACTTCTTCCAGCATATTTCTTTTAAAGTCGCACGCCACAAAACTTCATACACGAGGTTTAAAAAGATTTCATGTTACAAAATTTGTTGGTACGATTAATTTCTTTTTCACATTCGTATATGGACTAACGCATCCTATAAATAAACAAAATAACTTTTAGATTTAAACACTGCCTTTTTTATTATTCATATAAAAACTTTTATAATAAAGATTATCAGTTTATACAATAAATGATCCAGTATATGCAATATTAAAATAATGAATACAAAATTAAAATAGGAACACTGCCTATAGAAAGCGAAGACAAATATGTCAAAATCTTCTATTAGCAGAACGTAAATAAAACATGATGAGAATTAAGTGTTCCGCCAGTAAATTTTGTGACAAATATTTTAAAAATTGGCCACCGGTTAATTCTTTTCTCTCGACACAAATTATTTTTCACGTAAGAAAATTCAAGTATTGTATTTCTTATAATTTTTTTACAAAATTGTGATTTGTTTCGACCTCACACTGTCCCGATCAGCAAAGGCCTGTCATATAAGCACACGAGCATTTATTTACATTAACCTTTCATTTACCCTTCTGAAATTCAAATTTATTACGTTATAATGCGTGAAAAATTGATCTAAATTACGACAATGAGACATTGAGTACTATTTTTGATGTATTTATTTTCGGTTGAGGCTTAGGAACAATTTATTTCGTTAATACTTGGCACTATAGAAGTAAACGTGCCAAATGAAAAATAATTACAAATTCGCAACCCAAAGTTCATCGTTAGAAAACTGTATTCTCAGTTCAGAATTTGAAGCCCCAGATAATGAATTTAACTATTCATATTTGTTGAACGTTCTTACACGGCCAGTCTAAGACAGTTGCAGGTCAGTAATATGAATTATCATTATTGATATTGTACACGGATAAAAGTTTTTTCAAAAGCAACTGTCTTTTTTGGGTGGAACTTTTAAATTTTAAAACATGTTTCACAAAACATTGGAATTGAATAATACTTTAGAAAACAGAATTACCTTTTTTTGGAATTTCTAAAAAAGTTTCGAAAGACGTACCTTACAAATTTTCAGGAGGCAGATAACAATTATTGATTATTGCTTATTTCTCAGAAATTTGAGCAGAATTATCTAATGATTCTGAGTTCCTACTCGAAAATCGTGCGAGTTAGAAAATTGGGAATAAAAGGAGCCCACTTCAATCATGAAGGTACGCAAGTGAAAGAAATTTAAATTTATTGTGGTGTCTATATTGTTGGTAAATACTTGAAAATAATTAAGTTATGAAAGAGGCAAATTGCTGGATCAGTTCCGTCGTCTTTATCATTCATCAGCGCTGTACAAACTGAAGAAAAGGGTTTCGTTAATTTTTTTAAAAATATATAAGGTGTTAAATATTAACCAGTATGGATTTAGGGACTAATTTCAAGTGTATATAGTATCACAGACTTAATTCACACTATTTTAAACAAATTTTATGTTAATAATAAGGCAATAGGAAATTTCTTGGATCTATCAATTCCTTTTGGACCTGAAAATAATTATGTTTCCTGTATGTGGTGTAACGGGCGTAGTTTTTTAGATGAAAGGATGAATTATTATTACTATGGATTGGTGGGAAAATAAGGCAACAATAAGAAACCAGGTAAAGGTCTGAGTCCAGCATGTCACGTCTCAGGGAAGCAGTTTGTGCTGTTAGCGAGCTTCGAAACTCTCTGACTTGAGCTCCAGACTAAGCGTGAGAATCTTGTAAAGAAAGTTTGTCGACCCCAAATAGAAACTTCAAGAAGCGTCCAAAGAAATTTCTCACAGACGACAATATTGTACCAATATGGTGATACTTAAATCGAAGTAATTGGTCGGAACAAACCCTTGACATATGAAACAATTCCAAAAGGCGTGTAATAGAATCGTCTTTCCTTGCGTTAGATGAGGTGATAACGTTGAGTTGGTATGAATGAACTGCTGAGTTAATTATTTCAACAGTACATCGCGGTTTATAATAATGGTCTTATTGACTCCCAGAGCCTCTGATCACCCTCAGTGATTTGCAGGTGCATTTCCGGAGTCCGGCTGAGTGATGAAGCGTTTTGGTTCGCGTGAATGGTGTTGGTTGTGGTCAGGTGCCGTGTAACGGTGCTGTCACGCTACCAGCGTCACAAATTTCGCCCTTTGCCTTACTTTCATTAGTGTCTTGTTTAACATGAAACTGCCTCCATTCGCAGGTAGGCACACGTGAGCTCGCACGCGACCCCAAATTAGGCCATTCATTGAGTCTCCCATCACATGGAACCATGAAAGAACCCATACAATGAGATGGTACGCCACGGTCCTAGTAATTTCTACTATTTACGACCCCGAGCACAATTGCAATATTATTTCTAAGGTGTGATTTGTTTTCAATTTTTGATAATATATTTAGAAACAGAAAATTTCTATTTTTTAGGGGGGGAGGGGGGTTGATAGGCTGCATTAGGGTAATACACATTTTTGTAACTCCCTTCTGATAATATAAGGAGGTATTTTAAGCAAGTGAAATGAAGAAGCTGCGAGATTTTTTTCTTTGTTTTGGACTTGATCCATCATAATTTCTCAACTCAATTACAATCCTCTACAATTTTGTTTTCACATCGTTCAGATAACGTGCAGAAAAGCATTAACTTCACACTTCGGGTGGGGGGATGACAACTCGCATTTCAAAATCACGACAAAAAATATATAAAGAACACCGAAAGTAAGATTGAAGATCCCAATTTTTATTCAGGCTAAAGTAAAAAATGGGCGAGAAAATTTTTATCTGCGGCATCTTTTACGAGAGTATTGTATTGTATTTATTATTACTACAGGTGGGCATTTGCCAGGTGGCAGTACTGATAAAATTAAAGTACAAAGATAAATTGTTTAAAAAACAAGGATAAATTACAGAAAAAAATAAAAAATACAAATTTTAAAATAGTAACATCTACAATTAAATGAGATGACACGGCCTTTGCACATAATTTAATTAACATGTATGAACAGAAGAAGACAAAGTAGGAATCATTAAGAAAGTAAACAATTCTCTGACCTGAAGAGTAAATGCAACTATTATTGGAATACAAGAATAAAAATCAACACGGGTCTAAATATATGGTGACTGAAATCTAATTTATGGAGAAACAGGGATCGTTGTATTAACGTATTAAAATTGTTCAAGTTAAAGTTGAAATGAAAGATTTATTCAAATAGTATGAAAAAAATAGATGAATAAATCATAAGATTACAAAAATTGCTTTTAACAAAATGTAAGTTCAAATTTTTCGTGGAGAAATTTGATATTAATGATATACATACTAAAATTGTTTAAGCCATTAGGAAGTAGATTACATTGTCTGAAATTTATCAGAAATTCTTCCTGTAATCTTGACTAATTTGTTAGAGAAATTTAACCAAGATTTAAATGCCTCTTGTGCATTACACCCATATTTATATGAACCAAATTTTTGTTCAAATGTTTGGTGGAAAATTTTTGTAATAAACTGTTTAAGTGATTAGGAATTAGATTAAATTTTTTGCAATTCATCAGATAGATCAAAAATTGCTT
Source organism: Eucriotettix oculatus (assembly GCA_034510155.1). Lineage (NCBI taxonomy): Eukaryota > Metazoa > Arthropoda > Insecta > Orthoptera > Tetrigidae > Eucriotettix > Eucriotettix oculatus. The sequence continues at coordinate 29,326,467 of CM067380.1, forward strand.
TTTTTCTGCCAAAATAAAAGTTATTTTCATTTACCGGCATTACCGTTATTGTTTTACAGTGTGTGTTCTAAAATTTATAGAGATATTAAAATGTCAGAGGGTTTGAACCCGTCCGACGTATTCCACGTCTAATTCAGTTTCGTAAAAGACCGTCTTTCAAGAGTTATTATAGTAAATCGGATTTGTTCAGTATATTTTGATAGTTAATTGGCTCATGGACGTCTACTTTGGCGTCCATGATTTATTGCGAATTAATAGCTTGGTAATGTGGCCACACATATTGGCTTTAATTAATGAGAGAAGCTTTCGCCTGGACAAGATAAGTGCGAGAATCGCGTGTTGGTATTCAATTAGAAGTTTCTTTGCTGACTGGCCCTGCTCTCGTCGATACCGCTAACACGAAAACGATATACAAGTAGCCATTCAGGGAATGCATCAATTCTTACACTAAGCCCAACGAATTCCTCTGATTCTGACGCACTCATTCCTTTGCATAATCCCGCATCAGTCTCTTCAGATCTGGAATATTATCGCAACTAAATGAAGACGCTCTGCGATGAGTTAGACGAGAGTCGGTCGAGGTTTAACAGATTCAGTTAGGTAAGCTGTTTCGTAAAGACGGGATGAAGGCACTTGCGATATTGCACAGTTACCGGGGGAATTAACCCCGTTCGAGAAAGACAAAAATTGGTTTTCTCTGTGGGGAAATCTTCCGTGTTCCGGCGCCAGCTGCGGAGGTTTCGCGTGGCCCACGAAATACAAACCAAAGATCGCACAAATGTCGCAATACGATCCGCCAGATACTCGGGCAGACACGAAACAAGAGAAGCGAATACCGGCCAATTACAGAATTTACATGTTTTATCTGGTAATTTATTTTATTCCACGTGCAAATATTTACTTCATTTTCCCCTGTTTCACAATCAGAATAATACATCTTGACGTATATTTAGCCTTAACGAACAATGTTTCACGTTCTTCTAAACCTCCAACTTGATATTATTCCTGTATAACGGTTTACCTCTATTCCTAGATATTAATGATAAACCTATAATAAACAACACTTAGTCCATGAATTAGATTACATGAAATTTCTCCAACAAGCTGTTGTTTTATCTTCACCCCTTAGTTCAAACTTACACAATAAATTTTAGAATATATACATTTTTATGGTATAATTCTATAAATTAACGCGTTTACAAAACACATTAAAATAATACAATCACGTATTATTATTTAATATAATGTAAAGTGATTTTAAGTATTACAATTCAACCCATTTGATTTATGCTTATTAAATTCCGAAATTCCTCTAATAAGGAAAGAACACACGTCGTAGTATTTTTATTGCATATAAAAATATATTAAATGTAAAAAACTAATAACAGTCACTGATCCTCTTAATTAATTTGTTTTGTTTGGAAGATTTTAGCCTGCACCTGTTTTAAACTGGACAACGTGTTATCATCAAGAGGTTAATTTTGCAAACTAAAAAAAGTACACCACTTAACGTTTTAAGAATATCTTTAGGTGGTATGACAATGCTTTAATAATAATTAGGGAATATACAGATGAATATGGCCAACTGCAGGCTGATAGCTTCCAAATAAAATAAATTATTTAAGATTATCAGAGACTGTTATAAGGTTATTTAACGTCACATGTATACGCCAACAGTCAGATGAACCTAATTTACCATAAAGAAATAAACAAAACTAAGAAGAAGCCTAAATGAGAATAAACATAATATACAACCGCAAAAAATCAGTATCAGGAAATACAAAAATAATGTAGACAAAACTGAGAAAAGATATCCTTTTAAAGAAAATTAATTGAAGGTAAGAAAATACATAACTAAGGAACAGATTGTTGTGTAGAAAGGAAGCTTTCGTCATATAAATGTAAATACCTGATAATGGTTATATGATGCCAGAAAACTGACACTACGTTTAAGTAATTTTTGGTTTTTTCAAATATGTACAATGGTGATCATAATTCCATTCATCGCCTTGCCAGAAAGTTGATCACCACACAGGGATAATTTAATACAAAAGTCTGCCTCCATAGGTAAGTAAAAATAACTGCGTACGTTTTGGGAATCAGAGTAAAGATATTTTACTCCGTACAGGAGTTTCTTGATCATTTTCCTAATAGTTGAAATTATTTTCTCATCGTTGAGTTTCGAGACATGCTTTATGTTACTCTCTCTCTCTACATATATACTTATATATTGTGTCTGTGCAGTTACAAATTTATTATCTTTCAGTAAATGTCTTGTTTGTTTTAAAATATTTATTTGCTAATAAGATTTGTAAGCGTACACTATACATACTAAATTGTATTTAAGGCTATTAATTTATTTTTATTATTATTAGGATTTACAACCATAAATTGAGATTAAAACGGATATCAAAAGTTAATACTGCATTATCTGCGAATTTCAAAACTTTCAACCACAATTTCAATTTTGAGAAGATTACCATTTTACATAAAAATGACTCCAGAATTAAATTAGGAATTGCTGGGGCCATCTATATAAATTTAAATAAAGAAAAAAATATTAACTGTTGGAAGGAAGGTTCCGGTATTGCTGAAATTTTAAATAAATTAAAATTACAATATTTTATGACTCAAATTTAAATTTTACATTATAAGGTTTCATTTTATACACCTTTATTAATCCTTAAGTTTTATATACTGATTATAATTAATTGTATATCTGTCAAATGAAGATCTATATAATTCTGAATTATTCGACTTCCTCACTACTGAACAAAGTTGGAATTTACTGTATTGACAAGACGTCGTCGACCTTGATTGTTTAATATATATATATACATAATAATTTATATATGTATTGAATTATACAATTGTTTTATTGGCATATGAATTACTGTTTATAATCTTGTTTTAAGGTTGGAAGTGACAAGATAGTCGAAAACTTCCCATTGAATTAAAAATTTTATTATGAAGACCGTTGTCGTTACTTCACCACTTAATTAAATTGTATTGAAGGCTATTAATTAATTTTTATTATTACGGGGTTTATTTAGTATATTATACAGAATGAAGTTTGTGTTCTTTATAACTATTTGCAATTCATTTACTAAAAGTATCTCTAACTATTTAAATACTTTCTAGTATATACACCAATCCCTCTTCATAATAATAATGTAATCGCAATAACAAATAAATTGCAATACTATAATAGACGGTAGTGTTTGTGTCTTTATGAGAGGAAATAAAATTCAGAACGTAATTTCTCATGAATTTAACTTGAGAATTTTAACACAGCATCAAACTTTATTGCCAAGAAATTGTACCAAATAATTTCCCCTTTCTCTCAAGTATGACAAACTTGATCTGTTGTAGATTCGGAGCTGACTAGTGCCATAAGCTATTTATTGTTGCTATTGTAAGAAGTATTATTAGATAATAACGAGTAATGTTTTAAATTTCGTCGGATTTCAGGTAGAATAATCTGATATAATCACGAGCAGAAGCGAACAGGAGCAGTATAACATCAAAATTAAAGCAGAGATCTTTAGGGCTCGGTCGGGTATTTAACAAAGCCGTAAAGTAAATTGTTTAACAGCTTCCGAAGAAAAAAACGGAGAATCCAGCGCATCTGCTCAGACTTCGGAGTGACAGTATGTAGCTGCCTCCAGAGTTAAAAACTCAAAAGAAAAAAAATATATACCCACGTGATTCACTAGTCTTATAACAACAATAAGAACCACTTGGAGAATATCCTTTGCCGCTTAACGCGAATCTCAGGAGGATAGTTGAGTTTATATTAAAATAATAGTTATATCTCAATTGAAGACAGTCAAATTTCGTGGTCCGGTACATTTCAGAAACAAAGCCAAGGTAAATTTTGTCCTACATTTTAGTCCCTTAATGACCATTACTGTTTGTTTGAGATAGAGCGATGTAGAACTGTGCAATAAGCGTATCGCTATCTGAGAATAATACCTGGTAAAAATTTAGAGACAGAAAAACAAACATCGCTATATCTCATGTTAGATAATGGAAGCTAAGTAGAGTAATTAAAATATTGCTTTTTGAACAAATCATATTGAAATAAAAATATATCCCAAATTAAATAAAGCTGCTTGCCGTCTTTTAAGTACAACACATCAATATTATTTGTATTTCACAATGAAGTTCGTGAATTTGAAACATTTCTTAGGACAGCTTTAAATAGATTAACGCCTAATTTTAACAAAATTGGCCAAATGTCGATTTATTAATAAAAAATTATTCTTATATTGGAATAGTTTTACAAAAATTTTGAAGCAATTATTTTCGGTTCAATAATTATACTTTTCATGTTTCCTCATTTATGTGTGACTTGCGAAAACATCCAATTATATAAAATATAAAAAACAGTATTTCGGCTGCCTTTGACCTTAAATGTGCCCGCCACTCGTATACTCGTTCCAATAGCTGAAAAATCTTTCATCTACAGTCATTTTACTAGTTTTATCGGAAATAACGCAAAACTTTTCCCGGAAAACATCTTCAGAAATATGGAGAACTTCTAGCTACCAATATGAGAATTTAAATAATATTTCTAAGGAATCAAACGAAAATAGAGCACAGATTTTGTTATTGAATAGAAAATGTGCCATGTAAGAAATATATTATACTCCTCACATTATCATTTATTATTACTGTCTATAATTATGTAATATGCAATATTATAATACATAATAATAACCAGTGTGTGAACAAAGGAGATATAAGGGTGCAATTCTTTCCACGAAATTTAAATATAGTTGATGACATTTTCTAACGATTTGTAAAACCTATTGCTATTAATGCCAATTATTTAGGGTTTTTCAATAAGGACGGGTCGATGCTGAAACGGAATAAAATAAGCTGTGTGTGAGGTATTATTAAATTATTTTTTGTTTGAAAGGATCATGTATGCCATTTTTAAATATAAAAAAAGAATTTCGTTAATACCTCGTACACAGCTTCTTGTTTCGTGTGTGTTTATAGTCGCATCACCTGCTGGGTTATTAGCGACTGTGCACGATTAGGGTAGCTTATATCCATTTAGGGGTATCAAAGATTGGTTTCTCAAACATCACAAACGTCCAAGCCCATGCGAGGATTCGAACCCGGGACCTCTGGATTGAACACACAGCTTGTTTTATTCCATTTCAACATCGACCCACCCTTATAGAAAAGCTCTACAAATGTACTCTGTAACAATGAAGAATATTCTATATAATGCAGTTATTTCCTGAATTGACGCAGATGAAATCCAGTTAATTTCAACAGCTCAATGTAATATAAATCAGACAACTTAGTTGTTATCACTACAAAAACTTTCAATTCGTTCTCATACTTAGTCGTATTTATAGGAAAATTAACGATTTTTTTCTAATCATGTCTATGTCATTAATACATACGTAGTCGTATTTATAAGAAAATTAACGACTTTTTTCTAATTATGCCTGATGTCATGAATTATATCTCCTTTTAAACGCATTTTACCACTGAAATGTTGAAGAAATTTCTCATACTTAAAGACAAAACTTTTTTCAGAGGACGTGGGAATTTCAGAACAGGTGGGACTTATTCAATTTTTCTTCTTAAATATCGTTAAAATAATTTATTCACAGAGCTCAAGCGGACATGTAGGAAATATAAGCATTAACAATGTACAAGCGACTGAGTTTAAGGTTCAAATTACGAGGCCAGAGCAAAGGTTCGGAACGTTACGGTATAATAAAATTTAGGCTACCATTCAGCATAATCTTATCGTTTCAGCGATTGAATTTTGTACGAATTTATACCAGACTACCATCCGTATTGCATATAAGATTGGTATTCATTGAAGTGCAGTGCGTGCAATTACGCGAGCTCCTCCTCTCTCTCGCGATTGGTCCAGAGGACTTCCGGAGAGCCATCTTGGGACCATTGCAGACTTTCCTTTACATCACTATATTCCTTATGTAGTATTTTCCCTTCAAAATTACCGTAAAATTTCTAAATTGCTATTATTTGGCGCTATGTCGACGAAAACCCGTCTATCACTGCTTATACTACACTGCGGTACAATTTATAAGTGTGTGCTTGTGTACGAGTGTTTGTTCAACTAAGCCTGTTTCATCTGTTAATTAATCTTCAATTATACCAATAAACATGATGCAGACTATTCCGAATCGTTGAAATCGCTCTCTGCTTTCAGCTTATTTATTTGAACGACAGCTGACAAATCGATGTATTTATTTCGTCTTTATAAATATTATCCGCCCAAATTAAGTAGTGATTTGTTCCTGTTCATTTATCTATAAAAGTTGAATTTCACAGCAATGTCATACAATATTATTTTATAGTTCTCAAAAATTGACTGTATATTAAAATTTTTTATGTAAATAATTAATTTGTGAATATAGCACTAAGCAGTGCGTAAATCAAATATAAAATGTTAATCTGCTTGTTTAATTTATTTTGAAAAAAATTATATCTGTTTAAATAGGACAAATGATATTTGCTACATACATCACTATTATGTCTTTATTTCTAGGGAAGGGAAACAATTTTTTTATTTTGATGGAATATAAACTATACATTTTTGAAGACGATGTTTATTTTCGACGCTCGTCGTTTTTTATTTTCAAAGGTTCTGGCATTTACGAATGACACAATAAATACTACGGATACAGAAGAAAAGGGGGGGAAGGTTATAAGTGGATAATGTTTGGTGTATCGTTCAATCCTCTCCCAAATCCTTAGTTCCGCCAATAATATCCTTTTTATTCAAATTAAGCAGGTTATGCGAATTATAATGCAAATATTAAATGTGGCACTGAAATGAAACACTATTACTTATTTTATACTCGAATTAATACCTTTTAATTGCCAGTACAATACTATTTACCGTGTATTTATTTATTTGTAGTTGAATTTTGAATTCACGCCGCATTGAGTCACATAAATGTGTTACGTTTACACCTAAATTAAGTTTAGTGAATAATCTCTTTTTCTTTGGATGAATTGTTAATATAGCAACGTGTCATTTTGCAATAAGTTGGGAGTTTTATAAATTAAAAAGTACATAGAAAACCTAACCTTAATTTAATTTGTACGTATGATGTGTATATATTGGCATATCGTACATCTCCTTTAGACGTTTAATGGGGAAAAAATATTAACTTTCCGTTAACAAAGTTTGGTACTGAAACATTTATACTTGAGGTTATTTACACTTCCAGGATGTCAAGTACAGTGAGTATGGCGAGGATAAATTGTTACTCGAAAAAAAAAAGAATGATATCAAGTTGTACAGCAGGTAGGCTTAGACGTGCTTATAATTATTTAGATTGTCAGCTGTGATAAAATATTTGTGAAAAGAATAAACAAAATACAAATTATTGTTGTTTCACGAATATGAATATATAGGTATACGGATTTGGAAAAAATATAACAAGTGTTATAATAATTACTGAATTCAAAATCTCATTAACAGTTTGTGATATCTTGCCATTATTTTTGTAAACTATATTCTGTGAATGCAAAATTTGTTAAATACGTTACATAAGCAGTATGCGGTACACGGATAATGAACGTAAAGGAAATCAATATTAATGTTTCACAGGACGATAACTGACGATTGTGTGACAAATAACTTTATCATTAGAAAAGGCAGAGTAAAACAGATGATATTAAAGTCACCTGAGCGGATTTAATTACATTGTTTAAACATACAAAAATTCGAACAAATCATTGACATTATTTTTCTGAAGAGAAGCTGAGGTTTAGAGAAAAAGAAACACCGAATCGATGTCGCACATCTAGTGGGAGCATTTAATTTGGAATGTTGTGCTTGGATGAGCACTAGGCTTGGCACTTTATCGACAATTTCCGGTCTACAGGTGGGAATATTCACGGGAAGCTGACTGGTTCCTCCCAAACTTCGCTGCACCCACTATTCACTTCAGCAAACCAACAATTTATATGGAAAATAAACTTGGCACATACATGCAATAAAAATTTCTGATAAATTTTGCACATAGAGCATGTATAATTAGCTTCAGGGAAAATCTTACGTGTATTTCATTTCGTTTCTAGACAAAAACTATTTGGATATGGATCCTGCAATATAACACAATGTATGATTACAGGTTTAAATTAAAAGTATTTTAAAAATGGCCTAAACCAGAAATGTTTACTATATTTCATAGCAACACACATGTTTAAAAATTCAAATAATAACAAACAACTGTATTCAAAAGATTTAAACAACTTTGCAAGTATTTCAATATAAGCTTGAAATGTTCACATGTAAATTCAAGAGTCCGATTTATGAAATAATTATTAAACTTACTAATTTCATGTTTTTTTACCGCTTCATATACTACACGATGAATGCATTTGCCCAGTATTGAAATCAACGCAAAATACAATTTTGAGTTTTAATTAAATTTATACTATCCTTTTATTCGCAACGTACTAATTAAGTACTGCTATGTGACGTCACGTGTTATCCTCCGTTACAATACAACACATTAAATTTATCCCAAAAAATTTAGATTTGTTTGCTGTTAAAATGTAGTATAATAAATGAAACAAGTAGATTTTAATTCTTAGCCATTCAGTTACCGCAAATGGTTATATTATGATAGGGGAAATTATAAAAGTGTATTTATTTCCCACAAACTTTAATATGTAGGATATAACATGTTCGTTCATACCTGAGGAAACACTAGGATGCAATATAAAAACGTAATGCTTAATTTATGTATTCGGACTTACTGATATGTCTAATATTTAGAAAATAAAAAATAAGTTAGCAAATAATAATAGTAAAAGACGTATTGAGAAAGACTAAAACATATTGCGCGAGGCATAATTTCCTCATAATAAGAAAATGATTTGTAAACGCAATTGAACTGGAATAAATCAGGAAACATAAGACATTTAAATTATATAGGTTTTTTTTAATAAGGGTGGGTAGATTTTGAAATGTAATAAAGCAAGCAGTGTGTGAGGTATTAAAGAAAAAATAATTTTTTATTTGAAAGGGCAAATAAAAGAGAATTTCGTTATTACCTCGTACACAGCTTGATTTATTCCATCACAACATAGTATAGCCAAAATATAATTACGCAACATAATTTCTTGAGTCACATTTATTTTTATTTTATCTTGTTATCAGCAACGTATTAATTAATTTCTGTTATGCGACGACACAAATGCTCCATGACAAAATACTTTAATTTATTCCATAGTAAATAAAAACTTCCATTAAAAATATAGATTTTGTTGTTGTAGTAGGTAAGAATGTAGGGAAGATATACGTTAAGGCTACATTAGAAGTAATTCAAAATCTCGGTGCTCTATTAACTTCTTATGAATCACTTATATTGTACTCCACGATAAATATTGTGGCGTTCCAGTGCTGATCGAAATTAATGTTACTGAAACAATTCGTCGTCTTTAATCGTGATTTATGTTTCTAAAAAAAGCCTTTAAATCAAAAACATTAAAAAATGAATTAGTACTAATTTATCCAGGACGTAAGGATGGATGTATATGGTATTTGAATAAGGGTGGGACGATGTTGAAATACTAAAAGAAGCTGTGTAAGGGGTACTAAGGAAATTCTTTTTTATTTTATTCTCAAATAAAACAAATCCTTAATACCTCACACACAGCTTGTTTTATTCCATTTCATCATCGACACGCCCTTATTGAAAGACTCTGAAAGTCACACACGGAAACATAATGCAATTATGTACAAAATCAGGTGATTTTATAACTTGTTATTGTAGCGCCTGGGAGTTGACTTTTAAAAAAGAGTCTCGAACAGTGTACAAATTATCTGAGCACCATTTATAGGACAGGAAGCATCCCAGTTTACGAGCCCCTGGATTTCTGCTTTTGGGACCATGTAATGAAGATTTCTTAATCAGTGAAAATCCACTATTTAAGCGATTTGCATAAATGCGTGGAGTTAGATGTCTCTGCGATCAGCGCTTGCTTACAAACAGATCTTAGATGTGGGCCGCTCTATAAATACTGGACATATACAATTGTAAAAAAAAAACATTCAAAATAACTTGTTTTCTAATTTAAGAATTTTATTGTGAAGTAAACAGCAGAGCGGCATTCATTAAATATTTATAAAATCACAAAATGACATTCTTTTAGGGAACCACTGTTAGCTTTATACGGATATTCTATTTTAAACCGCAGTCGTAGCGATTAATTGAAAGATTAGTGAAACCGGTATTTTTCCGTCTACCTAAAAAGCACAAAGCGCGGATTACAATCACCACGGTTTACCAGAAGGCGAATGTGAAGCAAGTCATTGAAACGACGTGAAAGTTTTCCGCTGTTCCATAACAATGTGCGCCAGTAACTCCGAAAAATACGAGGTACCGAGTCATACACAATGGCCGACAAATTTCTTTAGTACAGGTGTATAAGCACAACGAGTATTGTAGTATAAGGAATAAGAGTGACTTACCTGTGAACTGTTGAGGATGCTTTGCCAGATCTGCGTCCAGGTACAGACGGCGCTTCTGCAAAACACGCCAATTTAACAATCATCTGGCTGACAGGTCCCTTCCCTTCCATGCCCTTCCTTGTCTTCTATTCCGCCTCGACATCAGATCATTTCACCTTGTCGGTATCCGCGGTTTTGGGTAATCTCTGGAAACATAATTTCAACCACGGCGAGACTCTTGACGCCGGTGTCTTCAGAAGACACGAGCCTCATTACACCAACACAGAATGTGTAATGATTCTCTGTGGAAAGGAAAGAGCTCTGTATGAAAAATGTAAGGGATCTAAAACAGGAGAAGGAGACGATTTCAACAGAAATAATCGGAGTTTCTATCTTCCCCTTTAAGCCGTTCCAGATAGTTTCAGTTTTTAATAGGTTTTAAATTATCAATAACCTTGTATTAAAAATACTTAACAATATTAATTCTCATTATCAAAGCGGCCCGTAAAATTATATAAATAGGGGGCGGAACGGGGCACTGTTTATTATTTTTTTGTAAAATTATTGAAAACGAAAAAGCACCTCATAAAATTATTTAACGTTAGTTTATTCTATTATTTACTTAATTTAATATCATTATAACTTAAAACAGTGTACTTAGATTTTTTATTTATTTTTAAAAATAATCCAACGAATTTCCCATTCCGTCCCACGCGCCGTTGCGGAACGGGATACGATGTTTTGTAATTACAATTAGCACAATAAAATCAAATTTAATTTAAGAAAAATCATAATACCTCCTGTGTTTTCTTTCTTATATTTATTTAGCATGCGGTTGATCGATTTATCAATACTTCCTTTCGCATGGAGATTTTTTAGTGCAACTGCAGTCTTCGCTGGCATTTTCCCCTTTTCCCGTTCCTTTTCTGCCATAATCTATTCTTTTTGTTGTGAAGCATCCTGTACTTCATTCTTATAAGGTGAGTCTGCTAGTTTCTGCCCGCAAGTGAGTTTCAGTTTGAGGTTTTTCATCGAGCCTTAATACACGTAGCTTATATGCATCTAAAGACACCTAATTTAGGAATATATGCCATTACTGTATTAAAAGTTAGGAGATTTGTAGCTTACCTTCTGTCGAAATGCTGCAAAATTTAAAAATTCACAGGTGTCAGAAGGCAAAACAAGAGTTCATTCACAAGGCTCAGTCATAACTTGGTCTAGTCAGCTGCCAGGATTTCTTCCTTGACCAGTTACAATGTTCCACCACTATTTAGCAAAGTTCAGCATTTTTCTGTAAAAAAAAAGGAAATCCCGTTTTCCCCGCTATCCTGTTCCGCCCCGAGTTCCCCGTGTGTCCAGATATTTGTACTTCTGTAAAAATCATCAAATCTTGAATACACAGGTTTCTAATAGCTTACATTGTAATATGCTTATTCAGTCCATATAGCGCACTTCACCTGTGGCAGATACATGAAGTTACTGTAATTAAATTTACAATAACTCAATAAAATTATTTTGAGTAAAAAAATAAACTGGACGTTTGAAAATTTGTGAGTTATAAATTTATTTAAAGAATAATATTCATGCAAGATTATTGATGAAAAAAGACATTGTATGTAAATCCTATAAGATAATATAGCTAAGCTTCTACTGACTCATCCGGATAATACGTCAAATCATTGTAAATTCGATCACAAATTAACTAGATAAAAACGTTCCTGAGCGGAAATGATACGTCTAATTACCTTATTTCGTTATAAAATATATTAGATGTGTACGTCTATTTTATATTTATTGGCTTCAAATTACGATTTATTTTGATATTTTGAACGATGTCAATTAGAAAAAAATTTCTTCAAATATTCTGGTATGGTAATTTAATATTTCAGCACTTACTTAAGTTGAAACATTTTTGAACATACACATACAGATTGTTAGAAAATGGCATAAAAATGTACCATTGTAATTATTCTCATGTTCAAAATAAATAAATAGTTTATATATTAAAATGATGTTCGGAAAATCTCCGACGTACACGCAACAGAATTTGGAATTATATATTGGCTTAAATTAATTTCCCAACATGTCAGAATCAATTTAATACAACTGTTTATTTTTATTGTTTGGATCTTCTTGGGTGCTGAAGTATATCGAATTTGGTATAGATGAAATCTACCAAAATTTAAGGAATACAAATTTTATATAATTACGAATCAAAAAAAATCTAATAAAATTTTTTGAATTAATAAATAATAAATTAAATTAAAACAATTTTAACAAAAGATAATTAAAAAAAGAATAACCACATAAGTTGACAACTTAAAGTGGTTTTTCTTTTATTTAATTAAAAAATTTTAAATAATGAAAATATTCAGTTGTTAAACAGGAAAAGCTCCAAGAAGTGAGACGAAAAAACAATGCTTGGATCTAATCAAGTAGGTTTTCCTAGAACTGAGTTTCCTTATGTTACTTTACAGTAGCCTTGCACAATTACACTTAAGTGTTTACGTCACCAAATTATACAATTTACACTCAAGTTAAATGATCATATCTTCTAAACGATACTAAAAACAACGATAGAATTTTCCAGTTTCTCCTCGTATTGTTTTTCGTCGAGGTGGTTGATAACACAAATAAATTTAGACGTCATCAAGCGGCCCTTAAAAATAATGAGCGTGAATAAATTGCAATTTCTTTCAATATTAATTTTTTTGGCATATGTCGAAATCTAAAAATGAATTTGAACATAAACCTATTTTTACTGTATTTCAGTTTTTATATGCAGTTTGTTGGTATGGCGCACATTACAATATATCAACATTTTAAATATGTAATTTATTGTACTAATACAATTATTACATTTTCGGTATTTTTAGAAGAAATATCATCGAAATTTCAAGGCCGAGATGTGGAAGTTCTGAAGAGTGTGATTGCTTCCACATTTCCAAGAACCTGAAGAAGGCAACAACGCAAAACTATAGAAACGTCTCTCCGATTAAAAGAAAATTTAGTCATTACAATTTTTTTCTAACATATTGTTTCTATTATATTTTCAAGCTCATTTAAACTGATCTTGGTGGTGTTTATGCTACAAAAAAAAAATTAAATGTCAGGAAGCATCAAGATTATTCTTTCCTATCAATTTTACAGTTTCCAACTAATAATTTGCACAACTCGGAACAACGATGCGTTAAAATCAAGCATTTTAATATATACTCTCATTTATTTATTCCATTGATCCTGATCGAGGCCAATTACATTTTTATAAACACAATTTATAAAACAAATAAGAAATAATAATATTTATCACGACTTAATGTGAATAAGATAATAATGTAATAGTATCCTCTTTAATTTTAAATCAGTCCCACTTTTACAAATTCATCAACAAATAATATTTATTAATATCGTCAGTTTTAACTCGGGAAAAAATTATTATCGTCATTTCTTTCTGATAAAATATTAATTTAAAATAAAATATTAATTGAGAATGATTTAAAACTCAACGGGACTATTACATTGTTATGAAAACATAAGCTGGAAAGAACAAAACTAAAATTTAACTTATTAATGAGAATATTAAATAGAAAATGTGTATTATTTGAAGAGAAACAGGTATTGTAAATCATCAAAAGAAATAAAAACTTAATCAACCCGATAGTAAATACACTTACACTGTTATTTCAACATGAAAACTGGAGTTTTCCTTACATTAAAGACACATTCATCTAAAATACAATGAATGAAAACAACATAATTACATGTTGTTATCGTAAAATTATTGTTGCTTAAAGAGACTATGCTCATGTATCCCCTACTTTATCAGGACATATTATTGGTGTTATGAATATAAAAAAGGGAAATAACTGTTATTATAAAAAAATGATAATTGTAGCATAATATGTCTCTTGTTATTGAATGTATTTTGTATGAATATCTTTTTAATGTGACGAAAGCTCCTGTTTTTATGTAAAGTTGTTTAATACTCAACTGATGATTCGTTAATAATGTTTTATTGCTTTAAATAAAATATATATATATATTTTTGTGTCTGTGCATTAGAGGGGATTAAAAGAAAAAGAGTAAACTAAAGAGAAAATTTAATAAATATTCAACAGAAAATTTGAGTAAGTAGCGAATCTCATTCATAAAATAGGAGATTAAAGACAAAGAATATGTGTGATACCTAAATGAGAATTGTCAATTTACAGAAATTGATGAAGTCCAAATCGATTGTAAACTTGATGAAGTCCTAAACTGAAAACGAAACGTCCTAATAATTTTAAAGTTGTTCTATTATTTATAAGAAATTTTATTGTTTTCATTCATGTTTATATTGAAGCTAGATAAATATATTAATGACAAATAATATTTTATGTGGTAACCTAAATGACGTGTAAATTGAATGAATTATTGTAAACTAGTCAGGGGTACAACGAATATACATTGATTTGTTTGAGAAGACGTTTAGTGCGCCCTTTCTCAGAGCTCCGACGTTGCGACGCTTCTGTTCTCTCGATTTGCAATAAAAAAAGTCAGTCCAGCGATTATGTATGTCGAAATAAGTGGCAATTACGAGTGTCTTATTATGTCGGAGGCAGCTATATTACCTACTCTCCCGGCTAACGCGACCAAAAGGAACAAAACCTTTTCCCCGGTTAAAAGGAAAAACAAAAATCGCATAAAATGTATTACAAAGAAGCTATTAGGCCACGCCAAATTTCGGAAAGACTATAACGTCTCATTATTCCACAATAACCTCATTCTGTTATTTTAAAACTTGGACTAAATTAAACCAAATTTAATCATTAATTTTAAGGAGTCAAATGTTTCTGTTTTAGAAGATTAGAATTTAATATTTGACTTCCTGAAAAGAATTTACATACTACTTCACACGATTCGATTTTTTAAAAAACCTGGGTATCAATAAATTATTTTACGCAATTAAGTAATTCGTTGTATTTTTCAGAATTTAAAAATTTAATGTTCGTATAAGAACAATTATTATAAATATAATCCCATCAATTTAGGAAATGTCCCAAAACCAAAACAGACTGTATAACTAGTGACTGAAAAAAAAATCTTTATATTCAAGGAATGTTTGAAGATTGGGGTAATTAGGTTTGTCCAACAAAAATAAAAGGCTCTCGTTTCCAAAATTTTGACTTCAATCGGAGAGACTTTGATGTAAATATTCGTTAGGAACTGTCAATGTCTAGTAGTATGAATCTCGTTGGATTTGCAAACATAATAAAATTTATATAACCGCCTTCAATGATTAGACTTATTTATAATTAAAATTTTATTAAACATAAAACTTTTTATAAATACAACAATTACCTGATAATTGTCGTTAAGTGTATGTTATAATTAAAAACAGACTAAAAAATAAACTATTATTTCACTAAGAAAGTCTATTTTGTTCTTCGAGTATCAATTTCCAAATTAAACCTTGGAAAATGTCAAGTCTTCATTACCGATCGACGTTTTGTAATCTAGACTTCATATTTGATAATTATAAATCATTTTGAGGTTCAAGTATATATTACTGTATTAATACGTACTATAATAAATATGTACTATATTACCCAGGTGGAAATCCAAGAATTATTTATTCAAGAATATTCATGTTTTCTAATATTTATTATATTCATGTAAAGAGACAAGTCTTGTTGAAACAAAATATTTTATTTTCCATATTGTGTTCCCATTTGTAATTACAACTGCAGTTAATTTGTAAAACATCATTTTTTCATCAGAAGGTGTTCCTGGAAATTGCCGCTGTTTTCTCCAACTTGCGCACAGTATTCAATTCTTGTAAGAATTTTTCTAATTACTGTCTCTTCCAAGGAATAACACAAGGTCATCTGCAAATTGTAGGTGATGTAAGGACGCACCACGTAGTTTTTGCTCGTATTGTTATTTCACCCGGCTGAGTTTCCTCCGGTGCTACTGTGGTCCTTCCACTTTATTCCTCTACTGCCTTTCCTTCAACTTATATTCATCTTAGAGACTTCTAATGTATGCTATTTGTCATTACATTTTCTGTTCCTTTTCTTTTCTGTTTCAGAAATGGCTAACCGAAGTATTTCATCACGCTGCGTGTATGTGCCAGTGTCCATTATCATTATTCGCTTCAAAAAATCAAGTAACTTTAGATTTTCGGATTTGATGCATTGACTAAATAACAGTTGATCTAAGTTAATGGGTGATCATTTGTTACAACGATAAATATTTTTAATTTTAATCTGATGGTATATAAGTATGTATCACAAATTTAATACATAAATAAAATAAAATTAATATATTGATTTGTGAAATTTTAAATTAATGAAACAATAAAACGGCAAAAAATCAGGAAGAAGTCGTAGAAAATCACTCAAAGTTTCGCTCCTTAGGAGTTTCAAATAAGGTATTTCACTTCCTGTAATGTCAATGAATAATAAAATTTGGAGATATTTATAAAACCCTGTGTTTTTCACCCACAATGAAACCGAAAAATCACTATTGATTTAATTTTTTTGGTGAAATTATGCGCAAAAACTTTTAGTAATTACTCTCCAAATTTTTATTTTCCATAAAAATTACTTAATATTACAAGAAATAATCTTTTCGTCATTACCTAAATTGTTACAAATGAATGTTACAAAAAGGAACACAACGTTTTAGTTTTTTATTAAAGAAAAGAATGTTTAGTTTAGATGAATATAACCGGTTGTGGTCCAAAGCTACTGTTTGAGAGGAAAAAATAGGAAACCCTTGCGGGTGTAAAGTCGGTTTTCTCTTCTCCTAAAAAAGTAGCATAATAAACTATTCCTGAGCCCTCATCAATTAGTTATCAGTGTAGAAAATTTGTTATGGAATGTTTTTAAATTACTATTATTTGTTGCGGTACACGTATTTTAATAAGTTTCATTCCATTTCATGGAAAAAAGAAAATAAACCTAATACCGAGAAGTAAAATATAATACTTATCTTAATCGTCTTTGTGAAAATTACAAGAGTTTTCGGGAACAATACATTTCAAAAAATAAAATACATCCAAAAGAAAAACTACAATATTTTTTGTTAGAAGTGGTTTAAAGAACAAACAATTTACTTCGAATCACAAATTTATGCAACTTTTTCTTTTCCTAAAGAAATTATTTAAAAGAAAGATCAACAATATTCTTCTACCTTAAAAGTTTTAATGAACATTTAATTATAAAGCAATATAGTATTTATTATTTCTAAAGATTAATAAAATCGTTTTATGTATAATACGTAGAAGAACTCATATTCATGGGTTTTTTGTTATGGTGGAGAAATTGTGAATATATTCTGAAGTTTAGAATTTTTTTCTGTGGCTTCTTGCGAGTACAGAATCACAAGCACACACATGATTGATTTGGTAATCAAGAAAAATCCCTAAACCGTTTTAAACAACCTCCAGTTACCTCCAAATCATTTTAAAGATTGTGCCATCAACAATATTTTGTTGAAATAACAATTACAATAATTTACATTAATTATAAATTTAAAAATCACAGTCAACATGATTAAATTTTGTATACGATTAAAATGAGTTGAATTGATGTTAATACGATACAATATTTTTAAATTTAAAGTATGTAATCCGGTTTAATTTCCATCGGAACTCCATTTGGATGATGTAAACAAATTGCGAGGTAACGTTATATATCGATAAACATATCGAATATAATAGATTTCAAAATTATTGAATATAATATAATACTTATTATATCCACTAAATGTATATATATTTCAGCTCCTTACATCTTAAAATTTTCTTAATTACGTATTTGCAAATTTATAAAAAGCTGCTTCTTCAAATCATAATTTTGTTCGTATCAATCTCAATTAAGTAATTTACTATCTTCAAATTCAAAATCATGGCTTAAATATTTTGCATGAAATAAAAAAAATGTATTTTTATTTTATGAGGCACATCCTATGATAGTACATTCTACCTTTCAGTGTTCTTGTGGTGCAATCAAATTTTTTTGCAGCTCTTTCAATTAATTTTATGTAAGAAATTATATATGTTTATGTGTGTGTGGTTTCATCAGGTTGTTTAAGGATATTATCTGTTATGCTTCTCATTTATAAAGGTTGTATTATTACGTCTGATTTGTGTAATAAAATTTTTTGACCAGTTTCAGACTCTATTCTTAAAACAAGTTAAACAGAAGAAAACGTTTCGATAAGTTGTTTACATCTTTTTAAATTTTCATTTTAAGTTGGATAAACGACAAGGTCTTAAGGAATATAAGTTACAAAACATGAATCACTTGTTATAAATTTACGTAATATTTAAATGTCCATCTAGTAGTTAGTTAATTTAATGAAGTATACAACGTCTTTCTGGTACTTTGCTGAAACGGTGATTTTTCTGAGATCTTCTTTACCCAGGATATCTTCTCTCTGTTGCTCGTACTTCTTGCAGTCTTGTTTGAAGAATAAAGCCCGAAATTGGTCAAAATTTGTATTTAAAACGTTCCATATATATTGACATTATTTTCCAGTTTTGATTGTACAGTATTAATATGGTTTATAATTACTGAACAAAATTTAAATTCATTTATCATAAAATCTTTCAAGGTTTTTATATTTTAGTAGGGAAGAGTATCTATATTTGCCTATTTTTCGTTTTTCTATTATTAGGAATAATACGTTGTTTTTAATAGATATTTTACGTACGTTTTATAGTAAGAGATATTAATTAAACGACCTTTAACAGACAAGTTTTTATTACAAGGTTGACCATTCTGTGAAACGAAATAATCTATTTTCAAATAAAAAAAGTAAATTAACAAATCAAATACAGGGGTTAACAAGTAGTTCATACACTAACACTGGCTATTCCTTCCGAGCCACAACGTGGTACACAGACACTGAATAATATATTGAAAATAGATTATTTCATTACACAGAATAGTTAACCTTGAAGACGGTACAAATTAGCCACCACAGTGACAAGTCATTTACATATTATTTACGATTATGAATTTACAAAATAAGATACTAGTAATATCCACTTTCTGTTCGTTAATTAATAATAAATTATTTGTCTTCATTACAAATTGTGCCGTTGAGTAAGACATTTATGTTATTTTGGCTATATTTCTATTTCTGTGGACTTGTGTTGAATTGCATTTTAATATATGTTGATTATTATAGGGCTATTACAGAATTCGCAAAGGGTTGGCGTATTTTTTGATAAGATGTGTTCATCTGTTAGTTTGGAGTGGCCTATTTGTATGCGTGAAGGGCGTTTCAAATTAAAAAAAGAATTTCGTTAATACATGACACTCAGCTTGCTTCATTCCATTTCAACATCGGCCCGCCATTATTGAAGACCCCTGTATAATATGTATATAAATTTGTAAAGAATTAGGACGAATATTATGAAAGGTCAGATCAGCATTTTTTTTAATGTCATAATTTTTTCAGCAATCAGAATACAATTCTATAAGCTAAAATGCTGACAGTCACTAATAATAACATTTACAGGGAGATGTCACCTGTATGATTGCAATAAACAATGAATCATTTAACGTAAAATAGTTCACTAGGCCACACCTTTTTAAGTCTTTTATTTATAACTGGTTCAAGGAGTATGTCTAGAAGACTGCGTGATGTTCGATGGCCTTCTTGTACCGTAGGAACATTTAAATCTGTGTGCAATATGTGGTTCGTTATGTGGGGCGTTTACAATTTGCCAGAGGATCTTGGATTGACATCTTTGAATAATTGTTATGTTGCACATCCCCATAGCTCAATCGCATTTGTCCATATTGGCCTGATTACAGATTTGTATATCAGGATTTTATTGTTCATAGATAACCGTGATTTTCCTTCTATAAGCCATAGTAGTTCTCTTGTTTTTATTTCAAGTTGTTTTCTCTTTTTAACTATATGATTTTTCCGATTCAATTTAAAATCTAAGTGCAGTCCTAAATACTGTTTTTGTTCGAGGGATGTATACATTATTTATTGTGACTGGGGAACAAGTTTCTTTCCGGAGACTGAATGTGTCATGTGCAGATTTATTGTCGTTCACTTTTATTTTCCAATTTTTAGCCAGTGATGACAAGAACGCCAAACGAGCGTGGTTTTTGAAGCGTTTGACCCTCGTAACTCTTGAAATCGTCAATGTGAATGAGTTTCGGATTCGTGTGCTGTATTGTCGTGGACCAAGGAGGCAGTCCCCGAATTGAATGTGAAGCATCGTAGCCACTGTAGCGGGGAAGGTGGTATTTCCCACGCGTCTGCGTTTCAGTCCCCGGGCGAGACGAGACGAGGCGAGGCGAGGCGTCGTGATTGACAGCTCGGCTCCCAGACTCGCAAAAAAGAAAAACACCGCAGCGGGGGGAAAACGAGACGCATAATTCGATAATTTTCAACCTTATTTTACCTTGGGTACAATGATTATTGTTCACAATTTCTCCGAAATCCGATGTAAAGTAGGGGATATGATTGACAGGAAACCTCGTAATTTATGTATTCATTTGGGAGCAGTGCCCGGTTTCTCTAATTTGTAATTTGGCGATGCGGCGTCCCGGACGGAACCACTTAGAA
The DNA here is from genome assembly GCA_034510155.1 of Eucriotettix oculatus. Taxonomy (NCBI): domain Eukaryota; kingdom Metazoa; phylum Arthropoda; class Insecta; order Orthoptera; family Tetrigidae; genus Eucriotettix; species Eucriotettix oculatus. The sequence goes on from CM067380.1 coordinate 29,347,516, forward strand.
GCACCTGCACTCGGTTATTATACTCCGAAACAAAACTATTTAAATAGGTCGGCGCTGCATTAAGTAATAGACACGAACCGCGGAGGCGCCGTTCGGGTCCAAGTCGGTCCTGCGCGACCCATCGAATTACTAGAACCCACAGTCAGGGTGGCAAAACATTCACGCTGCCTGTGCTATATATGCATTCACGTTCAAATATAGACGACAAATTTTTAATCTAGCTGATTCCAGACTCGCGATAAAATACTTTACTCTCAATTTTATAACTTATTTCGTAGAAACTGCAAGTGTTTGTGCCTTGAGGTTGGCAGAAGAAGCACCGATAATTTTGTTTCCATCTTCTGATAATCTGTTTACATAATGTTAAGAAAATATTATTCTAAACTTTATAAACATTTCCATATGAGCGTGGATACTTTAAATAAAATTCTGGCATTTATGAGACATAATATGACAACAATTTGTCTTTAATAATGAAAACACGTATGTATCATATTTAAGTCATTTACCAAATTTAAATTTAGTTAATGAGATTAAAGTTCAAAGATCGAACGCTTTCCCGGTCTGATTGTTGAAGGAAACGTTCTCGGGTTTCCACCTGGGTCAAAGATGATGTCTAGAAAAACACAATGGTTTCTAAAATTGTACGGATTGAAATACCTCTTATATAGGTAAAACAAAGAGAAAGTCGAGATGTATCTGTCTGTTTTTATACTTTAATTAATATTAGGAGGTTCATCACGTGACTTTAATTTTAATAAGTTATGTTTTGTTGTTTATTGTCACATCAACCGACATGGTTATTAGTTAGCACATTCACTTTAAATTTCTCCTATATTTATAATAATAATATATACAATATAATAAATTATAATGCTAACCTCCTGTGGTGTAATGGCAAGCGTTGCTGCCTCACAACCCGGGTTCGAATCCTGGCATGGTCATGGTCATGGTCACGGAGACTGGGGTAAAGTTTGATGGACCACGTATCACTCCATATTCGGAATGTGTCATGTATGACAGTCCGCAGTCGCCCTGATAGGCAAAGGCCCGAATGTAAGCTAGAATGTCATAGAAAGAAGAAGAATAAATTATAATAATAAAGAGGGGTACAAAACAAACTAGTAGAGATACATTATATATTATTTAATAGGTTCAAGTCTTTTAAATAATTTAATATTGGTTCATTAAGGCATTCCTTGTAATCGTCCGGAATTCCATGTTCTCTTCTTTAATAAGTTATTTATTTCTCCATGCTGCAGGTAATATTTCAGCTACTTCTAATACACAGCTAACTAATCTACTTCTATGTAAATTTATATTAATTTCTTCGGCGATTGTAAGTTTTGATTTTAATTAATCTCAATTCACTAATGTTTCCAGAAATATAAGAATGATCCAGTTATTAAACATGTAACGAACGAGCGATATTACGTTTAGATTTAATCTATGGTAATATATTCTGGTTTTTAACGAAGTTGTTTTACAGAAAATTTACGGTTTGCAATTAATTTTATTTACGATGCTACGTTCTGAGTATCATGTAAAATGATTTCACATTTCAGTTTAGACAAAATATCATTTATATGATTGACCGATTTTAAAATTAAATTCAAAATAATTGGTGATAAGCTTATTAAAACGTTTATGATTGTGAGGCTTATAAAGTCTAATTACTCCAACATCTAACTTTATTAAACCTCAATGAAATTTCCTGCTACATCAATTTATTTCTAAATTCAACTCATTTTTCTTACAAAAATTCCTTTTACAAACAAATTTCTGGTTGCCCTATGGGAGGTCCTCTCAGTCCCTTCTTTGCTGAAATTGTTTTACGCAATTTAGTATCATATTACCTTTCTTCAAACCTATTTATTACTGTCGTCATGTTGATGACACTTTCTGCATCATTACTAATACCAAAATTGATTCCATCTGATACACTTTTATTACAATTATTGCCCTTCTTTTAATTCACAGACGAAATAGAAAAAAATTACTCGCAACTGTTTAGATGTGTCTGTTTCTTATGCTAATGAAGCAATTTGTACTAAGTGGTATCGTAAACCAATTTATTCTGCACATCCGATCCAACAAAAAATTTCCATCATATATAATCCATATTGCTATTTCGTCATTACTTTCACCATAATAACGAATATATTAGCATCTAATTCTTATCCCCAAATTTTCATAAATAAATTAATTAAAAAAATTGTTTAAACCCAAAGGCCAATTATCCAACTCCAATCCCACGAAACCCTTAACGAATTACATTACTATGCCATTCCACCAACCTTTACACAATTCTTTGAAAAACCTATTCCACTCCTAAAACATCCAGCTCATAACTAAATCATCCAATAATTTATCCACCATTGCAAAACATTTGTTATTTCTATATAGATCTGAATTGGTTTAAGAACTATTATCTTTTAGTGCAGAAAATTGTTTTAAGTTTGGAATAAATCATGTACAGTTCTTCATTATTGAGACTAGTAACTTGCTTTCTCTACAATGTCTATGGAATAAGATTTCGAGAAACTAATGTGCTAGGCTTATATATCGCTGCACTGAATAGTATTTGTCAGAAAGAGAAAAACACACTGCAAAGACTAATGGACAGTGGCAGGATACAGTAATTACTTTAATTACTGTGAGAGCTCACTTTTGAAAATAATAATAAATATCTCTGATACTAAAATTTAATAGGATTCGTTGGTACATGTTTGTAATGTGATAAGCGTTGTGGCGAATGTCTTGGTGAACGACGAAGTGCAGCCGTAGCAATTCCCTAGAAACCCGTTCCCGTTCACCATAAACGATATTTATGGACTATTAATAAAAAGGGAACAGGTTGTTAATTGTTAATTGGAGTTATCGGACATCGAGCCCCTTAATGGAGCGCGGTGTGTAATTAGGAGCTCTATGAGAAGATATTGTGTGGTCTGGACTTAACATCCGGCAATCCGTTACATCTTACCATCAAATTACTTTTACGATATTTGGTGAGATGCGGCTAAGGGGAAAACAGTGAAGTTTACCGAAATTTGGATTGAGAGCTCGTCGCGTCATCTTCTCCACATCAGCTACATCAACACCAAAACTAGAACACGAATAAACGGTTGCGCTATTTCTGCGCAAGTAAAAGCATCATTTCTCAGTTTAATGAATTATTTTTTCTATTTCTGTTTTCATACTCCGAGACGTCATGAAAAATTACCTAAAGACTTATAAGGTATAAACATAGATACAATATTATGTATAACGTACTTTACTCTTTTAACGTCGTTCATAGAGAGGAAAATTCTAAATCTTCCGAGATTTATAACAGAGATCAATTTACTATAATTGATCCCCTTAATAAACTCATTATGCTGAACTCATCATAAGTTGACTATCTACAAATAAAAATAGAAATGTCACATCTCGACAATTTCGTTTGATTACATTGTAGAACGTAGAGAGTATTAAACAATATATTTATTAGAATCTGATACTGTAGAGATCGATAAATAGTCTAAGAGTAATTTATTGACTAGTGCTGACAGTGATTTGTCCCCTTCAATGAAATCTACTTCAGATTCTTGTGACTGTACTTTTTCCAATTTTGGGAGCGTTTCAGGAGCTCACGTTTCGGTTCAGCATTCGGCTCCTTCAGCAATTCTGTTTTTATATCATCAATAGTGGCAAAACTACTTTTAGAGTTGTCTTTAGTTCTGGAAACAAAAAAAGTTCACAGAGGGCCATGTCGGGTGGAACAAAAGTTTTGTTCCTCACCATTAAAATCACCATCTGATCGAAATTTTCGAATTATTTTGGATCTTGACTCTTCATGCAGCTTCCATTGGGCCATGGTTTCGACGTCATACTCATAAACCCATGTCTCGTCACCTGTTATGACCGTTTTAAGAATTTCTGGATTGTTGTTGACTTCATTTAGAAATTCCAGAGCGGCGTCGTTTTTGGTCCGAAGTCAGCAATTTTGGAAAGCATTTTGCAGTCTCTCGTTTCATTCCCAAAACATTTGACATTGAAAGAAATATGATAGTAATTCGGCGATTTTCAGGAGTACTATTCTTCACTTGATCGACGTTGTCATCGGTTGTTTGGACGTCGGGAGCAGTCATCTTCGTCATCGCTTTCACGGCGTCTGTACCAGTCGAAAACTCGTCTTACACGTAGTAAATTCGCCAAAAGCTAAGAATAACATTTGGAATACGGTGCTTCACTTTATTCTAATTATTCAAGCAAAATTTTATGCAAATGAATTGATCTATTTTTTATATAGCAAAAATCGCCGTTCACACAGGAACACGCTTAACCTTTCAGACTATCAACAATAAACTAAACATTCAAATGGTTGACAATTGGAGCATACTTCAGGAAAATTTGTACATTTTAAAAAATATATTTGAAAATCGTAGTTATAAAACTAGCAAAATTTAAAAAAAAAACTCACGTTAATAATGAACCGTGAAGATTTCATCCGAAACTCACGTTACTTTTCGCTCACCTCACATGAGGACTCACATTGGTTTTTTCAAATAAGTGTGTGGCAGTATTTTAAATTATATCTTCTAAGTACGTTTTTAATGTCATTTTTTAATATGGCAATTGTCACACTAAACCATTGGATAATCGTGTTAATATAGTGTACAATTAATATTTAAAATAATGATGAATATACTTGTCTTATAAAATGGTATTTCAGACTTTATTTTCAACAAATTCGGATTGAGCAGTCTTTTTCTAACACAGACGTGTAATAAATTAATTTAAACAAGTAGCGGTTTACAAGGATTTTCTCGAAACTAAATACACGGGGAAAGTCTTCATTCGATTTGATGAATATAATTTAAGATCAAAAGTTGTATCTGATGTATTAACGAAAATAATTTTTATTTCAAAGGGCCTTTCAAAATAAGTTTTTATTTTATTCCATTTCAACATCGATCCGCCCTTACTGAAAAACCCTATAGGTGAATATTGTGAATTGATAATGCTTTTTAAAACTAGTTTCATCAAATTAATTGCTATTATAGTTTATCACCTTATTACTCCATTTTGGGTTATGATTCAATGGTTTTCCTTTTCAGCCCAAAACAATGTTATTATTATGTTTATACATAATATCAATTTTTCAAAATTTACCTTCCAATAATTTTTTTATTTTATATAATTAAAATGCTATCCACTTCCGGAGATAATTTATTATTATAATATTACGTAGCTGCCAAAGAATAAACTGTCCATTTGTAGATTAAATAATTACAAACATTTTTAATATATTAAAATTAACAACAGAATATCTTCTGAGTAAGATTATTTGACAATGAATGCTAAGGATCTTAGCTAATTGATTATTTGAATGATTTTTTAATATTTAAACTTGGTTCCTAAGAAGTTATTTTACCCATAGCTGTATTGACAGGTAATTGTTAGGAACGGCTGTATTACAAAACTCATTTCTCCTTAGAAGTGTAAATAAATAGGAGAAGAGCGAGCCACGTGATAACCAACAAAATGGAGAATTTTTAAAATTGAAAAAGATAATCAAATAAGAAAGAGAAACATTACATAAAATAATACAACGTTTCGTTCCTTTACTTGGAAGCTCCTCAAGTACACAGCTACAAAAATTTGGTGCAGACGATTTCTACAAATATGAAAATAAAATTATAAAGAAATTAATTTCAACTCATGCGTGAAAAGGAAACGTCTTTCCGAAATTTAATTATTTATTGATGTCAGATAACGATAAATATATATTATTCTAGGATAATTACGAGGTTTTCGTGTATCCCGCGATTTACCGAAGCGCATTTGTAACGTAGCAGGTCGACAACTGAAGTAAGTTAAATAAGCAGTCACAATTTGCAAATATTCTTTCGTTAATATTTAGGAAACGCCCGAATTATTTTATTTAAGCGGTAAAGAAGCCGGGAGACGTGCATCGCTTTTCTGTGACGTTACGATGTGTTCTATATATTGCGGGGACGTAATTTTGAAGCAGAGGATGGGACGAGGGGTTCTTTGTCCGCACAGAAGCGTCTGTTTTATGGACGCAGACGGCGAGCCCAAGGCCCCGCCTGAATTAGAATAATATTGCATCTGCACTCTGGACTCTAATGAAGAGCGCCCCGGGCTAAAACCACGGAATGCTGCCCAATAACACGTCCTTTACGCACATTTGCAACGAGACCTCCAATAAACTATCATATAGGTCAAACCATAACTACAATGTTAGATCATAACATGCGGCGTTTTAAATTAGAACGTTGCGTTGCTCTGAGTAAAAAATTACCAGAAAAAAATATTTATTTACAACAAAAATTGTTGTCTGCCATATATTTCAGAACCAAGCAGATATGTTTCAAACTTCCAGTTGAAAAGTGTAATTTTAACAAACGCCCCACTCTGGTACAGAGTAGATACGCGAGTTTTACTGCATTTTATACGATAACGTAAAACTTCACCTAGATCTTCAAGCCCGGAAAATTTCAACCCCGGGCATTTGGTTTCAGTACAAAAATGTAGAAATAAACAGTTGCACCGTTACCGTATTCTCGCACATATAACATTCAAATTTGTGAACTAGATCATTAATTAATTTTTTCTAATAGTTACAATACCTACTATACATTTTATGCGCCTAAATAAATAATTTAAATTAAAAAATTAAAAATTTAATATGACTGAAATTTAGCAGGTTGTCAATCTGATAAGATAACAAATAAAATAGCCAAATTTGTTGATAATATGACAAAATTTTATTGATACACCCCAAATAAATAATGTTGTATACGGGATAAGTTACACAAATTTCCCTTTTATGTATACAAGGCACACGTGGTTGGAAATAGTCTCGAAGTAAATTCAAATACTAATACTTCATTATCAATACATTTCAATAAATTAAAAAATGAGATGCATTTTGAGAATATTGAAATACTACAAATGGAAAGAAATATTTTCAACAGGAGGCTGATTGAAAGCATTTACATACCAAGAAGAACGCAGATAAAGGAATGAATTTAAAAAATGAGTATGTAGTGGCCATTGCAGTAAATGGGATTAAAAAATAAGTACTAGTATATTCGATGATATGTAAATAAAAATTAAAAGAAATAAGTGCTAAAAAGTACTTGTATATAAATTTATGTAGAATAAGGCTCTATGTAGTAGATTTTATGATATTAATAATATATATACCATTATTCTTAAAAATTGTAAACAGAAATTATGTTATTCTTAAATTGTATAAAGAAAATGGTCTATGTTTAATTGGAAGTAGTGAGTTTAATACGATTTTTTTTAAAAAAACACTGTAAATTTTAATATGAGGTTGGATTAAGTACAAAAATACTTTGTTGGTAAAGCCTCTGTTAGATGCCAGTGGAGTTAGGAGGGAAAAAATTGTAAACAATCGACTTGTAGGAAAGATGATAGTTACGAAGGTCCAATAAAGGAAAATAGTTTAACTATAAGATGTGTGCGTCCATATTTTACAGAGAGATTTAAATTGTAAGGATTAAATATTTATCCCTAATTTCTTAGTAATAAGAAAAAGAGGGTTCTATTGTAATTTGGCTATTGTATATATTTTTACAGATTGAGGATGGCCAATTAGGCTGAAAGCTCTTATTTTTATATTATGACGATACAATAAATAAATTGTTGACTTATCATCGAAGATTTTTATCGGGTTGACAACCTTCAAATTATTTAAGTCCCACTGTACCTTATCGATATATTTCTGATATATTATTTTGGTGCTTTTATTTGATGTCCCCAAAGGGACGTTATTTATAAAATTAATTGTCAAGATTGTTACAAAAATTAGACGTTCAAGTACAAATGTTAATACAAGGATTTATAATCACAAAATGTTAAGCCCAATATGAAAACAAATACTTCATTCTCATTGCACAATTTAAAATTAAATCACGACATGGATTATGAAAGTATTAAAATTTTACTCGAAAAGGAAATGATTAAAAATCAATAAGTAACAAAATTGAAAAGCAGTCATATTAAGTTTACATTTCTCGAGGAATATTTGTTAAGAAAATTTTAGGACTATCAGTACTTCCAATCTCTATACTTTTAAAGTTGATAATTATAAAATTGACGTACATCATATATCGGTATAAGGGAAACAGACGAGACAATTTTTTTTCAAAAACCCATCATTTCTAACATTGATATTGTAGATTTTTTTATTAGTTTGACAATTATCTACCATGAAGTCGGATATTAGCTTTGTGTATCTGGACCGCAGATGCGTAACCCACTAAAACCGATGTACGGAAGTATTTGACGATTTTTGAAAAATTAAATAACAAGCGGGACATTTTAATAATAAGTATTAATGTCAGCAAATAATATACAGGCCTATACGTTCCTTGTGTAATTGTAATTTTTTTTAGAAAATATTATGTTTGTTTTTGTATTGGTGAAAATTTAGCCGTAAGCTCCAGCTTCCAAAATCAAAATTTAAAAAGTTATTCGGGAGTTATTATTTTGATGCGGCTGATAAAATATGATGGACATGGTATATCAATAATTTCTATTTTATTATAAAATATTTTCAAATATTTAACATAAAAGTCTCTCTTCGTCATTAAATCACTTAAATATCCAGGAGTTCAGTTCAGACTGTACCGTTTACTTGTGCTCAAATGAGATGCATGAATTGACATTTTTTAATGAGAGCAAACTAAATTTCATATAAACTTTTACCGGTATTTTAGTTATAAATTTTATTTGTGTTACAAGTTAAACAATAATGTTGTGAGAAAATTGTTGTGCTAGTGTTCAGGTTCGAGATAAGAAATGAAAATAGTGACTTAGAAGAAGGTAACATGCTCCTTTAAAATGTTAATGCGCTCTTATTTTCTGACCAAAGCTGGTCAAGTTCTTAATTTAAGTAAAATATTTGAACACTTCGCTGCGCATGGATAAAATATATAATTTTGTTGATTTGTTGAGCATGAAGTTGGTTAAATTGGTGATTAAATTCTGCATTTGTCGTGAGAGTGGACCATTCCACCTCTTGGTGTGATTGGAGTTACAAGAGCTTACGTTCCTATCGTTGATACTTTTGTCTACGCAAATTGAGGCGAAATTAGCGGAAAGTGATTAAATGCAGCGCAGTCTAGCCAGGTTTGGTTTCATTTGTTTTGCGGAAGTTAGCACGCCACACGACGGCGCCATGGAAATATTTAGTTCAGATAAAAGGTGGCGTGTGGACGATACGAATCTGGCTGAGCGCCATTACGCCGCCGATGGGAAATAAGGATTAACGCTATCCTCAAAGTCTGCCGCAAACGTTCAACCACCAAGTAAATCAATTACTAACTGAGGGAAGGAGAGACATCAACTCGCTATCACCATCATCCTAAGACGAACTCGTCTCTGATTAACATTTCCCGCGATTTTCTTGACCTAAAAACATCTCATCATGCTCCTTTAACCAATATTCTGGGAATGTTGATCGATCACAATTAATGGGTAATGCAAATCGAAGCACCTTTATGCATTTGCCCTGAATCACAAAGTACTGCTCATTATTACGCCACACTTCGCAGAATAAATAAATATATTGTTCGTATTTTGAACAAATCAAAGGTAAACATGCAACGTTACATTAGACATCATTAAATTGTATTCAATAAGAAACTTTTTTTTCTGTGTGAAGTTAGAAAGTATACATGAATCGTTGTACGTTTAAAATATATTACTGTTTTGTTTTTTAGTGATATATTCGCGGAAGTGCCTGGAATGTAATTAAAGAGAAGTTTATTACAGTACTTGCAGATACACTACTATCTATTTCTGTTGTCAAATCCCAGGTTGGCTAAATTGCGAAACATCGTCATAATGATAGTTTTTTTTACAGAGATGTGTAATTTGTCCCATTTCCGGTGGGCTGAGAATAAACGGTGATATGACCAAAATTGTAGAGAATCGAATTTCCGATCGAATATCTACTACAGGGGTTTAAAGTTGGAGGGATTCCAAAATTAAGTTTTTTTATAGTGTTGTAGCCTAGGGATGGGGGATTTCTCCAATTAAAAAAAAAGATACCTACTGGTGAGACAAAGAGAATATATCCTTACTTGTTTTTTAAATTTGAGTGCTAACTGGGCTAGAGGCAGAAAAACACCGAAAAAAACATTCAAAAAGTAAAAAACAGAGGTTTTTTGACATTTTGACTTGTTTCACATCTATACAGTATTGTTGTTAAAGTTTATTTAATTTAATACCTTTAACTGTGATGAATGTCACTATCAAATGCATAATATTTTATTTGCTTTAACAAATGAGCAATTACAACAAAGAATTCACCTCACGCAAAAAATAAAAGTATTAAAAATTGTAATAGTTTTTTCTAATTTATTTTGTATACTTACCTGCGGAAGTCATCGAATTTGGACGAAACTTTGTATATGTCTTGAATAAATATTAATATTATTTTCTGGTAATTGTATTGATGTATAGTGTTATATTTGGTTAATGTTTTGACTTTTAATTTGTTGGCTTCGAAAACTTGTGAGTTATAAAAGTTGCTTGATAATTTGATTCTGATTTATGAGTGATGTCTAAGAATATTTAACTACTTATTATAAATGCAATTTTCCTCCTTAATATATATATATTTTTTTAATTATTAAATTAACATGTAATAAGCAATTGTCCGTTACAAATAAACCAATATTAATCTGCTAATCGTCGGATCACCCTAATCGAACACGAGGTTGAATTTTACTACGTTTAAGGTGCTTGGGAAAGAGCCAGGCTACAAATTGTTTGAAAATGGATGTCGAGAGAAACGCTTAGCTTGTAATTACGGGATCCGTATGTGGCATGTTAGCTCCGCGTGATCCTTTGAACCGCTGTTTACGTACAGATCAGGATGGAAGATGTCCATTCTTCAATGATGTCATAAAAATTAAGGCTGTGAAGAATGTGATGAAGTAAATAAACATCAGCTTACAGGGATTGAAGGCGATAAATGGAAAAGGCAGATAATAATACTTAAACTAATCTAATTACTTAAAATAGCGAAGAATATGAAGTGATATTTTAGCTAAATGAATCGTTCACAATATGGTAAACAGGTCACTTAAGAAGTCAATTCAGTTATAGTAGCGCAAAATGGACAGTAAAATTATTATTAATTAATTTAAAAACAACCTTTTTTCCTGTCCGGAACTGAACCCTTTTCAAATTAAGAATAAAAATATTAAAACTTTTATATATATTTATATACAAACTTAATAAAGAATGGTCAAATATTATCAAAAACGAAATAACATTTTAAAATAAAATTTGATATTAAACTTCTACGAGATAAGCTACAGGTTATTTACAAAAGAATTTAGAACTAATCATACTTTCCTTATTTTAGATAATGTGCTATTGATGCGAAATGCTTCACATTAAGCACAATTCTTAAATGATATTTAATTTTTCAGCACTATTTATAATATTTTGAACCATGATATGTAATCGTCCAACCTTTATGCTATAATCTTTATTATGTCATAATTTTAGAATCTTTGGCCACAATCTAGTGTCTTTGTTAAGTTATATCTACTTTTAAAAATTTTATTGCTAACTTGATGAGGACCCATATATGGTAAATTAATTTAATTAATTATAATTTTTAATTGTCTGTTAGAGGCGATAACAATTAAAATAGCTTTGAAATTTCTTTTCACTACGTCCAACACTTCTTGTGTCAAATAATTACAAATAATGACGGTAAATGTAAACGATGACGCCAGCGCTTCTGTGCAGAAATGTGTTGTTAGATAACTAATAAACAGTACGTGATAGGGAAATTGAGCCTTTTTTGGCTAAAGACTTTCATTCTATCAGTGATTTCTAAGTACATCAATAATCATGAAAATTTTTGTATTACTGAGTGCATGATTTATACTGAATTATACATAATTTAGTCAAAAAAGTTTTTCGTTGCATTTAAGGAATTTAGAGACATGTAAGTGCTGGTGGATTTTAAATCCTTCCAGCTCGGTTTTGTATCTTAAAATATGTAAGTCCTCGTTTTTTGATGAAATACATGTTGAGATCTCCAGCGCGATGCTTCGATCTACTTGCCTTTCCTCATCATAATTCATTTCACACTTTTAAAATAATATCAAATTATTAATTATTAGTTGCTAAATTATTATGGAAAAATAATGTATTTGCCATTTTGTTTATTTAATAATTACACGTCAATCATTTATGTGGTTAATAAATATTTAGGGATAATCGCGCGCTAAGAATTTTAATTTAATTAAGAAGCGTTTAGTGAGTGGGTTCGAGCCCCGGCGCCACCCACGTAACAATGGGCCATTGCGATTGTAGGCGCGATAGGCGATAGGCGAGAGGCGGGAGACTATAATTTGCGGTCGCTTGCGTTCATTGAAGATTGGGATCACATTACGGAGGAGCAGCTACCACTTTTTGCCGTATATTTTGAAGTAACGAGAGACGCAGATAAGGCTCCTCGCCTAACATCACCTATTATTAACGTTTCCGTTATTCCACGGATCGAATAAGACGCAGCCATTAACTCGCGCACGGATTTCGATAAGCGCCGTCTCATTATTTGTCCATAATCAAACGGAATAATGGAATTTTACCGTGGGGTCACTTCACGTGTGAGTGTTAATTTATAATCGTATTTATAAGTGTTGGAATCGATTATGATAAATGACTACTTCTACAGACTCGTTAATAATACACATTTTAGATTAATCACAGGAAGTACCTTTATTCTCTATTTACACCTATTTTCATGCGTTACAATGGATTTTCTTGAACAACACATTTTTTTATTTATTAATAAGGACATTAGAAAACTGTATAAAGAATTGATATTATTTTAACTAGAACACGTCTTACAATAATTCAGAGTAGCGTGGCTTTACACTTGCAAAAATTGCTGCCATTTACTTGCGGCAATGTTAAATGCATACCAAGTCGTTGAGCAAGCGCTTGCATGTAAACCTGCTTGAACTTGCGTCTAGTAGTGTATTACCCCGCCAACAGAGGTAGTGCAAGTTCTTGCATGAATAGAAACTATTTCACAAATAAACAAAAACTGCTTGGCAAGGGCCACATAAGCCTTGGCAGAAAAGGGAAAAATGGAAACCATTTCTAATTCTCCTGAAAGTTTTCAAGAAGCATCTTGGGCGACTAAGAGAAGAATGTCATGATTTATTTATGTCGTATACCAGCAACTATTTTATTTTATAGTAGTTTGAAACTAAGAAAAATATATCCATATTTCATTATTAAAAATATCCAATGAATCAGACATTAACTAAAATATATCCTTTAATTACAAATAATACGTTCCACTCATAATGCATCAGTCTCCTCCTGTGTAAAAAAAATTACGCCATGGGCAAGTTAAATAAACAGATTCAAAGAAATGATTAAACACATCATATTTATCTGACTTTTTGAATTATAAATGAAACGCCCTGCCAATTCTTATTTTTTTCGAAATATACGTTATAATTTTTTTTAATAAAATATATTTTTGAGAAATTAGGCTGCTTTACTCGGTAATAATATAGGGTATATTCGTTGGACGAAACAAGCACACATTTATACATAATTGAAGTGCGTTAAAATGAATTGCAGCAATTTCTTGCAACTGTAGTGCAAGTAAATTCTCGCGTATTTAAAAGTCTGTTCATCTATGAAGTCGCACGAGCACAGACAATTGTTTAGATCTGTGATTCTGTGTTCGATTCCCTGTCCTGTCGATATTTTTAAATCCTTGCCCTTTAACAACATGAGTTACCTACGCTACATATGCAGTTGTCAAATCGTTATTTTTGCTTCAAAACAAAGTTTTATGGGGTGAACAGTACGATTTGTAACGCAATTTGAAAATGTCGTGGTTTGCTTAGATCTAACGTCCATTTGCTTTTGTTTGTATTAGGTTTACTAAAATATAGTTCCTCATACGTATAACATTAACCTGACTGAGTAAAGCGAGTCTTCTGTATTTTGTAACGTTTTAATGATTTATTTAATTTTGAGTATCTTTTATTAGGTACCCTCGTCATTGAGACCTGGTACTGTGAGGTTGTTATAACCGAATAATATTATATAAAGCCACCCTAAAATACGCCCTTTGAGTAATATCGTGTTATGACCTACACTCAAAAGCCGACTCGAGAGGAAAGTTTAATAAAGCGGATTAAATGACGAGGATTTCTGAAATGCGACGCTATTTAAATTTCGCAAATATAATTTCTTCTGCCGCGCCTTCATTCATAAATTGCGCAAGAGATGGCTCTGCGAGCGGATAAGATGATGTAGCTAGACGACTCGCCGCCAGGGCGCTCCATGGTCACGAAGAAGTCAGATTAAAATATAGATTCTAAAATAATAAGTGTTTGCGCGTGTGTGGGTGTGCCTATTGCTCACATTTAGAACGTAGTTGCACTAATAAATGGAAATAGAGGCGGATAAACTTTAATAAAAGCAGTATAACGTGGACTAGATGATGCATTATTGATTCAATTTTGCCCTCCACAGACGAATAATAATTACGTAAGAAAATATAGACGTGTACCAGACTGATAAGTAAATCGGAAAACATAAAATAAATATGTATATATGAAAAATAAAACTCATAAATGAGATAAAATAATATGACTTCATGAATGAGAAAGTACCAGAACACAAATTCAATAATTCATTTAAATATAATCCTAAAATAATTTGTCATCATTTTGTGCACTTTGTATAATGATCGAATAAAATTAATTATCTCGACGTAGAAAAGTGACGCAAATCACATGGAGGAATTTTCCATGCCTAATATTATATAAGCAGAGAGCGATAGTTCTCGCGGTGAATTTCTTCTAAATATAATTAATGTTTTTATAACAACATTCCGACATCTTCATTATTTGTACTTTCACACTAACGGCGATTGCGGATCGTTCGGTCGAAACGTTATCGCAACCATTATCCTGTAGTGAATCCCGAAAATTTTATTTAGAATATATATATATATATATATATATATATATTAATACATATGTCAGGTTCTTTCGTATCTATGGTTCATTTACTAATAGGAAAATTAATTCTTCGATATTGAAGTATTAATATATAGAAACACAACATAAATGACGTAAAATTGTTATTGCCCTCCAAATGTTTTTACGTTCCGCATTTCCTTGAAAATTTGTTATGAAATTTTCGTTTTTAAGTTTTCTTACAGCTGAATACCCCTGCAGAAGTCTAAACTAATTTTATTTCATAATGCAAATTAATTCAATGGCTTCACTTTCTGTGGCCTCTTGTTATTCTATTACAGGAATACTGTATTTCTTGAAAGTTTTATTCTCCCATTCCCTCGCAGAACACAGGGGGATTATATGTTTTCACATAAGCCAACCTTGTGTCGTGTAGTGGCCAAGGCTTTCTCACTCTCAAAACAATCGACGAGCCAATGGCAGAACTCCCACGCACGGTCGAGCCATCTCTCAGCATCAAAACCGGCAACAGTCCGTACTGTATATTACATACGATAATCATTTCTGTATCCAGATTTTCAATACATCTTATTTTGTCGCCTACATACTTCACGTTACCAAAAATTTTGTACCTCCTAGATACGTAAGTCTGTAATTTGGAATATAAAATGTAATATTTCAAGCCCGTTCCTTACAATAAATCCCATCAATAAAAAGTTACTTTTATAATATAAGTATTAGATCTATATAACATACATCTCTGACACGTTGTTAACATCATCCATTGATTGATCCGTTTCTGTATTTGTGATTAATAAGGATCACATTATGACCAGGGAATTGTAACATATAAAAAAGGAAAAATTGTTAAATAATAAGATTTGTAATGGGGAGGACTGGGGCTCCAATATCCCATGCAATCACCATGATTTGAGCTCATTAATGTATATTCTCGTGACGGGGGTAGTCGTTGGAAAAACGCACAAATTTTCGACACTTAGCTTGGAATGTAGTTGGAAATTCTGAGATGATCCAAGGCCAGGAGCAGGAGCGCCTCTTTGCCCATTTCCATTAATGGATCAAAGAAAACTGACGATTCAGATTTTCAATGCGTCTTGGATTGTTCGCTGATCGATGAAAAGTATTATTATACTAGTGATGGTTAATAACCGTGAACCTTGAAGCCTGGTTTTTCTGTTGTCAAAGAATATGCCACACTGTATATTCTTTCAGCAAAGCGCATCATATTGCCGTAGCAATTCTAGCCGTCAGTAATTTGGCGAAGTACCATAATCAAAGGGGGTATATTTTGTCCAAGGCATAGAGTAATTCACCTCATCTGCTTTTGGTGAATTATAGGATGAATTGGAAGTTCAACAGATATTACTCAGATTTGTAATGGAACCTATTCTATGTTATTAAGAAAATAAAAAGGGATTGCACAGTTTCGTGTTCCAGTGTCGGTTCGCTATAAGATTTATCGGAATTTTATGTACGTCGTACCTCAGTTTGGAACAAGAGAAACTTCAATGTGAGTAGCAACCGGAGAAAAATTTCTGTACTACGCGATAATCGGTAAGTGATAGAAAACTGCAAATTTGAACGTTGATATTTGTCCGAGGGCGGCGCGCGTAACGCAGGGCCGTCGGTAGCGCCATTAATGAACAACAATTCCATTATCTTGATCTCCAGACGGAGAATGCCTTCACCACGAAAGAAAATAGCTAACGCTTCCATTACTTGATGGTGTTATTATTTGCATATTTATGGAGGGAGGACTCCGCGCTCTGTAATCTGGAAGCTCGGCGTGTGTAGTTACGGTAGGCCGATGCCTGTTATCAGCTAATGAACCGTACCAGTGGCTGACGGACCGGACTAAAATGCGCATTATCGGTTAATCAAAGCTACGTGCGTACTCGGCCTCCGTTCGCTCGTGGGAATCCTCCGATCAAACGCTTTAGCGGAACGTACACCTTGCGAGGATGTGCCAAAATCGAAAGAACAGACATCCGATCGAGAGTGAACTGCGATATCTTCGTTGTGTGTGACGAGGCTGGTTTACTATTCACGCTTGCCAGCTTCATGACCAGTGCCGGCCATGCAATCATGTGGGCTTGAGAAACGTGAGACTGAACTCTCAATTTCTAACTAGCCACATTCCCCTTCCTTGCGCTATTACTTCAGTCGGAAGCAGACAGTCTACCTGACGACGATGAAAAGCTTGCCGTCGAAACGCTGTTACAGCAAGAGAAACCTCAGAACTTACAACAACCTTCAGTCTGTATATATATGAATGGAAAAATTCTTCCAAGTGCTCATTACTTCTCTAAAGAATAAAGCGCACAAATTCATAATGAATTGTTTTGAAATATTTCATTTAAATGTATTCTTGTGTTATATTACCTCACAACTGTATTCCTCAAGCTTGGAAGTTCCAGTAAATAAAAGGACAATTCTGTGTGATTCAAAACATATTTGTCACAGCCTCGCACCGCAAAGGTCCCAGGTTCGATTACTGTCAAGGGCTTGGATACCCGACCAGAAATCAGGTCTCCAAATGACAAAGTATAGTTCTTAACGACAATTAGCTTTTAATACGACTCTAAATATTCCTAAATAAAATTGTCCTCCTGGCGTAGATTTTATTTTATTTCTCCAGTATTAATGAGTTCTATATAGAATTAAATCAAAATTAATTCCAATTTCTTCAAAAGTTTGAGCAATTAATATCATTAGCTGTGAAGAACTAACTCTATTATGTTGAAGAATGTTCAAGGGGAAAAATATAACTTAAAATATTATTGCAATAGTCAGTGTTGTTTATAGTCGCATCAACTGCAAGGTCATTAGCGACTGTGTTAGGGGAACTTAGGTCCATGTCGGGGTATCATAGTATGGTAATGAGAAATTTGTTATACTGACTTTTACACGTCTTTGTATTAAAATAATGTCTTTTACGTAACTTTTCCTCAGAAACCGTTACAGGTACAAGACTGAAATTTTCACAACTTATTTTAACCTTACAGTATGTGTGTGGAGAAAAATAAATGATTTAATACAGTTCGAATTTTAATTAGTGACTTATGAAGATCAATTTTTATGGAAAAATAGAGGTTTATTTATCCATAACTAAGAATTCAAAACATTTAATATGTTTCTACACACATACCATAAGGTTAAAACAGTGAGTTTTGAAAATGTCATTGCTGTATCTATAACGATTTTCAAGAAAAACGTAGCTAACAATCACTAGTTTAACATTGGCAAGATTGGGCCTTCCGACCTTGTCATATTATAGTTTAGAAATACTATAAGCCTATTTAATAATCTCCAGTCTATATAGTGAATTATTGTTTAGATTACCTGTTCTGTAAACTTTATCAATCATTAACCTATCATTAATCAAAATATTATTTTTTGTTGAAGAATTTAAAAAAAATAGGTCAGCCACTTCTTTTATGTTTCTAATTCAGTTCTGTAATCTTAAATCTAGCATTATTCTAATATTTAAATTTTTTTATAAAATTAAAATGTTAAACGTAGGTGTTTAAATTACAGTCGTAAATTGAATTAGACCACATTACAGACGAAAATTAGCTCGTCGTTTGTATGGTGAATTCGTCCTTGAGGCATTTTTGAGTTTTCAGTCACCTGAAAAAAGCACAAGGTTTGCAGAAAAATTGATTGATATTTATTTTATCCCTAATTTTTGTCTGTAATTTTGCTAGTTAATTTTTTATTGAAGATTTGAAAAAGTTTTAGATTAACCTCTCATTTTATCTATCTAACGATCATTGGTTTTGATTTCAAGTTCTGTAACCTTTAATAATATTATGTGCATAAAAAATATATAACGTATTTCAGATAAGAATTACGCTCAGGATATATTACCCTAAATATTCCTTACACTATACGTGGGTGAATCAATGGGATGGAATCCAGTTCATAGAGACGCCTACACCTGATTATACATGACTTTCGCTCCCTTTCCGGTTATAACTGAATTCTTTTACCATCCTCTATCAATCACATTAATACCCAAATTTATTCGAAAAGGAAATTTATTTCTGAAGTGAAAATCGCTCCATGTTGCCGACAAAAATATTTACTGTCCCTTTAAAAAATTGAATTACGAAGTTAATAACGCTCAATTTTTTAGAACGACTCGGAGAAGTGTAGTAGAAAGCGAACCCTTCAAAAGTAGTACCCAATAAAATTGTAGCGGTATGTAGGTTAGATAATGCTCTAAACGCAAATAGGAAGAAGCTCGCGGCGAGTCGGCGTAAGGAGTTGGGACTTGGGCCCGGATAATTACCCACGGAGCAGTAAAATGTCCCCGGTGCAATATAAGGCCGCGGGCTATTTTGGGCTACGGCGATATGTAGCGATTTCATTTCCATTATATAGCTTTACGGCTATGCTAATGACCGAGATAGCGTCTGGAGGAGCGTACGTCCGCCGCCGACAGATCACTGTCATTACGGAGCAATAATACGATCGATCTCTTCTGGAAACCGCCCTTCCCCTTTCCGTTTCGAAAAAGCGATGTATACGCTACATTTCCTTTCCTGTGAAACGACGCGATATTCCAAGTGAGGGAACACACGAAGATTCTGGTTACTGTGCATTAACTTGAGGTGAAGAATTTCTCCGCGCGTCTGACCAAAATATAAGCTGCAATAAACTCTCAAATCATAACGAAAAAATTAACACGTGGAAATCCCCAGTAAATTATTTAAGAACGAGTCTCCGTAGCAGGTCTTGGTCCCTAACTCTATCGGCATGTGAGTTTTTAAGACGTTTCATATCAGGACTAGTTCATCAATGGCAACATCATTACCTGTGACTAGCTTTAAATTATTGTTGCAGCAATGACGTTCCAGCGGCCAACTGAGCAACCAGTCATCCATTTAACAGTCAAACAAAATCACCTCGAGATTACCTCAACTTGATCAAGGCAAAGAATAAACGTACATCTGTGGCTGAAGTCTTAAATATATAAAAGTTTCCTGTGACAATCTCTGAATCGCTCTGCTGACCACGAGTCACTCCATAAAATTCGGAATGTGTCATGGAAGATGACAGTTTGGCAGTCGTTCAGATAGGCCAAGGCTTTACAGCCAAAGAGGAAGGAATCATTCGATTTCTACGTTATATTAATAAAAATAAACGAAGGTGGTGGAACGTTTTCATTTCCAGTAGTGGCGAAAATGTTTTCTTCTTACAACCGCAATTTGTGACTTTTCATATAAAAGAAAATTTTCAATGAGATCCTGTGTGGAATATTTCATGTTTGCAATAAAAATAATATTTTTACGGCGGTCTCCAATTAATGGTCTATATTTGACGCGAATTGAGAGGAGGTAACGTAGCAGGGATATAGGAAAATGTAGATTTAGATTTCATTACTTCGCTATAAATAAAATTAACACAATTAAAAAATTAACAGCCTATATATAATTACATAAACACATTACACGTATAAAGAAAAAAATTAAATTATCAAAAAATACGTATCTTAATACAAAATTGAGAAAACCTAATTTATTCATTATAGAGGAAATGGCTTAAATATATCAGAAAACCTAATTTGATACAAAAGTAAAGTTTATTTCATATTAGGGATGGGGATTTAAGCTAAAATCTTATAATTCCAAATATATTTATCACAAAAAAGAAACAGAAACCTCAAGCGACCGTACAGTCGTTTTAACCACTTTCCTATTATTGTTTTTACTTCATTTTTTATATCAGGCGTCACAAAATCAATTCGGATTCGTATAAGTTCAAGACTTTCTAACCAGACGCTATCGTTTATTAGACCTTGACCAACGCAAAATCCCTTCGTGAAATAATCTTGGAACAGCGGATTCAAAATATTTGTTTTCCAGCTTTTAAGCTCTACTTCGACACCGAAATAAATCTATTTCTTAATCATTTCCTGGAGAAATACGACGTGGCAAAGAATAAATGAACGAAAAACACAAATATGAAAGTGCATGAATACAGGATGGAAGAAAATATAAATACGGAATAATATTATTACAGTACCCAAGCCGAAAAAAATTATAAAATAGATTACTTGTAAATGTGAATTTGATTTGATAAGAGGCTGGAGTCTGTGGATTTTCGTAAAAACACAAAATTTCGTATAAATTTATTATATTATGTTCGCCACTTTAATGATTACAAAATAAGTATAATTCCTAATAATTCAGAAAACATTTATATAATAAGTGATTTATTTATATTTTTCATACTTGAAGACAAATCACGAAGTTTCGTCTCTTATTGTGTGGCTTCTTCAGGTGACACTGGTTAAAAATACAAAAAGATCTTCATTTGTTATTTTTAATAAAAATTTCTCTCTGTGATGTGACATTTGAAATTGTTAATAAATTATAATTTAACATTAAATTAAATTTAAAATCTGAAGCTTGCAATTAGATTCTAAGGAGAGTGAAAATTGTAATTATATTACGGCTTCTACAGTCACAGACACCAGTCCTGACTATGATAAATATTGTGCTTATAAAAAAAGTCCCAAAAAATGGGATGGGAGGTTTGTTTTGAAGTATAAATAATATGTAACTAAATAAATAAATGTATTCTGGCTTGCTGGTTACTGTGTTTGTACTTGACAAATTATAATTCACAGGAAATTTCAGAATTAGTAAAAATTAAACACTCAGGACTGAGTGCCAGACGATTTCCAAATAACTAATTATATTACCACGGAAAAGGATTCGTGATTTAATCGACATCAAGAGCGTCTCATTTTTGGAATAATTAACCCTCCTTGCCTCCTCCCCCATCGGCCTACACCGATGGGAATTTGAAAAGATCTCATTACTTACCTTGTGCACTTCAGTCGGTCAAACTCAGCTTTATTTTATTTCAATATATTATATATGAATTCTACATACTGTCGCAAGAAAATCGTTAGAAAACAAAATAATAATTATTGAAATAGCCAACGTAGAAGTAAAAGCTAATCAAAATTCACCTATTGTATTCATAATATAGTTGAAATGATTTACGTTAATAATATAAATAACAATTAACATAGAGTAAATTTTAAATTGCGACTTTTAACAAATAATACATCGAAAAAGTTACCTCTACATCAAAAATTCTTTATGTTGATCAATTACTTACGAGAGTATTTGGTATCATTTTTCTTGTAATGGTGCAATTAATTTATATATATGTATCACATATTTCAAAATTAAATGTGAAGTACTATAAATCGTAGTATGGTGGACAGAGATCCACTTTCCCGGTATCCACTACGTGCTCCTAGGACATCCGCTGCTACCTGCTATCAAACCGAAAATGGGACTGTCTCTATATAAGGCGACGTCTCCCTTAATTAAGGAAGTTGAATTCCTTTTAACTTCACTGGCGTCGGTAAGGCCATTTTTCTTTATCTGAATTTAACACTGAACTGATCCTCTTCAAATTTCCTCTTTCCCTCTTCGGCCCAATCCCTGCCTTACTATTCCAAAAATGTCTTCTTAAACGGTATGAATGAGAGCCAACGACGAGTGCCAAATCGGTACCTATTTTGATCGTTGTAGCATTCTTATTGTGACCCCCTTTCACGCCAAAATCTGGCGATGAATTTCAAGTTAGTTGTAACAGTGAACCATATTCAGTGACTTCATAACCCTGGATTCGACACAAAGCTCGACCTTTTCCGAATCGTTCTTGTTTTACTTCCGTGCCGTTGGGCGTTGAAATGTCGACATTAACAATATCCAGAGTTACGCTAACAATTTCGAGATCCACTACCACGATTTATTCGACGATAATCCTTCGTTTTTGCATGTTTTTAAAATGAAATTCCCATACCTCCCCCAATCATTTGCACCGTTTCAGATGGCCGAGAAAACGTTTTCTGGGTCCCAAATAATTACCATAAATCGGGTTATCACAATCGTTAAGGCAAGAACCTAGACAGTTAGGTCCTAACCAACTGAAACAACTGTCACAGAAGGCATCATAGATTCGGTTGCGAGAATATCCCACAAATTAAATTATCACGAAACCAACGAAGTTCCTGTCTGCGTTCTTGCAAGCTCGGACGACTTGGAGTGCACTCTGGACGTTTTTCTCCTGGGTTTACTGTCACTGCCTTTGGTGTTGTTCGAATGTTGTCCTCCTTTATATAACACCCTTTAACCGACAGAAAAAAAATCATGGTCATCCTACTTGATCAAAAAAAATTAAAAGAATATTACTATATTTTATAAATTTAACGCTGTATACAACAGGGAACATCATGAGTATTTCAAGAACTTTAAGTACGTAAGAGTCTTTCATAATAATTAGAACGGTGATAATATAGATGAATATAGCCAACTGTAGGCCACCCAAGTAAAATAAATTATTTAAAAATACCTGGGGACTGTTACTAGGTTTGAACTACAATGTTTTGTTTTAAGAAATAAAACTTGAGACTTTTAGGTTGCAATTATGTTCTTTAGTAAAAATAATTTTTTGTTGCAGAGCAAATAGAATTTTCTTTCAATATTCTTGACTCGAAAAAGTGTTAACAAGCGTTATAACATGCGAAGGAACTGTTTCCTTCGTTTTTAATTTTTTTTCGTCGTTATTATGTCGTTATGCGTCAAAAAATATGCTGTAAAAATATAATTTTTGTGTTATGATAATGATTTAAGAATTCGTAGTCACAACGTTACGGTGAAATCATCGGTATGTAACTCGCTCTGGGTCGACTCCAGGAATATTTCAACTCTAACCAAATAGTTTCGACAGGTTACAAAAAGTCGTAGACGATAGGAGCTTAACAAAGTAGCAGTCGTTCACAGAAATTGGAAAAGGGTAAGAAAATGCGCTACATAAAATCGATGCGTCCAATTCTATTAATTATTAATGGGTACTTTTATGTCTGTTTAGTTGAGTTGTTGAAGTGAATTTGTTATATATTGTATATATATTTCAGAGATTTTTAAAATAGCCAATTTCTGGATACTTAGAAATTAATTTCCTTCTCATATTTAATGGGCTCCATAAAGTCCATACTTCCTATTCTAGTTAGAAAATTATTTGCTTTTCATCCGAAAAGTTAACACGTTTATTTATTTCCTCCTCGTTGAAATTGCGATATTAGTGTCACAGCCTGAATTACCCAGTTTAAAAGAATAAGTTTGTAGTATAATTAAAAATGCATCAACTTCGTCATTGAAAATTAGGATAAGTACTCGCCAATATGAATGTGATATTTGATTGTATATGGATTTTGAGAATAATGGAAACGAAAACGTCGGTGTCGGGTATTGACAGGAATCAGGGTGTGCAGTGTTACGAAAAGTGCCGGTACGAAGACAATGCAATGTGAAAGCCGTATAAGGCCTAAAGAGATTGACGCGCGAAGTTGCTAGCCGTAGGCAAATGCGAGCAGGATGTTACTCGGTTACTCTGTACTGTAACGGATGCTACAACTTTACGAGCAATAAAAGGCCGCCGGGAAACACTTTTATTAAAACAACCCGATTTTAATTAGCTCTGTGGATACTCTTTACCCGGTAATCGCGAACAGTTCCAACTTTCGCTGGTGTCTGTCGTGAGTCGTGGGTCCGTGGCTGATGCGAGGCCAGGGAGACGAAACACAAGTCTCGTCTCGTCTATCTCACCAGAGAGAACGACGAATCTGTTTTATACTTTGCCTCGCTCTAACCACGCAATGAGACTGTTATCTGAATTTCCCCCATTCACAATGTGATACTTGATATATTTGAAGGAAAAGCATGTATTTTGAAACGTGGTCTCCAACATGTCTGGTAACCTATTCTTATTTCGCCTAAAATAAGACAATATTTGCAACAAAAAAATGCCGAAGGCTGACTTAATTAATTCATTAATAATGCAGCAGATTATGTTAAAAAACCAATGCAGACTACTCTGAGAATATGAACAAATTCAAAGTTACTTTAAGGAATAGACAACATATTTTAAATGTAGTAAAATTATCGAATGGTCCCAATTTCTAGATAAATAATTATCTAATCAGATTTTTGATTAGTTTAATGTGATGAATTTCCCCCATTCACAATGTGACACTTGATATATTTGAAGTAAAAGCATGTATTTTGAAACGTGGTCTCCAACATGTCTGGTAACCCATTCTTATTTCGCCAAAAATAAGACAATATTTGCAAAAAAAATGCCGAAGGCTGAACTTAATTAATTCATTAATAATGAAATGCAGCAGATTACGTTACAAAACCAATGCAGACTACTCTGAGAATATGAAAAAATTCAAAGTTACTTTAAGGAATAGACACAACATATTTTAAATGTAGTAAAGTTATGGAATGGTCCCAATTTCTAGATAAATGATTATCTAATCAGATTTTTGATTAGTTTAATGTGATTTACCTAGTATATTCCTTGCACATTTATAGGCTAATTACTTGTGTACAAGTTACGTATTCCAGGAAGGACAGGATTATAGTCAACTCCTAAAGTATTTAGACTTGCACTATCATGGATTGACCCTCAAAAAATTATGCGGCAATTGATCGACAAAATAAAATGAAGATGCAGGGCGGGGTTTGAAGAACATTACATTCTCACATCATGAACTTGTGCCTGTTACTTGCCAATCGACATCTGAATTATACTTTCCATGCGAATTTAACTATAATTCTATTATTCCAGTACTCCCACTTCTACCCTAAACTCTATTAATATATTCAATCAAATATTTTCAACTACAATAACATAATTATGTACTCAGCACTGTCGATTCTCTCGCTTTTAAATTGATTGTCAATGGACTTTTCAATTTCTTCAAGCAATCATGTCAATTATTTATTCAGTGAATAAATATCTATATAACTTGTAATAAAAACTGTACTATCTTCGTATAAAAGTTTTCGCAATAAAAAAAATACAGTACACTCATTTCATGCAAACATTATAGATTTATGCGACACGTGGACGGTAGGAGTTGCAGAAAGGGAAGAATAGCTTTTGAAATGTGGCGCTATGGAAAAATTAAAATGGTTGGATAGAGTAACTAACCAGACAGTTCTAAGTAGAATAAGAGAGGAAAGAACAATTTGGAGGACGGGTAAACAGTTCTTGGGTTTCCACCCGGGTTAAATTAAGATTAAGCCACCACGTTTCCGTGGCGTACTCTTCCATCTTTCACTGGAGAAAGCCATCGAAACGTCGAGGCTTAAGACTAGTTTAACCCGGGTAGAAATACGAATACTGTTTATCCTGAATATACACCGGGAAAATATTCGATTTTTGATAATATGGAGGACTTTGATCAAGAGAAGGGATAGATTACGTTTTGAGACATGTGGGTCTTGTAGAATTATCATTAGAGGTGTTTGGGGTAAGAACAGAAGAAGGAGGCCAGGGATGGGATACGCTGAGTAGATAAGGAGGATGTAGGAATGTAGAGGCTGGCACACAATAGATTAGCATGAAGAGTTGCATCAGAGCAGTCTAACGACTCAATACTAAAATCACATAGATTTAATATTTTTCGTTGTGTTTTCTATTATTAAATAAGTGTTATCGAACGGATGACCGACGTTACACGTTTCTTGGACGTATTTGGACATATTTCCCCTCGTGCTCACTGGTCGATCACCCCTGGTCTACACTGACAGAACGACCATTTACAAGAGATGTGTTCATGGGAAGAACCGAGTAGGTCTCTCCACGTCTCTGAGCTTTTCTCCTTTCATTCTAGAGCCCAAGGCTACAGCCGGTCTGTCACGTCATCAAATTCTCAATCTCTGATTCTCCCGTTCCCTACCAACATATCTCAGTCTGAATTCTCCCTAGACCACTCGTGAATTAAACCCACCATTGTCATTCCAAAACCAACGTGTTTGTTGGCTTTTGTTGGTTCTTCGATCTGTATAATATTGATCTATGTCCTGTAATTATCTTCAAAGGGGAACTCTAGATGAAAGGAATCACACGGTTTGATTCTTACAATGCCACCAGAATCAGGGTTAAAAGCGAAGCATCAGAAAATTAAATAACTGTTCTACACGTGATTGCAAATTCGTCATAAGGCGCTGTTTATGAAGAAAAATTATAATACGGTGTCGGTAGTAATTAGTGAATTGTATTGAAGTTTTGCATGTTATTTTGTATCTGAATCCATTGATACTTAATAAATGACATGAACTGTCTTTTTTAATCTAAAATTTTGGATTTTATATTAATTGCTGTTATAGTGAAATGTACTGGAGCATTCGAGACATTATTTTCTATTTTATAATTTTTATTTTAAAGTCTTGAATACTTTCATATACTTACAAATCAGCGTTGAATAACCTTGTCATAATTTCAAAAATAGTGTATGAGGCTTATATTCGTTCATTTTTATTATGCTACCTTTTGAAATAATTTGAAATATTTATTATCATCATTTATTACGCAAATGAGCTGAATATTTCTTGCTTCCCACTTTACGTTCCAATTAATGCGAATTCTACTCCTATGGGAGCTACTGGATATTATTCAGTTCATTATAGGATGAACCCTACAGAGTAGAATTATCAGAAGTGGTGTACTGTAATGCGAAGTTTTAATTTCTGTTCAGGCGTAAATTTATGAATATAATATTAAAATTATCATCACTATTTATACACACACTACACTTCGAATAAAATCTAAGAAAGAGCTTAGTCATCCCTTCTGAGAAGTTAGTTATCTCTGACGACTTGTGTTGTCGCCACGGTAGTAAAATGTGGGTCAGGAACAGACTGCAGCGCCGATGTCCTTCCAACAAAAGCTGAAATATGGACCAGTCACTTTCTCTCTTTCCGTCTATACCTGATCATCCCTCTTTTCGTATCCCTCATTTTCTCAGAATAATATCTAGCGGTTCGTGGAACAGTATCTAGGGGCACGCAATAGGCAATCTTAGAAACCCTTCAGGTGCAGAGAAAGTAACAGCCTCCTCGTTTACATCAGTTCTACGAATCAAGTAGAAATATCTTACTTTTTGCATTATAATTTTCTTATCCATTCTGGAATTTTACATTAACATTTTTTTTATGTTTCAAAATATTCTGAGAAAGATAGTCATTTAACTGTAAAACGAGTTCCAGGGAACTCTGTGGTTGATACATACAATACACACAAACACAATTGTTAGATCATTATTGCAACATTTATAATAGAAATTGAAAAATGGCAGCCTGTACGAATAAGTATTGTGAAAGGGGTTTGTCCACAAAATGGCATCAAATTAAAAATACACAAATTTACTGACGAAATAAATGTAAAATTGTCCATTTTTCAACAACAGATTGTCTAAAAACTTCACTTCAGAGATCCTTTCCTTATTTTACGATTATTATTATACTTCAAATATGCAAAATATATCTATAACGATCACTTGTCAAATCTCATCTAATCTTAAAAAAAATATCTCTGGAGCAATTTAATTGGAGCTGAACCGCAGGTACGTTTTACGATCTTTTAAACAAACATTTGCCTAAGTACGGATCTTGTATTCTATTAATGATCTCTTATAGTTGGCTTTTCTTGTTAACATATATAATTTGGAACATTTTGTTTCCCTTATAATGTATAAATATAACGCACTATTTATATCTCTGTGAGGATATCCTCTACTTTGGCATGTCTATATCCTTAACAAAAGTTTCTGGAACCCTTCTCATTTCATGCTGTTCGGTTACGTTTCATCTCGCAACAGAATACTCGACCACTTCCTGATCTAAATTCTTGGTTTGAGATTTTTAAAACCTCATTTCGAAATGGAGGTATTTCATGAATCTCAAGTAATAATGAAGCCAATGAATATTATTCAGTTCATTATTGGATGAACCCTATATAATTTCGACAGAGTAGAATTATCAGAGCTAGTGATCTATTATAATGTTAGTCCTACTGTTACTTTTTTGAAGAACCCTGCTTATGAAGTGTGATGTCTGTTTATTATTTCTGGGTTAGGTATGGTTACAGTGAGAGTAGCGTAATTTTACTAGTAACGTAACGTTGAGCGACGTTGTGAGAACCAATTTTGAAAATGTAGCCTTAGAAAGGAAGGAAGGAAGGAGTGGTAGTTGAGTCGGTGTCCGCCACGCGGCGCCGCGGTCGGCGCCGAGCGCCGCCATTACGTCGCGTGTGTTGTGATTGGCCGAGGGGCGTGTCCGCGCGCGGGGTGGGGGGCGTCGTCGGCGGGGTGGGCTAGTGGTCGTCCGGCCGTCGGGCGGTGATGATGTGTGCGTAGTGTTCGGAACCGGCGTCACCACGGAGTTCCTCGCACTGAGCCAATGCCCGCTAGCTGCGCAAGGGTCTTGCGCCTTTGCCGCTGAGCCCACGGTGACGGCGACGCCGACGCCGACTCAGCAGCAGCAACACAGCGCCATGAGCCAGCTGGGCACCGTGTACGCCACCAAGAGACGACGCCGCAACGGCAAGAGGTACGCCACGACGTCAACTCGCGAAAATCCTTGCATGCCGCAGAGGACCCTTCAATTCTGGACACGAAAATCTCAGGGACCAGAAGAGGTACCTCCTACGGTCTGGCCAGTACAAATGACCTGTGAACTGGGCTCGAGCTCCAGCCACGCGAATCGTCTTTGTTGGTTACGAAAGTGTGTCAAAATTTGGAAAATACCAAAGCGAAGTTCCAAGCGACTTTCTTAGGTGTGCTTCGTGGCCTTCGCTGAAAGCTCCCGCACGTTGTCTAAGTTTGCGCGTGTCGCGGGATTCTATTCATTCCGGTGTGGACGTCCGCGAAATAGTTGTTCATTCCCGATATTCGTTTATGAGGATAGTTCACCATTCCAAGGGATAACGAAATATAGCGTTGTGCTTTATCAGACTGTCAGTAAACTGTTATTCTTCAAAATTTCCCTTTAACAACGGTTATTTAGTCGCAATATTACTCCTTTTTTCTTAACGGCGCATGCTGCCCGCATCGCGAATCGATACGGACTTGCAATTATGAAAAAAAATTAAATGAGTACGTTATGTTCATTTGACATATGTTTTATTTCTCATGTTCTCCACTGCGCTGTCACATTAAATTGTCGTCATGTTCTGACCGATTTTTAATCTTCCGTACACCTGACCATTATAAACAGTGGATAGCTGAAGGCCGTTCGTGGAAGGCATTGTTTAATAGAACATCACCCTTAATCCGTCGGCTGTACACACACACGCGCACACACACACACACATACACACACACGAAGCCAGGCTTGCACCAGGCAGCGCCAGGGAACTTTACAAATGGCTCCTGTCAACCGACGGCTTAATTTCTCATTAGGCATTACGGTAGCTTAGAGGGGGTGGCTTACTGATACTGCGGACAGTTCCGAGTTCTGCATCCAACGCATCAAAACTGTACTGGATGAGCCAATTTCAAATCAGTTCAATAATTCATATTCTAGAAAGAGTGCTTCAATAAAACTAGCCCTCGTTCAAAATTTAGTCCCTGATCTGTGAAAAATAATCCTGTACGGATTGGCTACGATCACGGATCCAATTAACCTTTATGCTGTAATTCTATATTTTTTTTAAAGTGTTACATGCAAATAAACTTCTAAACAAATTTCCACAAAACAATAGTTGAAGTTCAAGTTTGTTTTTGAACTTCATTTTGTGTTATTTTGTGATGAAGATGGTTGTCATATTACACAGGCGCAAGGCATTTCTTAATGCCGAAGTATAAAACGCGCCCTTCATCGTTTTACAATCAGTAGCTAATAATAATTAATAGTAAAGAATTTACAGAGGTTCAAAAACAGTTTTTCAAAAATTCTTTACAACATGAATATTCTGAGGCGCATTTTCGATACCCGTAATAAAGACAAAAGTGTGAACGGAATATTGTCGCCTTATACTGAAAGAAAAATGAGTTACGGATTAAATTCCCCGGGAGAATAAATTAGATAATAGTTTTGCGATAATAGTGACAGATTTATCGTAATTTGACTGCACTAAGTTGCAAACGTAACCATACTCCTAAACTATAATCTTATATCATCATATGTGGCCCATTCAACTGTCATACTTTCAAAACATTCCCTGACGCTGCAAAACTGAGGAGCATTGTTTGTGCAGCCGACGGCTACAGAATTACACAAAACACACATTTTTTTGGAATAAAAATCTTTTTTTGTTAATGTCATAAAATGGTTACTTTATTATGATTTTCAACATGAAATTCCATGAACTTGGAACAATGTTTACTTCGATAATGTCTGTAATTGTTTTTCTTAAGGAAATATGCGATTTTATTTATTAGGTTACTTTTTGAGATTGAGTTCGGAGTATATTTATCAATTTAGTGTATTTCTTAACATTACCATCTTCTAGAAAACTGAGCTAGTATCCTCTCTACTTAAAAATGTTATTAATGGTCTCATTACAGTAGGGTGCTAAATCATAACAATTATATCAGGCTGCCACTACTACAGAATATTCATTAACTCCAAAACGAATTGTTTTATCATTTTAGGGCATTAATTAAATTTTTAAGAAGGCTAACTAAAAGCACGGATGTCTGGACTGATATCTGATCGGAAATTGTTCTGCACTATTAGGATAATATGAATATTTACTCAGTGTGGATCCCCTAGAGGCCGTTGTTTCGGTAGCTCTATGGGACGGGACCCATAATTGGAAGATGCAGACGTATACTTTCCCATTGGTCGCGGGAATCTTCCTGGACCGGTCATTTTCCTCCCAAACCCGCACCTCATTACGTTTAATGGCCAAATAACACAAACAAAATTTTAGTTCCTTTCACGCTTTTTGCATAATTATACGGAGGGTTCACTTATAAATTAAATAAACACGGGTTTTAGATTATTCTCGTTGCCGCGGAAGAACAAAAGCGCCTGGTTTTTTTTCGTCCGGCGGAGGCGCTTCGTCAAGTTTCCTTCTTATTCACTATTTTCTTGATTCATTATTACAATTATCTCGGCAGCATATTAGTTTCGCTTAGATGACGCGATGTTAGTGTCTCGCCATTTCTAATCTTTCCTGTGACACGAAATGGAATCCTTTTCTCAATTACTAGGACTGGAAAAAACGTTAATTTATTAGCTGTAACAGAACATTAAGATAGAAAAACGCCATTAATACAGTTCTTTGAAACCTGACGCAAATTAGCGGAAAAATTCCGTTTAAATTTTTTTAAAAAGACGTCATGTTTTTAACTTGGTCCGAAATTGCAAAAATATTACAATCCGTGTTTATTTGAGAAAAATAGATCACAATGAGTACGCTTGCTTTTAATTACTATACTTTTTTAAGTGACACTACTCTTGTTGTCTGAATAAATTATAGGCATACATAATAAATTGTTTGATTCTTGGTACTGGTTTAAAATTTTTTAAGGCAATATAATGATGATATCATAATTTTGTGACGGACATATTACATTCAATAACATTTTTCATGTGGTTTTCCGGTAATATAAACTTGAAAATACGTAGAATTTATGATAATAATTTCTGTCGACGTTCACTCTAAGAAGATTGAAGAGTAACTGAATTTACTTAAACTGTTTTCGTAATTAATTAATCATATAAAAACTGCAAAGCATAAATTCAGTGTCTATAAATGTCAGAACATGAATAAAAATAGATTTGTAATAATGGCCACAAAGTTTTCTGTAATATCCTAAATTATTCGTTAACCGTCATGAAGTAGTTACATTGTAAACAAGTCATGACTTTCTCACGCGATATTTTTCAGTTGTTCAGCCACTCCTCTGCTTCAAACTAAAATTATCCTATAAATGTATTGAATACTTGGCATTCTTGAAGTTTATGTACGGAACATGTTTATAATATTTCAAGAAGTGACGCACGTTATGTTATTACTCTGAACCTCCGTTTTTTACGAAAGTCTAAAATGTTTGTAAAAGTCTGGAATTGCAAAATTGAACGTAAATGTTAAGAAAATGAAATACAGTAAACTAATAATTTTTTTATTTCTAAAATGTAGAATAATACAACCCTATCAACGGCTATGACATCTCATAACATTAATGAATAATCATTTTGAAATTATCTGTGCAAGTGAATGGAGTCTTATTTTATTTTTTGTGAAATTGGAAAATAAAGTTAAACTTTTTAATTCTGTTCGGATGAGCAACAGCCAAAACAATTTAGAAAATGTAGGTAGTGCAGTTCTGTGAGATAATTCCTGAAAATAAATGTTTTAATGAAATTTCTTCAAAGAATACAAGTGCCACTA
Source organism: Eucriotettix oculatus (assembly GCA_034510155.1). Lineage (NCBI taxonomy): Eukaryota > Metazoa > Arthropoda > Insecta > Orthoptera > Tetrigidae > Eucriotettix > Eucriotettix oculatus. The sequence goes on from CM067380.1 coordinate 29,380,785, forward strand.
TAATACTGTTGAATTAATTTTGCAGTTGTTAAGTAGAACGAACAGAGGCTATTTTACTTTGTGTCCAGTTTCAAATAAATGGTATGTTTTGCTTTCCTGACGAGTTATCACATTTTTGTGTTATTAAAACACGAAAGTTTTCCTTGTTGTACAGCGGCGTATAATTATTCTAATTACCACGATATAAGTTGTGAAGATGTTTGTATTTATCAAAGTAGCAACCGGTAAATATTATAATTTCGGACATTTAAAAAATTAATTTCACAGAATACTAGGTTTAGTACCATCATAGATTCATTTTTGAAAATACTGAAACGTGTTACAAAATTTTCGTATGGTCCGCGCTAAAATGTCGTCTAGGTCATGTGGTCAGTTTTGTAATTCTATAAAGGAGTTATAGGAAATTCCGTGTCTTGTAAGTGGGTCAGACTGCATTCCATCTCATTGTGTTCCCTGGACAGAATGTAGTCGCATGTTCAACACTCAGCTATCACATTACATTTAGATATTATCGCATTAAGCAGAATTCTTCTTTTAAAATATTGCTACATCGTGTAACAAGGTAATGGAATTTTATTTTAGTATAATTATGTTACATTAAAACGCAAAATAGGTAAACAGCGTACAAGGATGAGGCCTGAATCCGCGATCTTTAAACGTGCGTGTGTGTTGCGTATGACGTCTGATATTTCTATGAAAGGAAGATTAAATATTAGTTTGAACAGTTTGTCGAAGACGCTTTTAAAGCTTAAAACGTGTATGAGGACGAACTTGATTTTATTTTGACCAATATATTTTAATTCTTATAGTTGCATTTTTATTCCTGTCTTCGCTGAGATTCTTCATATTATTTTATAGCGTTTTATTCGTTGCGCGAAACGTTAATTCCAATCCCCTAATTTCTCGTGCGTGATTACAGAGAGTTTGCTATTATCTTTAATATTTTTCTCTTAAAGTGCGAAGATATTAACGTCAGCTCGCTCGTCGACTGAGCAAATACCTTTACATTATTAATTTAGTCGGCAAGAACTGTATCGTGAAAAATGATTTTGGATTATATTTAAGAAGTAGAAAATTTTTTATTCGGTTGGGCAGTTAATTTTGTTCAAAGGTCGAATAGTGTTCAATTGGAATTTTCACTTCAAATGAATGTAAGTGTATTAGCGGCTTGATAAAAATTACTTGTAGCTTAAATAGTTTGTCCTTAACGTAACAAAGTCTGCATTCCGATTTTTCTTCTGGCTGTTTTTCTTAACTATTTGAATTCCCAAAAGACCCTGGGTAACATATTTACGTGACTCTTCACTTACATGGAAATATTTGGTACTTGAGGATATATGTAATTAATAATATGCGCTTCCACTTGTCTCTGTTGTATGATTATAAGTTTATTTTTTTAAATTCGGTGCCACGGTATCTCTCGAGTCCTTGAGTTGTTAAAGAATTTTTAATCAAGGCTGTCTTATCAGTAGAATTGGAAGGTGGAATTGTTGAGAACCACCGGGGAATAGAACGAAATACAACGCGAATGTCACGGAGAGAGATGGAGAGAGAGAAATGAAATAGGAAAGAAGGAAAACGTTCGTTTTGGAAGGTGACCCTCTGCGTGTATTTTCCGAGTCTGAGAGCAGGGAAAGCGAACTTGGAACTGCACCGGCAAGGCCACGTTCAGATTATTTGTCTTATATAAAAGAAAGTTATTTGGTATATTTCCCATCGACGGGGCATCTATCACGGAAACCTATTTCTGAGATGAATGATCGATGCCCGCATAAATGCAGAAATGAGAAATACCAACGAATCAGATGTTTGTTGAGCAGTTATACTTAATATATGGGCCCGCGTTCTGCAGCCATTACAAAATGTAATTCTGTAATGCATACACTTTTTTGGTCGACGGAATAAAGTTTAGCGCGTGTTCTGACTGAACATAGAAGTTTTCAGTATATAACAGCAATCGCGAGGCGAAGTGAAGAATTCTAAATTCCTTAGGGTTGAGGATGTCATTCTATTCGTAACAGACAAACCAAAAACGTAACTATCCTATCAGCCGAATTTAGAAATAAGTTTATAATTATTGGAAGGTAGGCAACCAGTGTCTCACGATTTATTCTTCACTTCATTTTGTAAATAGATATAAGGTTTTTCAATAAGATCGGGTCGTGTGTGAGGTATTAACGAAATTATTTATTAATTTAAAGTCTCTTTCAAACAAAAAAATAATTTCGTTAATACCTCACACAGAGCTTATTTAAAAAGCCTATATAATCTTGTTTAATTTATGCGTGGTTCTGGAAAATTCATGTTCGTATCTCCTCTACTTAACTTTTCACCGTCTCCTCAAACGTTTCTAGAAATTGTTGCATAGTCCCCAAATCAGCTCCGAGAATGTTAATAAATTTAATATTGTATCCGCTTTAAAATTATAATAATAATACGTTCAGCTTGTTTTATTCCATTTCAACATCCACCTTCCCTTATTGAAAATCCCTAAGTAATGTTTTGTGGGGAATTCATGCTTGTATCCCCTCTACTTAACTTTTCATCGTCTCCTCAAACATTTCTAGAAACTATTGTTGCATAGTCCTGAAACCAGCTGTTGATAATCTTAATAGCTCCGGGAACTGTTAATAAATTTCATATTTTTCGCATCATAATCGGCCTACTACATTGACAAAATATCTTCTTTTTGGTGATAGAGTCGTTCAGTTACTAACAATCAAGTTGTAGAGTCAATTTAAAGCAACCGAGCGAGTTCTTTTTACACGGAAAGAATAATTTGATAAAGAATAACTTTTGATTAATTTTTTTTAATTTTGCGTTTACTTGTTTACGTTTACAAATTTCGTTCGTCAGCAACATTATGCACTGAAATGTTTTCATTATATGCGTAATTACTGCGCGCTTTTTCATTACGGTATGTCAAATAGTATGGAGGTGTTATTAGTCGGATTCCCGGTAAATGGATTAAAGAAAAAATTAATGTAAGCTCATGCATATGTAGAAACGAACGCATGTAATGTAGGAGGTCGTTAGCGCGACACAACTTTGGGAAGTTGGGGCGTTTTCCCAGTCAACAATATGGGAACAAATGGGATGGAAATGAATTAAATGTGCAGAGGCTGCTCAGGTTAATTAAAGAAGGGGAATCTTGCGTCAGTTAGGTAATTAGTCGCGCCGGGGGTCTGGTAATATGTATGAGATGTCTCTTAGTGCACTTCGGGGACCTGAGAGACGCAGTGCAATCTCGGTCAAAGCTGTCCGTTTTGCAAAACTCCGCGCTCGGTCATCTCTTTTGCATTGGCTTCCGCTTTGCTCCTTCTATTTACCTTTACCACTATCACGATCTAAACCCAGCTGTATTTCCGTTCACCGCACTGATATTGGACGACTACTTAATTAATTGCATTTTAAATTCAACCAAGCTGATTACTATCATAAACGTCGCAGTTACAGGTCTATATAAATAGCTTGATGTTATCGAAGTTTATTCGGTATAATTGATTAATGTGTAATCTCGGGGTTCCCCTTTGATATGTAAAGAATTTCCGAGTTCCATGAAATTTTCAAATGTCCAAATATTCGTAATAATTTTCTGCATCGTATTTTTATTTCATTCAATAAAAAATATAGAAAGCCTTCAGGCTTCAACAGGACAATTTTTTGTATTCTCGGTCAAAAAAATTTACATGAAGGCAAATAATGTTTACATTGAATAGCGTAAAGAGCTTCTTTATAAGAATCATAATTATTTAAATGCTTGAGAATATTTGTGGTGCCTCTGTGGACCGAGGTCACTGTGACATACTTACGTGATGACAGGTTTCAATTCCCGGGAACCTGCTGATGATATATTTGTGCAAACGGCTTTCACTGTTCACAAAAATACAATTTCGGATCGTACATGTGCTGTGCCGCATAAAGAATACATCGAGCAATTATTTCGATTTGATTGTTATCAGTAAGCAACGCGGTGTTTAGAACACGAGGTCGATACATGCCGCTATCAGTAAGACAAACGATCAAGCGGAATCGCGTATTAACACGTGCGAACCTTTCTTACTCCCTTCATCGCCGAAGCGCGAACCATTTATCAGATTCTGGGCGATGACGTTATCGGAGAAATTTTGTGACAGGTTCAGTAACATACGTCTCCAATATAAGACGACATTCCCAAATTCCACATTTAATCACCGTTGTATATTTAATTAAGTTACAATATTGTTCGTCTGTTCAATTTCCTGATTTACTGAAGACTCCTGGGGGCTTGACAAAATTTCATACCAATTTCGGGAAGTGACTCGGAGTGTGAATATTGCAATGTGATATGTTAATGAGAGAAAGAAGCCTAAATTTTACCCTGTTTATTTCATCGAATTCTCTATCTTTGACAACGGAAATCCGGAAAAAATTTCAATTACTGCATTCCTATCCGAATTCACTCCAGCTTAATAGTTTTCAAATAACATATAATACAGTTTTTTGCTGGTGTGCTGAGTCCAAAACATTTCTTGTACTGAACATTCAGATCGTCGGATTTACGTACTTCCAAAAAATTATGTGGCGGACGTAAACGGAATGATTTATTAAATTCTTGATTAGATTATATTTATTTTCGGTAGATTTTTACAAGGAAAACTTCAAAATTGAGATAAGATTCAAGTAATTATTCATAATGTTGTATCTTTAATTAATACTGAAATGCGAAAATAGTTCTACTCGTTAAATATTTTATAATAAGTATCAAGCTATTAATAATTAATTTTTAAGTACTTCATTAAGATACAAGAATTATAATTAATGAATAAATGAATTTATTAGACTTGGTGGCGGAAATTTTGGAAACTAATTTAAATAGAAGCATAAAAACAGTAATCAGTTGTCCTCAAAATATAATTTAACCTTCCTTGGCAACAAACACGTCGCTCAAACTCCATTGCTCTTTTCAATGCTTCAGTTTCAATTCTTTATAATAACTTTGGAACTTGTTTCTTTTCCCCTTCATTTTGCATCACTATCACTTCCCTTAAATATTACTGTATAATGTAAATTTCTACAATTAACTGTCGAACCATTTAGAATAGAACATTTTCCAACAGCCATCCCAATTTCACTGGGTTTTTTTTTGGAAATAATCACCCATCTAGTAAACTAGCTAGTTTTTTATTTCTAAGCTAAATCACGTCCATGGATTTTGAATTGCCATATTCTTACCCTTCTTCTCTAATATTTTTCACTCAAGTTACGTGATATTTTCATTAGCATGATCTTACGCGTACAAATGTAACTGACGTTTACTGAGTTTTTTCCCGGTGCTCCATTCGTTTTTATTAAGGGAACGCAGCAAGTGTTACACTAAGACTAAATAATTTGTAATATATTCAATTAAAAGATAAGAATTAAAACTTCATATACTGATGCTGACTTACATAATTTCATTTGCCGAGTAGAATTGAACGGGCGTGATGTTTAATATATTATGAATTATTTATATTTTGAGGGCATAAATTTACAGTTAATTGAAGGAATAAACATGTTTCGAATCGGGCAATTCTCGCAAGACTTTTCGCTCTTTTTCGCTCTTTTTCGGATATTTCAGGAAGTGTTATGCAGGAGGTGGTTCTCCTCCATTGCGATACCTTTCAGTCTCTTAACACGGCTTTTTTTTTTCAATTGGTGTGAAATGACAAATTTAGTTTGTACTGATCTGCGAACAAATCAGCGAGTCATGCAGCGCTGCCATCTAACCGTCAGCATCAGAACCTCAGAACCGTCAACGTTGAATTTGTCTTACACAGGCAATATTGAAGGTGGTAAATTGAAGCAACCCCCAACAGTGTCAGTAACATTGGTCAATATTGCACCTTACTTTCCATAATATCAGACCATTTCTATAATGATTCATCAATGAGTGATTGTGAATATATTCTTGTAATTGCGAAGGAGCCGGAGAAAAGTGTGAGTCAGATCTGATTGGAAAAGCGTTCGAGTAATGGACATGGATAAATACTCGTTGAAGTCCCACATGATTGCCGATTTTTTAACGAATGTATGAATAACTATTTCAGGATTAGTTTGCGATTGTTTCTACACTGATAAAATTGCAACATACAGCAATGAAGGTTATTGCGCAATTTACTACTTACACGAACAATAATATAGACAGGACTCCAGTAGAAATATATTCATTTTAATTTTCGTCAATTTTTCGATCTATATTATTGTTTCAATATTTCCCTCACACAATTAAGAAATTGAGCAAAATCTATATTGACTTAAAAATATTGACCGTGTAATTTGAACTTTAGATACAAGTTCAATGCGATTTAATTTCAGCAGCTTTATTCTGATGTTGAGTTTAATCAGATGTATCATTGTTCAAACATTTCAATATGAACATCTACATTCAGTTTGATGGCCTTTGACTGAGCTTCAGTTGGAAGAAAATCTACCCTCTTTGAACATTCCATTTTATGATTTATGTAATTTTCACCTGTTAAAATTCACTTCTCCAAATCAAAATAGAACACAATAATTCCTAACCCATTTAAGGCTAAGAGCTTACTGCGAATTTAACTACCGAAACGAAATTCCGCCATACACGTAATTCCTCCTTCATTATTTTACGTACTTCTACAAAAACATTATTTACTTTGTTAATATGTATACATTTACATTCATAATTGTGCGTATGTTTATATGGAAAAGTAAATATAGATTTGTTAGTACTACATTATATTATATTGTATTTAAATTATGATCACTAATCACATCATTAACTCTCCTGAGAGGAAATACGGCTCCATGATATATTTAAAAGTGTCAAAGACGGTTCACCATTAAATTTATTAATTTAGTTGATTAAGTTTTCTTTTTAAAGGTGTTACGGACAATTCTTCATTAATTTGGGTTAGGGTTTAATACACTACCAAGCGTCCGTAAGCAATAAATTTAAATCTAGTTTCAGCGTTATTATTGTTTTCTTCGCAACGTTTCAAATGTGAAGTTCATTGCGGACCTACGTTTCACGTTTAGAAGTTTAGAAGACAATAATCAACGAAATTTTTGGTTAGCTATTCTCTGATAAAATTTTTATTTAAAAAGTATATTACAGGAAATATACATACAATATTTATAAAGACTCATAAAAAAGAAGAGAAATCATCAGATCATGCAAAAAATAGTCATAAGTTTAATAGGTGGAAATAAAGTCGATTTAAGTTTATCATGTTTCCGATACGCTTTTTCGGTTTGGGTAATCTTCTTCATGAAGGGAATGTATTAATTTACGTATTTATGTCTTGAGCGTATTAGGTTTATCAGACTGTTAGTGGATAAATAGTGTTATACAAACTCTGGGATTCATAAATAATTTGTAAGGTTTCGCCATACAGTTTGCTATATTCACCCTAATTTTCAGTGCCTAATTATTTTTTTAAAAATCTCTCTTATCTAAACAAAATTTTAAAAATCATGTTTAGTTTCAACTATAAGCTAGGCGACGTATTATCAACACAATGTTATTTTATAAATAGTACGAAGTACACAATACTTAAGAGAGTCTTGTAATAATAATTAGATCAGTGAATGTATGGCCAACTGCTGCCCGAAAGCTTGCAAGAGAAATAAATTATTGAAGAAACTGGTGAAAGTTATACAGTTCTTTTATTACTATAATTATGCCTTAAGTCTAAAACTGGCATTACAAACCAAAATTGTGGTTTCTATGTTGAATTTTTTTATATTCTCTCCTTGAGCGTCTTCTTACGTTGTGATTTACGAATCCATTTTTCTGAAGATTAGTCAAAAATTTACGATTTTCCTCTGTTGTCAGGTTTGAAGTTAGTAAATATTATTTTGGAACATTTCTATGGCTTCTTTCGTATTTACAACTCAAATTAAAATTAAATGAAAACAATACACTATTCATTAATGACGAATACTTCTTGTGGCTTGTCTGTGCTCGAAAACCGGGGTTTAGACTGAATGATGCTAACCACGTGCTACTCCAAGATAATCCAGAATGTTTCATGGTAGATCACAGTCTGGCTGTAGCGCCATTACAGACGAACAAAATTGCCATAAATAGCTTTGAGATTTTTTTACGATTACTCAAAAAGATGGTGCTTATATCTGGTAAATCCTGTTTGTATGGCTCATGCCTGTCGGAGACTGGGAACGGTGTATCAAGATTTAAACTAGAAACCGATGTGTTCTAGAACTAACTTCTCTCCCATGCCATAATTCAAACAGGAACATGCGTGCAAAAAGTTTCGAATTTCCCTGAATTTCTGAGCGCGTTACAAAATCTATTTATGGCTTTTATCATTTACGAGGAATAGATGACCTTTCAGAATTGAAAGCAGACTTCCAGGAACATGCTGGCTGAGATTCTGGAAATTGATATGCAGTGAGCTGGCGGCGTCGGCGTCCGCGTTGGCGTCGGGGGATGCAGTATTACTAATTTACTTCCCCTGCTTCGTAGGTGGAACATGAGTGTGCTGAGCGATAATTACAGGATTTTTGTCGCGTATTCAGCGGTGAAGCGGCGAGGGAGTGGCGTTTCGATCGCATCGCATCGCATCGCAAAGCGGCGCCGCCGCCAAGTACTCGCACTCGCACTCGCACTCCAGCCTACATGCGATCGTTCGACACGTCTTCCAAATTACACCGCTAACAAATTGAAAAAATAATAATAGCGAGATAGGAAGGGACGCTTCGGTCCCCGAGGAGGAGTTCATCAGCCCGCAGAGAGATGTCTCTCTCGCCGTAATAGCAATTAGCGTTAGCCTTAGCGTGTTAGTGCCAGCGCAACCACGCCCCTTACCCGCACTTCATCTATTGCGAATTCTTTTTGTTAATTTACTGAAATAATATTTTCCACGTTATTATTCCTACCTGCACGTTTCACTGTAAATTTCCTGTTTTAACTCGTGGGTTTGTAAAGCAAAAGGCAATTTCAATAAGATGATGCCACATAGAAAAGGCGCTACTTCCTAAATAATATCAAATCAATATCCAAACAACAAATTAAAAATTAAAGAAAGCTAGGGTGAGGTATGAAAACGGCAGAATTATTCAGAAAAAAATTTACGATGGAGAAGCATGTAGAAAAAAAAGAATGAAAACGGCGGAATTATTTATAAAAAATTCTGATGGAGAAGCATGTAGAAAAAAAAGAATGAAAACGGCGGAATTATTTATAAAAAATTCTGATGGAGAAGCATGTAGAAAAAAAATCAAATATTGTCGCTAAGAACAAATCCAGTTTTGAAGAAACAAGTAGAAAAATAAAAAGTGTTAGAACTCTCAAAAATGTAGAAATATCGATTAATGAATAATATAATCCCTTCAGTTAAATTCCAAGGGTTGTTTATTATTTCAACTACTTTAGAAACCTATATATTTCTTTCCTAACTTCAGAATATCAATCGATCGTCTCAATGTCGTCATTAAGATGGCCGGATCTCGGATTTGAAAAATTGGTTGGTTAATTTCTATCCTTTCCACGGGAATTATAATAAATCGACTCCGCGGGGTGTTTCGCCATTTCTCCGAGTCACCGATCCGCTAAGTCTTTTAACTGCCTTTGGAGAGAAAGGAAAGTCTGAAAAAAATTAAAGTACAGGGCTTTACTGGAGGTAGTTTGGAATTCAGCTCGCATCTTCCAAACAGAAATTCGAATTTACATTTCGGATACACGCGATTCAGTCCATATTCGTCCAATTATGAAAAGTATATTTATTTTATGTAAATGCTTACCTCAAACTCACTTCATGAATATATTCCATTTGCTACATTAAATCAAGTAGAGTAGATTCCGCCGAGGGGTTAAGTTTAGTATTCTGAGAGACGACATTTCACGACGTTGTAAGTCCAAAAGGAAGCCTCGCAGAATTGTCACCCATCACAACCAAACAAATTGTTTTATTTTTTCCTCAAAGAATTGGCTGATCGTCATATACGACTATACGATTATCCTGTCATCGCCACCTCCTCGCGATTTCGTAGCTTGTTATGATTTGAATTAATTTTTAGAAAAGAAGCAAATCCACTTATGTGAATTTTATTAGATGATTTCAGCTACACGATCATCTCAGTAAAATTTTGCAATGATAAATGAATGTGACTTGTGGTTTCTGAAGCCTAAAGTGTTCCACTTTCTAAGACGCGATGCTAAAGCACCTGCTATTTCCTAGCTCTACTTACAGTTACCATATAAATAATTGTCCAGCTATAGATCTCCGAGACAACAAAAATTTCAGAATGAATTACTAATTAGGCAAAAACCTAATTGCCGTTGTAAGTCTCGGTAATTAGAAAGAATCCTTCAGGCGGGCAACAGGCTGACAGATGACGCGTGATTTATGGCCCCGCTCAACAATTAACATCAAATTTAAATATGGCGTCACATGATTAAACGACTTTTAATAGTCGAGTCGCGAGCGCCTTTCGGAAGCAAATCCCTTTCGTATTTTGCAGCTCTCGTAACGAGGAACAGGAAGTCTAATCTAGCTGCCGAACAAATGTTAAGATGCAGGAGCGGCAGGTGACCAGGGTTGTCCACAATGACCATGAACGGTCGTCGGGAGTCAGGTCAGGTCACTTCACTCCACTCCAGAACCAAGTGTCGAAAGGCTTGAACGTAAAGAATAACTCCCGTCGTCTGAAATAATCAGCCGCGTGAATAAGGCAACAGTCCTATCCTTTATCCCGATGCCTTGACGAGGAACTTCGACCTTGGCTTTTTTCTGCTGCGTTACCAGCATTATCGCAGTCACCTGGTGCACTTGTCAAGGCTCCACAAAGGCGCCATCATCGCAGATGTTTTGTCAACGCTGACACGCGGATGATTCTTTTACAAAGACTCTCCTAATTTTTTTGCGTGACCTAATTGGCGGTCTCCTTAAAATGGAGGGTCCGTATTGTTGCGAATAAAGAGTTTCCTAAGATTGAGCAAGCGAAACCATGTGGTGGATCGGTGAGGTCATCGTCTATCCACTTCCCGTCCTGACAACCAGACAAATTCACTACTCAAAACCGTTCCGAAATTTTCAGCTAACAAAAAGTCAAACTGAGGACAGAATCGTCTCATGACCGTGACACGTCTACAATACTGGTTAGTAATTAATATATTCACATAAACGTAAAAGTGACAAATTATTATTTCTCAAAAAAACATTTGTTATTAAGAACCGAAAACCCATTACACATAAATAAATGTACTTTTTTGGAATACTTCCGACAAATTATGGTTCTTCCGTGATCTCTAGAAGCTTCATTTCATAATGATCAGATACATCTTCAGTCGTTACTCACGAGGCTACAATCGTTTTTGTAACATTATACGCATTATAAGGTGCTTTATATTTATTAATATCCGTTATGGCCTCCAGTTACATTTCCCGGGTTCGAATCCCGTCCTTAAGACTGAAGGAGAACCGACAAACTGATCAGAAGTCCAAAATGCGTTTGAAGGTCTACTATTTGGAAACAGATCGAAAATCCTGAGCTTATAAAACCAAAATAACGTAATGAACTACAAGTGCTTCAAAGTTATAAAGGCATTTAGTAGTATATTTTTAATTAGTAGGTCTACAAAAATTAACATTATAAATAACATCCTCGAGAAATGACAGAACATTAGTCTACACCCGGGTTCATCATAGTCGTCTGCTTGGAACTAATGGTTGCCATCGTTTATTGTCATCTACTGGTCATGAATATTTAATTCCTGCATTATTATTACTTATATTGCCTTTACTCTGGTGTTGTCAGTCTCGTTGGTCTCCAGGTTTCGGTGATGCGCCAAGAATTTGGGCAGCCCTGGCGCGAGTTCGCCTAATTAAGAAGCGAGTTGATTGCGCACGTCAATTAGAATCAGCAGCTGTGATATTGCCACGGCCTGCAGCTATAGTCTAATGCATTCCAAATGAGTGGTTAAATATTTTAAGTGTAACTAGGCGCGTGGTTCGGTGAAACCTGATCTCAAGCTCAAGTGTTGACACTCGGTGGATGATAACATTAGACTAAGATTTATTCGTTCCATTAGTCCGCTGCTGACAAAATAAGACAGGATGGTGCACAGGTCGCCAGGTAATTTTATGCATACATGCAACAAGTGCACGAGTTGGAAATTACATAAATGAGAAAAATGCTATAAACTCAACACTGTCAGTATTTAGTTGTTAGATAAGTACATGCTGATAAAGACGATTGTGAGAGCAGTGGAGATGGAAACAATCACCAACGTGAACTAATATCGACTGATTTTTATATGAAGTTATGAAATATTTTCCCCCGTTCATGGTCCAACAATGACAGAAATGTGCTTATCAGATCAGAGAGGGGGAACTCGCCCTCTCGGAAACAGCCATAAAATTTCAGTTCACGTTCCTGGCTCATAACAAATTATTAGAAAAGATTTAAAAGGTTCATATTCACTGGGAACTACTACTACTGTCTATCATCATGTCATAAATGTCCATGAGTATGTGATCGTATGGAAGTGCCTAATGAGTCTAATTGTTAATGGGACGTTAAAATAAACTAAAATAAATGGCAGAGGAGAGCGAAAATAATGTCTAATTCATTTCTAATATTGGCTGCAGCTTGAATAATAATGCAATACTTCGCCATCTTGTTTCATCGGCGATGACGTTCAGTCAACCACATATCCCTTTCTTCTTACTTAAAAAATGTGCAAGAGATACGGCGTATTTATTTCTCTGCTGTTGTGACAAGCTTCAGCTCCAACTTCGGGAAATGAGGTTTCCTCTCTGTTGATCATATCTTGCTAATTACTGTTTCTCTTTGTTAGTGAGTTGCGAATAAAGTCGTACACTTGAGGATGATGTTGCAATTTATGATAATGCGCGCGCAATAATTAATTTCTTCCGCGATAAAAATTTTATGAGGTTATAAAACATATAAGGGCTAACCCCGGTGTTTATCGTGCGAACCTTTGCAACTTTGCTGCTCGGCGGGACGTGGCTTCGATGCTCGCTCAGCTCTCAGCTTTTATACTACACCCGTGCTATTGTTTACTGTACTTCACCTATACAACAGTCAAAAGTGCTTACAACAAATGGATTTTCAACTTAGTATATGATAATAGATTACCCAAAAGATTATTTCGTTTCGGAAGAGGCAACGGGTTATATTGCTATCTATAAACTGCAATGCTGCTGAACGTTTAATTTTGTAAAATTAGTAGCTTTATTTCAGTCTTATTCTCCGGACTGAAACGTGGTGACACGTGTACATTTTTCAGCTAAAAAAAATACGGTAGTACCGACTTATTTTTTGTTTATTGGTTCCGGTTCCGTATATTCTATCAATTACTGCCCAGAATTTCAGAACGTCTTGAGCCATATAGTAATAAAATATACAACTAAACAGCACATTAAAATAATACTTATAAAATAAATTAAACGAACAGTTATTTAAAAAATATTTTAATCGACTACGGTTCTGTAAAATAGCTTGTGTAATGTACAGAAACTTCCACGAATAAAACATTTTTAAAATGTCTTTTTTGGTGGTCGTTAAATTTAAATTATTAATAAAAACTGACGTTAAAATTTTTATATACGTTTAAATAGTAAACCGAAGTATTCTGATTTAAATTAAAATTTATTTCTCATACGTCACATTAAATAAATGAGGTTCCGGCTCTTTAAGCCATAGTCACGTATAATTCCAACTTAAAACAAAGCCAAAACACTACATATACTGCTTTTACAGTAATCAGAACGGTTTTATGAACACTTCTTACAGTTTTTCACTTTATATTTGAACAACTTCAGACATATTCTTGGAAAATAAAAATTGCTATTTAATTTTTTTTATAAAAATGTATAAATGCGCTATAAAATATCCTCTGAATGTTTTGGGTCGATTAAAGCCCGGCATTTAGGGTTTTGAAACCAGATAAAAAAAGAACTAATTCCTTGCTAGTATGCGTTGGATTAGAGAATGTTTACAGATACCAGTTGAAAGTATTTCTTCCTTAAATTCTCTTTATTAGTGAAAAGTTGCTGCCGGAACATAGGTAAATGCATCTCTTGCGGTTTTTCTCGCGAGAATTTGATTAATATACTGAGAAATACTGTTTTTCACGCTGAAATAGGTTCTCTCCGTTTCATAAACATGTTCCCGGGCTTTTAATATCTCGAGGCGTATCATTTCCGTAGGACCATTGCAGACAAAACGCTTTAAAAAGCACCATATTTTACAGCGTGAAGAGTGAGACATAGTCGTACGCTATATTACTTACTTACCGGTAATTCCGTTTTATACCTGCTCGTCTCGTCAATTTCCATTCACTCGCCGAAGAAAACGGGATTTCCGTTGAGCAGTAAAAACTCGGCTGCATTTGCTGTAACCTTTGAGAGGCGTTTCCCCGCGAAAAATTATCAAACTGTCTTCAGCTAAGCAAAATACTAAGCTTACCTACCTGTGCCTGCTATAAGCGCTTCAGCTGGACAGCGTTTGTATTATTTTGCTCCTCCCTTAATTGCATCACCTCCGAAAGGATGTTATTGTAGATAATGACGCCAATTTTTTTATCGACCGCTGTCCATAATTGCCTTAGCGTTAAGACCTTCGTTTCTGGTGGCATTTGATCCCGGGACCCTTGAATGTCATTATCTTACATGTATAATAAAAGAGCCTACTCTGACATGCGAATCGTCACCCGAAGCTGGCTGTGACACGACTGTAATATTTGTCACTCCCACCACTCCGGTGTATTATTTATGAGAAACGAAAAATGAATTTTATAACTTTACACTATTTTATGGACTATTACAGTATTAAAGTACTATTCATTGGTCCTCCGCTACTTCAGCAACACGAAAGAAACAGGGCATAACGGCGAAGCAATCGCAAACTACTGGAACCGAAATGTATGAAATACGACGTAACTGTAGAGACAACGAATTAAATTTGAGGAATTACATCAATTTCTCCGCGGTTTGAATCAAGTCAAACTGCGGTGATAAGATTTACTTTCCATGCTTTCCTACTTAAATGATGGTTTGAATAATTCCGGAAATAGATTAGTGTTCAAAGATGTCGCTGCAGAATGTTCAAAATAAGCGTCGGAATATTTAGCCTTTAATGCTGTGATCTTGTCCCGTTACACCTTCAGACGTGGAGATTTTTGGCAGAGATATCGCCATTCTGTTAATCAGTTTGAGTTTCAAGTGTGCTGGGGATTTGCCAACTCAAAGACCCAAGCCCAGGAATCGAACCCGGGACCTCTGTAGTACAAGGCAGTGACGTCAGCCAGTAAGCAAAGAGCTCGGCTAAATGCTGTGACATTCACCAAAAACATATTCCACACAACTGTGAAAGAAATTACTTGAAATAATCAGGTTATTTCTTATACATTGATGGCAGTATTTGTTGCCGTTAAAATATATTCGCCTGTTTTATTTAACAATTAAGAAAAATTACCAGGGTAAACGTAGCCATTCTTTATAAAACTAGCGAATGTATTAAATCAGATTAGTGACACAGAATAACCCATTGAGGATGTGCTTTTTTGAGTGTGCCAGGTTACATGAGGGTATTTACACGGAGGCAGCATAGGAAGGGGGAATGCGGAAGGGAGAACAAGGCAGTTGAGAAGTAACTAGGGACCTCGGGCTATAGCAAGTATTTAACTAAAAGTGACGCAGAGCAAACCCAAGAAACCAGCAGCAAGTAGGTCGGGCTCTTAGTAATTGTCCGACGCCTTTCCGATAATGAATTATTATTAAAAAGATTGGAAACCACTGCAAGAAACCTTAAGTAATTTAGTTGATTACAAGACCTCTCTGAATACATATAATATATCTAACAAAATAATATTTTAATTGTCTTTTTAAATTCGATTTTGTCTTCATTTACACCTCTTAAGTCAGTCGGATGGTAGAGAATATTGGTGTATAACATAAGTTAATAAATTTTAGTAAACGATATTGTCTGTTTTTGCATTAATTAATTCAGCAGACGTTATATATATTTAATTAATAACTGCTAAGGATATTCGTGGTACTCATAGTTGTAAGAGCCGTGCCAGCTTCGAACCCGGGACCGCTGTGCCACGAGGCAGTAATTCATTTGTGTGTCATCGTTATTATATTGGTGCTCATTATATAATAAACATTTCAATAGCAATAACCCATTCAAACTGAAGTGTATGCTCCAAAAAAATCCAATCGTCATATAATGAATTTATTTTTGTTCTTTTTAAATTGAATCAATCAAGTGGTGACGGCGGAAAATTTGAAGATGGGTCTGGTTTATGAGGCAGGTATCTTTCAGTGAGTTCCATAATATTATATATATGCCTCGATATTCAGGATCAAATCCTTGGCTGTACCCAAGGTATCAAGTATGTGTACTCTGTCGGTATATAGATCATGTCTTCGTGTAGTACTTCAAGAATGTGGATTAGCCAAAGACTACGAATAAGCGTTATTGGAAACTGCGTACGAATTTTTCAGAAGCAAACCTAGCACTTCGGAAAGGCCCTACTTATTTTTTTGTTACCCAACGCGAGTTTAGTAAATTAAGTAATTATTAATCGCCGAAGTGTAAGCTTCAGGGGAAACGGAACGATTTCAATTTGAGATTTCGCTTTTTTAAAAAATATTAGTGGGTAAAGTAACATTTTCAGATGGCAAGTACTTCTAGAGGTTTTCAAAATCTTCGTGAGTATGCAGAAGGCAGTTATTGCACAAGTGCCCCACGGATAAACAGTAATTTTCTGGTGTTTGCTGTCCTTGCGTTCCCGCGCCGTGGGAAACGGGCCTCCGTTTTAACCGTTCAAGCCGACTTCCACAGCAGCGGAAAGTAGATTTCCTCTTCTCACGTTCAGCTCAATAATTGTCATACGCAGATAATAAGGGGAACGGTCCCAGAACGTTGAGCGGCTGTCGCAGCAACCGGGTCAGCGTCCATTTTACCCGTTACTCGTCGCTTACGTTCTTCACACCAAAATTATCACATCCACCATTCTGTAATCAAATTCATCATGTACGGAAATTGAAACTAATGTCAAATAACTGGTTTAGTATAAAAAACCGTGTTAAATATTTCCAAAAAAAACCGGAGGAATCGGAAATCGACTCAGGAGACAAACTCGATGCTGTGATTGGCCCAAAAATTGATTGCTTGTCATTTTTCATCGGTGCGTCATTTCTCTCCCTGTTATTCAGCAAAATTGGCAAACAGAGAGCTATTGAATTTAATGATTAGTCTCACTGTAACCTTTCTCTTAATGTTTTATTTTCAGAAATGTTCTGGAGTTTTCGACCTGCAGTGCAGTCATATTCGTAGGATTTCCACATACGTAAAAAATAATTAAAAAATTATTTGCCATATCACCTACTATAAATATTGAAAATTGTATGTAACCATTTACTATATGATGTCAAATCACAATACTGTAGGTCCAAATTTGCAGTACAAAAGTGAAAATAAAATATTACGTGACTCAAATATGCATTATTATAATGTACTGCCAGTCCTTAATGTGAGTTAATTATTAGTCGGGAAAAGAATTTCTGGGAAAAGAAAATCTATTTTCCTTTCTGCCGGTAACTTTGAAATCATCTACGTGGACTTCCCAAACGTCATCGGAACTCTCAAAATCATCTCGAGTTTTGAAGAAATTGTTTGTTTGTTTTTTGACTGAAGTTCTGTTATGTTGGGTAAGAAGCCAGCTGCAACTCGGCGTTCAGAGAAAATAACAGAGCAATAAGTGACGTTTGATCATAAGCGAGTGCAGTGAATAACGTTCTGGTACGTGTCACGCAAGTGAAAAAATTCGCTGCATCAGATTTCGCAGCCGTTTCCGGGGAGATTAATCATGCTCATTGTTAATAGGTTATACAAACGTTACGAAACATTTTTCACAAAAAAAATATTTTTAACCCTCAGCTCTCGACAATCGTCCAACACAATTCCCTGTTTGAAAGGAGCGAAGTCTTCATCATATCCGACCAATTTATGTTGTGGTACTACGGTAGCCTGAGATATATTACTTTTCGTTCATAATTCACATCCCAGTTGATTCATATGACTCGGAATTCATTTTTAAGGCCAGCGTTCTACCAGTTTTCTTTTCTTATTTTTTTTATTGAGTTTATAGTCAACAGGAGACGTTCTTGGCGACTGCAAAAATTAATTAGAATAGGAAACAAAAAATACATTGCGAACAACACTGAAGGAGGAGTGAGAAGAGACAATCACTCTTAGACCATTGAAACGTCGTTCACACAGGCACATAGATACTTCGTAAGTTTCTTGTAGGACACCAATGAATTTCAGAATACTGTGAACCGTCACTGGGGAAAAAAACAGTTCACGTCTGGAGACGAGTTTTCTTATCCGAAACCAATTTTAAGTGTAGGATTACTGAACAGACGAGTCGTTTGCCACATTCTTAATTTATAGAAACGATTCTGGATTATTTTTTAAATTACCCTTGCCAGTGTTGCGATTCCCCTCGCGCTTGTGCAGCACAAAAAAAAATATCAAAATTATTTGACGAAGGAAAGACATCGTCAACATTTGGGTGCAAGACAGCAGTGCATGGCCAACGGGTTAAAATTTTCTGATCCGGAATGCAAGGTGATCATTTAATAGATTGTGACAGGGACATTAGGGTTATCCGAGCGTCCAACTAGTAATCTGGAGAAGAATGGAAGTGCCTTAACGTAATTGTTCAGAGTAATTTATAGAAGGGTTTCTTCCTTATTTATTATTGTCCTCGGTCGCTTCACTTAATTACTTACAGACACGTGAGTTCACAGGCTCCAGTGTTTATTATTGCGAGGGCGCACCTGAACGATGAAAGATCGAGAGACGGAAACTAAAGTCGAGCAAAGAGACGAGTGACCCCGAGATAAATGCACTGTGGTAATTTGGTGTCGTGTGTTACGGGAGATGGTTACACGCCCATGTTCCACTTAATTTAATAAAACATTTTGAAAATGAGCCGAGGACGTGTATTTATCGTGTTGCGCGCCCCTGCAGCACGCTAATGCGTTTCGAGGTGTGTCGGCTTGGCGCTCCGCTAAAACGATGACTCACCCGGCCAAACCTATAACATCGCAAAAATTAAATAAACAACGGGCGTGTGCTTGCGGAAATGCGGCCCGTATATCGCCATTACGCCATTACGTGGACAGCCGAGGACGCGCGTGGGTGAGCATGGGGTAACTACGGGTACAAACGACACGGAAACCGAGAAACCCGCGTCAGCGATCTTGGAAAAACTGATAACTCGTCTCGTGAGTACGGGGCGAGTTGAAGCTTGAGCTCAGATATGAACTACCTGGAACGAAAATACTTATAAATTTTTGATGGCTGGAGAACCAACGGCGCAATGCTTTCCCATGCTTCACTTGACCCGTAAAAGTGATTTACTCTCTGCAATCAACTTTTGTGTAATTTTGTGTAATGATTTTGTTTATTAATAAGCATGCTTCATTTCAGGTGTGTTACGTAAACACCTCAAACGAAACATGACGTGTAACAAAATTATTAACATCGATTTCAAAGTTGTCTATATTAAACATTGATCGTCGTAAACAATACAAAATTATTTTTATTTATAGGATACGGTTACAAAAATTTAAACAATTTCCTTCACCATACGTGGGGCATTGACAAAGACAACATTAACGCGAAACCGAGATGGAGTCTGATAAAATTTAATTTTCCTTTATTAGTGCATTTGAGATCCTACCTACCATTCTACTTTTATTTTGAGTCCAATAGGTATACAATAATTTCGTCACAGATTCGTTATTAGTAATATAATCTGATAAATAAAAAAACCACTTAAAACAGTCTCACAAATTTAGTAGCGAACCGGTTGAAAGCTTCGGACGTTTGCCATAGTACTTCTGTAAGATTCGAGTGTAAACAACTTGTACAGTAATTACATGAAGTAAAAATTCTTATGAAGTTAATTTTGTTCAGTACAATTTGTCGATATTCCACATAAATTATCAATTAAGTAACTGTAAAAATGAGGAAAACATTATGCCGAAACATTTCTTGAAACCTATAAACCAATCCTCAGAAACTTATGAAGATACTATAAACACCTCTAACAATTTCGTCCCTAACAACTCTAACATTGTTCAGAATAAATCATAAGTCAGCATTACCTTTATTAATGGTCTTACCCATAATATTATTAAAACCTTTTATAAATTCAATATTAATGAATTTAAATTTTCTATTGTTGGCGTCGTAAACAATACAAAATTATTTTTATTTATGGGATACGGTGACAAAAATTTAAACAATTTCCTTCACCATACGTGGGGCATTGACAAACATTAACGCGAAACCGATATGGAGTCTGATAAAATTTAATTTTCCTTCATTAGTGCATTTGAGATCCTACCTACAATTATTATCATTCTACTTTTATTTTGAGTCCAATAGGTATACAATAATTTCGTCACAGATTCGTTATTAGTAATATAATCCGATAAATAAAAAAGCCACTTAAAACAGTCTCACAAATTTATTAGCGAACCGGTTGAAAGCTTCAGACGTTTGCCATAGTCATTCTGTAAGATTCGAGTGTAAACAACTTGTACAGTAATTACATGAAGTAAAAATTCTTATGACGTTAATTTTGTTCAGTACAATTTGTCGATATTCCACATAAATTATCAATTAAGTAACTGTAAAAATAGGGAAAACATTATGCCTAAACCTCCTTCTCAAAGAAATGTTCAACATTTCTTGAAACCTATAAACCAATCCTCAGAAACTCATGAAGATACTTTAAACACCTCCAACAATTTCATCCCTAACAACTCTAACATTGTTCAGAATAAATCATAATTCAGCATTACCTTTATTAATGGTCTTACCCATAATATTATTAAAACCTTTTATAAATTCAATATTAATGAATTTAAATTTTCTATGAAACCCACTAGCCACACTAATAACCTTCTTACAGAGTTAAAAGCCATATTGATATATGGTGCATCGGTAAATATAAGGGTTTTTTTCTAAGTCTACTTCTATGTAGGATTTATGTATCTACTAGGGGTTTTTACGTGGGAGGATAGTGCCGTATGATTTTTAGATTTACGTTTAAGGCTTATTATGGTGATAAAGTCTGGTCTTTAGGTATGTTGTGGTGTATCCTATGTAATACTTATCACAGTCATCACAATCGATTCTATAAACCAGATTGTAGTTGTCAAAGGTATTAATTTTGTCTTGTAACAGTGTGGTCAGTCGGTTTCATAGAAAATTTAAATTCATTAATATTTGATTTATAAAAGGTTTTAATAATATTACGGGTAAGACCACTAATAAAGGTAATGCTGACATGTGATTTATTCTGAATAATGTTAGAGTTGTGAAGGGTGATATTGTTGGAGGTGTTTCTATTTTTTTTGAGAAGGAAGTTTATTTCTAGAGTTGCTCAATTGATAATACATGGGGAGTGTCGACAAATTGTACTGAAAAAAGTATTGATGACATAATAATCTTTACTTCATGTAATTACTGTACAAGTTTTTTTCACTTAAATATTACGGAATGACTTTGACAAACGTCGAAAGCTTTCAACGTGTTATCTAATAAATTTGTGAGGAGTGTTTTAAGTGGTTGTTTTTTATTTATCTGATAAGCTATACACAGTCTAATACTAGGAAATGTAATATAATCCTTCAGACGAATACACGTTTTTTCATAACAGGCACAAAGACTCGTTTAGCGGAATGTAAAATTTATGTGGATCCGTCAGAATATTGTCGTATCTAAAAGTTTCAGTGGGCATTTGAAACGAGTCCTTCGTCGAATAGAAGATAGCAGTTGGTAAGCCCGCTCGCCCTTATCAGTCACATCGGAAGGCTTGTTTGCCGGCGATAGATACAATGGCGGTTTTTCACAGAGCTTTGCATTTGAGCTACGGGCGTTCTGGCGCAGACAAGAACTGGACACGCTAAAGCGCCTCTCATAATTATCCACGAGTAGCCAAGTAATTACAATTCGCTACAGAAATTAAGGAAGTGTCACGACCACTTATCGCACATGCTCGGCGGTGGATAAAAAAACATCTCTTTGCAATATGGGCAAGAAAATACTTACGTATTCAAACACATTTGCATTAGTAATATATTCTATATGTAATTACGCTGTTTGCACATATTTTCAGAAATGAACGAGGGTTGAATTTTGTTCTACGCAACGTGAATCTGAATTTTCTTTCGTCATTCCCTTATCCTTTCGGTACATGTTAAGTTATTGATCATTGTATGCTTCTGTATTTATTGTGAATGAAATAATTATTGATTGGTGTTGATTGCTCAGGGTCTGATTAAAAACTGTCTTATCAATGCCTCCCTGCGATATCATTTTGCAGCGCAAAAAACTGGACTTAGCCTGACTGAGACAAACCTATCAATAGGACGTCAATCTGAAGAGGGAGTAAAGAGTGCAGAAACGTGCTGCTGTCAAATAATGCGTTTAACTGTAAAGAAATCTATTAATTGGTCGTTAAATATATCTTATTAAAAAATGTTAAAATAAAATATTGTTTGTGAATGAGAAAAGTATTATTTTTAGATTACTTTTTAATAACTAATTTTTGTATTTTATTTCAACTAGGATGAATTGTTATAACGCCTCTAAACTAGTTAACGGACGCTCAATTGTCTGCTCTGTAAATTATGTAAAACGGATAGATATTCTCTTCTGCACAATGTTGATTCTAAGTTGGCATTGAGGCAGTCGTTCGGTCCCTATTACCTGCGAAACATACGTCCTAAAAATTTTCTATCACCCTGTAGGCGTAATTATTCTTTTTGAATTATAAAAAATGTCTGTTAATGGGCCGTTAAATAGATAGAATAAAACACACAATACATTTTAGTTTGAATAACAATAACAGCTCTTCGTGACAGGGACTACCTGGTGATGCTTTTTCCTAACTACTTTCATAGAACGTTTCGGAACCTTTCTGTCTGGCCTGAACGGTTAATGAAATCATCGAAAATAATGCAGTACTAAGTACGTTAAGTTTTTCTCTGAGTATTGTTTGTTGAAACAATTCTCGGGCATCTAACTCAAATGTCAGAAGACCATGAATGAGTAAGTCCTATGACTTACTCATTCATGGTCTTCTGACATTTGATTCACGCTATGTTAAATCATAGCCCGAGAATTGTTCATTGTATTGTATTTATTATCACTACAGGTGGGCATTTGCCCGATGGCAGTATTGATAAAACTAAAATACAAAGGTAAATTGTTGATGAATTAAAAGAACAAAGATAAATTACAGAAAAAGATTAAAAATACAATTTCTGTCCCTTTTCAATATTTCTAACTTCTTTTTGAAAACATTTTGTATTATTAGGGAAAGCCTGTAGTAGTCTTGCATTGCAGTCCCTTATCACTCTGTTTACGAAGGAATATTTCCCCATATCCGTTCATTGGTCCCTTTCCTTTATTTTGTAATTATGGTCGTTTTTAGAGAAAAATTGAGTTATACTTAGCCGCTCCCTTATTTATGACCAGGTCGGTTCCCCCTTGTAAGCTTTGTAGAGTGCCCCAAGTCTAGCCTTTTTCCTCCTATCACCAAGTGGTTCCCATTTAGTTTCGCCCCCACACACAACCCCAGCCCGTTTCTGAATTTTATCCAGGGCATTTATGTGGTCCGCTCTGTAAGGATCCCAACTTGCTGCCCCGTATTCTAGAATTTATTTCATCTATGCATTAACGTTTATAAATGCTTCTAGTATTTTACGTTCTGCCGTCCTAAATTTCCAGGTTTGGAATGAGGTTCAGAACGAGCCACGTCGGCGGTTACGTCGATCGCTACAGAAATGTACTAAGGCAAGGATGTATACGAACTTGACAATTCAGTTCTGGGGTAGATCGTGGTAATGTGGCTACGATGCCGGCCTGCAAGCGCAACGATATGGCTTAGTGGGTGTGGCGATGGGCGAACTTTGTCTCCGGAACAACGGGAGGACTCGGGGAGTTGACAAGTGTGAAGCGCAAACAGTTACGAGTATATGCGAGGCATGTGATACTGCAATTAGGGGAGCGGCTCGGCGTAACGCTGGTAATTACAACAGGGCCGTAAACCTGGACCACATTAGAATACTAACGAGGTGCGGCTACGGCCAGGGCGAGCTGTAAAAGCGAAATTGCCAGCGCTTCCATAAACTCGCTTCTGTTAGTTTCTTCCACTCTCGAGTGACCTGTAGGCGCACAAGAGCCACAAAGACGTTCAGGTGAGCGCGACATCTTGCAGTCACGTGCGCCAACTGTTCTAATATCAAATCTTAAACCTAGAGCTATAACGAAAGGTCGAACACAAATACAGCTTGAAGTGGAAAATCGAAATAAAGAGCATTCTCATACGTTGTTAGAAAAACGTACATGCAGCTTAAGGAAGACTGTAAAAGATGTTGATATTGAGTGACTGTTGGAAGTTTTTCGACTTCAACGCGACGGAGTAGTCTACGATTAGTCTACTTCTCTACGAATTCAGATATTTGTATGTATCACAAAATGTAGCCTTGATTGGAATACCACTGATAGTAAAAAACAAAATCTCATAGGAACCATTTGCTTCTTTCTCATAACGAGCAAGTGCTGTGGTTCTGCCAGAGTTTAAAATTCCCGCCATTGCCTGAGACTGGCGCAGTGTCCCACCTCTCAATTATAAAAGGAGAATAGAGTCGGAAGTAGGATTCAAAAATTCAACTTGGAATGTGAAATATAAACCGTAATAATCGGAGCAAGGAAGCACGAAACTTTGAGAAATTGTTCAGCGGATGTAAAAGCCACGTAACCTGGAAAGAAAAAAGTGAATAAGAAAGCCAGGTGAGAGAAGAAGAAAACCAACGCGCAAAAACCTTCCACTAGAATGAAAAATATAATTTATCAAAATAGATTGTTGTCGTAGATACTTTTAGGGAGGACCGTATCGAATTCAAAACAGAAGCATTGAGCTGTTCAAATGTCTGACATTATTGCACTGATCGATCTGTTTAGAGAGGCGCCTGAGGAATTGCGATCAGCCACGCCACGCCGAGCACTGGGCTCGAGTCCCGATCACTCACTCTCAGATGATCATCGTTTCTGAGTCGCTCTTCGTGGCTTGCTACGATTTCGAGGTTCTCTGTAAACGGGTTTCTACTACATTCTTTCGGGAACCTATTCAGCATATTTGCTAAAATGTGTCGGATTTTTGTGATGTGATAACCTGCTATACTTCATGACAGCCTGGTTGTTGATCAGTTCGGAGCTTACGCTCTTACAACTGTAAAACGATCCATTACGTCCGTTTAACCATATTTCTTGTGTTCAAATTAGTGAACATTACTCATAAATACAGGGTGTCTTAGAATCCCCCACTTACAAATTATTTCCTTTGCTATTAAAGGGAAGTTTCCTGTTTCTGGATCACCCTCATGCAGCCTGTTTCACCGCACCCATCCGCAAAACAAATCAAAATTGATAAACGGCCCATTACTAGACATTTTATCAGAAAATTTCCTTCCATTTCATTTCACATTAGAATCCTCTTTAGGCTGTAGTCCGACTGAAGGGTAATGTTTTTAACATTCCTCCAAGTCTGCCTATGAATATTACTTGTTAGGTTGCATCAAACTTATTAATAGGTTTGTTTTATTTCATTGCGTATCATTATATTGTATGAAATTATATTTTATGGTTAATAATTCTGTTAATGGGTAGTCAAATATGATTAAAAACATACGTTAATACAAAATATTTTTTAAATGACATTCCCAAATGCATTTAAAGTCTATATTGATGAACTTATTTAAATGTTTTTTAGTAATCAAGCATTTCTGGCTAGAAAATTATAAAAATGAGTTAATTCTGTGAAGAGTGACGTTTATTTAGTACATAAGAATTCCAGGCCAGAAAATTATAAAAAAAATGAGTGAACTGTGTGAAGAGTGTCGTTTCGACTGCTACCAAGATAGAAAAGTCACTACTTGCAGAGTTAACTTCGGTGGTAACTCGGGAGACTTTCCTTAATTTTATTCACCAGGAAAGCCTTTAAACATTAATTCTAAAGAATGCTTAACATCGTAAATGAGCAAATAACTACTAACGAACATACTTCCCGTAACGTTGCTGAATGACTTACTTCTTTCAGTCTGCTACTGCGAAATAAATCGTTCCTCCAAACGCTATAATTTCCTCCCGTCGTTAAAGGTCGCGAGATAAAATTTGTAATAATAAAATGAAAACGTTATTATTTGAAATCCGAGGGAGCTTTATATTTCTCCTATAGTCCGTGAACCAATCCAACCTAGGAAATCATCAAGGGAACGTAAAAAAATTATTCGAAATTTAATTACATGATTAGGTCGATGTATTGCGCGAGATTTCGTTTGAGCGGTCGTAAATGCCTATGAAGTTATGATCGTAAACCCAGGACTGTAAAAATAATGAGCTTGAAGAATTCCCAAAATAGAGCCGCGTTACATATAGCTTTCAGAATAAAAGAAATACTTTCACACTAATCGACTCGTATGAAGAAATACTGTGGTAATTATTCCGCAGCTGTATAAATTATTTGCTAGTGAGATTTTTTTGAAAATCACAAGTAAACCGGACGGAATCATTGAAACCTATTTTTTGTCAATTTTTAAATTACTGTTGCACTTGAAATGTACGATGTCAGATGACACTTCGTTCTTTTATACAGGGTATAACAAACTTCTATGGTAAAAGTTCAGGAATACATTCTTCATATTGAGAGATAAAGAAAGTTTATTATATCAAGGCTTCGAAAATGCATGATTTCAGTGTTACCCGAACTTCAATGAATGTTAGCGCATTGTGACATGCATAGTTATTTGGACTAGTTACAATTGTTATACGAGAAAACACGTTTCGAATTAACCTGGATACTTTGACCGTGTTCGAAACTCACTGAGAAGAAGAGCAGCTGTCTGAATTTAGTCAAAAATGAGGTCTCTTTGAAGGTTTCGTCTGATACGTCAACAGAGCACTGGAAATAGTCAGATCAACTTCATACAAACCTTCCAGATGTGACTAAGTACCTTAGACAAGACGGTTATTGTAGCTAGAGTCTCACATTTTAGTCCAAATAACAAGGAATTTCGTTAAGCAGTATTATCCATAAAACTTGGGATAACTCTGTAATTATTTCCGTTTCCATGCTGTTCTACTTTTCTTCCATCTCTCGATGAGGAATCCATACCAATCGAGTTTTGTTACATCCTGTATTTTATCTACTTGTCTGTATTTAGCCACGTATTACCATTCCAAATTCTTCCTCAATTTTTTTCACAGGTTGTCGTAAAAAATTAGAAACATTTCTATGTTGTTATTTTACTTTTTGAACTAGTCCAGGTGAGAGATTCTGACTCATTCACAGACACAGAATTGGATTATATCATTTAACAATGTATAAGTAACTATAACTGTAAAGGTGGAGTACACTAAAGGCTTCTAATTTTCTAAAGAATAATTATTTATCCTTACACTTTAGCCAAGTTAAGACTGAAGTCAACTCGGATTTCTGTAGAGCGTTGGACGAGGGTGAAACAGAAACGTTTTTATTTCCTCTACATCCGTGTTCCACATATTCATCTATTTGTCCTATATTTTTCGAGCTCATATCTAAATTTTCTGCCGTTGCTCGCCGTGACTGTTCTTCGAGAGTGAGCGCACATTCATCGATCCTAATACTACGAATATCTTCCTGGGGTACATCGCGACGGGTTTTATGACTCATAAACCTCCTTCCGGATTGTACCGCGTTTCCTTTATTCCGGAACTGAATTTTTCGACGGTAAAAAAAATGTCAGCCGTGACGTTTTTAACGCGCCCCTAAATGCCAAGGGCTTATTATACGCAAAGCAATCTTTCATCCCCAGCCCTGTAATTGTCTCGGCAGTGGTACGTTATTAAAATTCCATGTATGTATTAGCACTGATTTGCATTTTTTGAATAACCGCATGCAAATATCCGCTTTCACACTCGTACAAGTCCGCGTCAGAAGAGCCGCTCAATCGATGCGACGGTTCAGGAGCCGAATATATTCCAGAGCTGCAGAGCTGCAGCGAAAGTCGAGGAAAGTGACCCCGACGGCCGATCCTCCTCGTCGATCGTCAGCTCGGCACGATAAATGTCCTCGACCCGCGACGTCGCCTCGTCTAATACGATCGCTTAATAACGGGCCCAAATTCATCATGATACCGCATCTAGCCGCGCGGAAGCCAAGTTGTAGCTATTAATTATCCGCCAGGTAGCAATTCTTGCGGAAAATTCATTAGCGTGCGCGGCTTTCATTCGTGTTTATCGGCGAATGTCACCGGATCGCTTCGTACCAGGTATCTCGGGCGCCACTCCACCATGGGTTCCGAATCAATGGCGACTATTAGCATTCCTGCGCGCGTAGCTTCCACGATCCTAGCGGACCCGTCGGTTCGCACCCCGCGTCTTACCTTCCCCTTCCCCCTCCCCTTTCCCCCGTCACCCCAACCCAACCCCCGCCGGGTGCAGAGGGTGGCAACGTACGCCGCAACCACACCAGCCTCTCTACTCCTCTCACCATTCCACACGTTACGTTTCATCCACACGATCACTTAAATTAATGATTTCACGGTATTATTCCATTTTTGCCAGCACACGCAACGACTCACGTCACACATTTGTAAAATCAAAACACTATTTGCTTCTTCTTCCTTCCCGCCTTTTGACATTCTCGGGAGTGTTAATTATTTCATAACGCGACTTCAAATATTAATAAAGATGACATCGGCGTGTGTCTGGTGATTAATCACACGCCGTAATCCAGCAGGCACAGTAAGAATTATACTTGAAACGCGTTTGCTTTGTCTCCGGGAACGGTACCAGGAACCGATTTTCCCGATAAAAACAGTTGGCTTAACTTGGTAAATAACTAGAAATAAGGCGGTACAGCAAATAATGTCGCCAGTGGAAGGGAGCAATAAATTATTCACCCAGGGAAATAAACACAAAAAAAATGTTACGATTGCCTTCTTAAATGTCCAACGTAAAAAATGTTAATTATGTAGCCCACTGAAGCTGCATTTTTATTCGCCTTATTGTTTTCCACCGAGTTGGATCCGTGTGATCCTGACGGGTCATCTTTTCTCCCTGGTTTCCTCCAATCCATATAACGAATAAAATTATTATAGAACATCAGGGCCGCCTCCTTCCCAAATACAGCAGCCTTGCCCCTCTAATAAAACAAACGAAGGAAAAACGAACAGAAAACTGCACACGTTTGTTAATTGCCGCCTTCAAATCCAGAAAGTACCACGTTCGATGACAGTTCCTTTAACTACTAACCATTCAATAGCTGTACGGAAAGCGTATTGATAAATTTTCACTGGCACGATGTCTTCACATAAATATCTAAACAGTTCACGTAATAAATAATTTATAGTCCAATACAGCATTCTTATTGATAACCGGAAAAAAATGTCATTGGATACAGAAATATAATGAAGTGCCTGAATTTAATCATAAATTATGCAATGTTGCATCTGAGTAGTTAAAATAATTACGATGAATAATCCAAATATTTGGGAAACTGAAAGAAAAGTTCAGTAGGACGTACAACTTTCATAAATGTAACAGTCAAAGTAAATAAATGTCGTAGAAAATTTTAGTTTTTGAGTAGTTTATTTTTGAATAGTAGTGATTATAAAGATTAAGAAATTATCAAGAATTTTCTTAATGAGACACGTGCTTCTGGTTCAAATTGGAGAAACTGAAACGTGCTATTTCGATCGGTGGAATGATATTATGCGTGTTGACCTAGTAGAAGCATGAAAGGAATGAGTAATTTGCATTCACCATTGTTACAGAGCTTTGATTTCTCATACTCGCACGTGTAAGTCACGTCTTGCTAATAATATCGCGCATTCATCGATATGGTGGAACTCGGCCAATGAGGTTTATTTCTGACAGCGGTATTGAAGTTTCAGAGATATATTTATCATAACTTGTTTTCTCTCAAATATCCCACGAGGGGGGAGATAAACGAGAATGAAGCTATTTTCTTCGGGATAAGCGACGAACAACGCTATTTGGCTTGAATCTTATTTTTTTTTAGAAAGGGTCGCCTCCTTTTCGTTTCCGTTCCTGCGAGATTTCCCTGCTCGTAATCTTAATTTCAGCTCTAATTAAGCAATGATGACATCGGAGTTAGGCAAGGCGTTATGTCAGCTCAAGTCAGCGTCAGCGTCAGCTTTCCAAAGAAACCCGTTTCCCGGGGATCGTATCGGAAAAGCCACCTCCTTCGGAAAAGCGGGAGGCTCCCGGCCGTACGTTGTAAATTAAAAATAATTAACAGCCGCCACATAATTACACGTGGCGCGTAGATGTGCCCGCCAGATAAATAAAGTCTTGGCGTTTAACGGTCACCGTACACAGAACATGTTTCTCTAGATAAAACTTTCGGTAATTATATTGGCCTCAAAGTTAATATGGGTTTTGGAAGTAAAATATTTCGATGAGTGATTCCGGTGCGTAATTAAGGGTAGCGATTAATTAGGCGATTAGTGAATTTGTGACGGATGCCTAGCGGTGATTAACTCTGTCGCCCCGGGGTCACAACCTGCGCCAAGCTTAATTCACAAGTTGTTGTGCGAATTTCCCGTACGCCAGACTCGAACCCTGCACACTCTACTCCCGGACGTAGTTGACCCTGGACAAGCTTTCTGAAAGCACGTCCTGGCCGACGCGAGTTCGAATCCCTGCGTCGTCAGCGCGAAACGATTGTGGTCAAGGAACAAGTTACGTCCCGACGAACATCCAATCCCAATCTTCGATGGTAACTTAGGATGACGGAAAACGAGCTATCAATTAACAAGCAGCCGACCTCCTGTGGTCTAGTGGCTAGCATCGCTGCCTCACAACACTGAGGTCCCGGCTTCGAATCGTGGAATGCGCTTGGACGTTTGTGATCTTTCTTAAACCATACAGTCGCTAATAACCTAACAGTTGATGCGACTATAAACACACACAAAAACAAATTAAAAGGCAGACTTCAAACTGAATGTGAATTAATTTTTATTGTTTCATAACTATTTAAAATTTTAATATGGAAGTGAAATTCTATACGTTTCTCTAAGTTCTCTAAGATTAAATTTAATTTGTTGGAATTGTTTTAATTGATTTTTATATTAATTTTTTAATTTTCTATTATTGTTTAAGGATTAATCTCTGAATTTTACTATAATTTATTAATTATTCATTTTTATGTAGGCTTGGAATTAGCCATTGTTATAAGTTTGTATTATTTTATTATATTGATTAATTATTTTTTATTTCATTTAATTATTCTATTAGGGTTTAAAGTCATGTCACATTTGCTCGTAATATGATCTCATGGTTTGCATAATTTAACCTCCATCCAACTACACTTTTATCAACAAGGATTCACATCTGACTTATATGCGTTCCGGAATATGATAAACACTAATAACCGGAACCAACTTCAATGACTTTTTAAAGAATAACATTGTTTTTGACTCATGTGTAACAGTAGTTTCTTACCGTGTTTTCAAATATGCATTCTGAATTTCTCCATCATCCTCAGTTTTTCTAATTTCAAATTTGTACAGTACAAAGGTTATAAACTCTATATATTCTACTGAAATCAATCGAATTAATTTTTAATTCTTTTGTTTTGTACCAAACCGCTCAATGTTTAAACGGTAAGCGGTGTATATGTATTCTACGGAAATAAAGGAGAGTAATTTCAAATAGTACAATAAAATGATTTTTCGGCCATTGAACACAGGAGCAAATAATCTTTTTCTTGTCTCAGAAAGAAAAATATGGCATTCTGACATCACTCCTCTTTCCCTCTAATTCCAAGATGATATCAGCTTTCCCTCATCACTCATTGTTTCATACAGGCATTTATAATTTCAAACACTTAATATTTACTATATTTTTAACTATCTAACATTGAAACATTCTGAATCACCTAGACAGTAATAAATTACTATTTTTGCTGAATTTCGCCCGTGGAGCATCCCTCTGGATGATCCAACAACAATGGGTCAGCAGTAATGACTCAAAAAAGTTATGATGCTATGGGAAATCGAAAAGGCGGAAACTGTCAACCATCTTATATTTTATATATGTTTGGATGGTAATGTCCTTAAAGGACTATTCGTCCCCTCGCATCTAGATTTCATCCCGGAAAATCTTGTCAAAGTGAGCAATGATCACAGGAGAGTTCAGCTATGGAAAAGAGGCACCAATCAAGTTTTCTTACGTCCTGTATTTTATCTACTTGTCTGTATTTGGCCACGAATTACAGTTTTAAATTCTTCCTCAATTTACGTCACAGCTTGTCATAAACAATTAGAAACATTTCTATGTATTTGTTTTACTTTTTGAGCTGTGTCAGATGAGAGATTCGGGCTCATTCACAGATATGGTGGCCAATTATTGTTGCTCTTCATGTGAAATATAATAGAAATCGTCATTTTTTTTCTCTAAGTGATTCAGAATGATTAAAAATATGTGTTTTTATTTATTAATGACTGTATCTCGGAGACCTTATTTTATACGGAAAAACCAGAGTGATATTTGAATTCAGGAGACAAAATACTATCAGAATCTCATTGTTGTAAGTTGCAAAACTGTCTCGACAATTACAGGAAATTTGTGGAATAAACAGTCCTTAAGTTTGAACCTGGGGTATCATTTAAACCGCTCGACAACCACACGGAAAGTGGTGGCGCTAGTAGTCTGCGAATTAGTAACTCAAAAACGGTTTAAAGTAAACTCTTTTACGAATATTTATCACACGCTGATCGGTAAAGACAGGGATTGGATCGAAAGTCACCTTAGGCCTTGCATAAACTGCGTGGTTGTGCGGCAGTGAGAAGAGAAGAGATTGCGTATTCTCTTCGGGAGACAATTACGTCTGGGAAGAAAGAAATTACACCACACGAGCACTCGTGGCTTATCTTTACTTTCGCCACCATTGTTAGACATTTTATTATTATTATTATATAAGTCGTTACTGCGCATAATCCCCTTGCCCGGCATTTCTGCAGCTCAAAACATAAGCATTCCTCGTGCCCAGTTGGGTGCCCGGCGTTTCCCTACAATTCATTCATACTAGTCCCGAGCAGTAATTAATTCGACTGTAATCTCTTTGTTAGCACGTGATTCAGCCATCAGCGAGAGAGCCACGTTTCTGAAAATTTACTTTTTCACGCCCTATATCGTCGAAATCACACAAGTGAACGCTGAAAATAATTCTTTTTATTTATAAGGTCGGATGGAAAATGGCACCTAATATAAATCGTGATTCAAACAATGCTCCTTTTCACATTTGCACGAAATATAACTTCAAATCCACTTCATTTATTCAATCTCAAATTAATCGATACAACGCATTCATTGTGCACGCAATTACAGAGAATGTATCAGAACTCAGCAAGCTGAAATCGAAATGTCGAAATAATGCCAAGCTACGACGCAGTGCACTTGCGCCTGTATTGATGCGAAAGTCAAATTCCAGAGATTGTTCAAACAGTCAGGCTGTAAATTTGGTATTATATGTCTTTATGTGAGAAACCAAAAAATACAAAAAAATCATATTCGTGATATTGTCAACGATCTTAACATATTATAATATATATAGGATCGGTAGCCGGTGGCGGGTTAAGTCAGGGAAGCCTAATCTTTGAATTGGGTCGAAAGTCACCTCGAAGTTCAAACACAACCATTCCTCGTGCCCAGCTGGGTGCCCGGCGTTTCCCTGCCGTGTCAAACTACAGCTAAAAACCATCCAGGAGACCCCAAAATTACAACAAAAAAATCATCAAAATTGGTCAAGCCGTTCATGATCAATTTTTTGTTTTAGTTGTTGAACGGTTATATATGTTTTAGAAAAGAGTGTGCCCTGGACTGTAAAATTATTTTTGCAGATGATGACAACTGAGCCGAAAGCTCCTAAAATGTTTAATTAATTGCACGTAGTTTGTGTTGTTGGCACACATGAGGACTATTAACAAGTTGGATAAATTTAGTTTCAAGAATCACGCATATTATCCTAGGAGAGCAGAAAAAGGCCGAGTCGATTGACAAATCCATCAGAAATAAATTATACACATGTATCTCGTTTTTCACCTTTATTTCCCCTTATGGAAGCGTCAACTAAGGTATATAGGAGGTCTTCCTCGGGGTCTTATTTGGATATTATTTTAAAAAGTAACTTCGGAATAAATTGCTTTTATTTACCTCTAAAATATTCCGTCTTTGAGGAAGTATAAGTTTTAGCCTGCTGTTCGTGAGCTGGTTCTTCTTAAGATTGCCGACGGCCATTTTGCAACCCCCCTTGCCCCAATATAACTTTTATTGAACTATAAAACCTGTTTTTGTTTCCTCCGTCAGGCTGATATTACGGCAACTCTGCTCGCCTGCAAAACAATACCCGCATTGTTCAGCTTATTTCGAATCATTATTACGTAGTTAACGTGCCTCATTCGATGTTCGTTCCCTGTGACTGGAAAGCTCATAATTAAACTACTATTTAAATTCACGCTCAAAGCATACAGTATAATTCGCACAGACAGATTGTCTATTGTAGGAGTGCGCACAATACTGACGGAAGTCGAGCATTTTTATCCGATATGCAGGTATTTCCTGCTTTGTTCTAAAAATGAGAGCGCAAACTTCCCCCCCTCCCCTCCAATTTTTCATAACACTCGGAAGCGACGACAACGCCATTCCGTAAACGCGAAAAAGAAACTTGCAGCAAAAAACATCTTCCAGAAATATTGTAAGGCAAGCAGTTTTAAGGTTATGAATTTTTTTAAGAAAAAGGATGTATGTTGTACGAGTTAATGGCTTGAAAACCGAAAGACAGTCCATAAAATAGGCAGTCATTTTTTAAAATAAGATCTTTCAACTGCTACAGTCATAATCAATCTGGAAACTGATTAATCATGTAATTATTCATATTAATATTTTTCAGATCAGTATATTTCACAATGTGACTCATGGCACATAAAATTATAAATGTTTTGAGGACTATTTTCCGATTATTGACGAAAAACTAATATTAATAACATAACAAAATAATTATCCGACTTTATTCGCTTCACGTCCATATCTCTGCTTGAGGGAAAAATTCCGTGGCAACATCGCATCAAAAATTTTCGCTGATAGATTTATTGTTTAAACTGATTCTCACTGAGGAAATAGCATTATGAAGAACACTTCCCTTGCAACATTCTTTCACGCACAAATATAAAACTTATGAATGGAAAACGTGAAATGCGAAACATAAGTAACGAAAATTGCTGGGTAAATTAAACTATTACAATTTAGTCACTCTGGTATTCAACATCACTTTTTCATGACCAAAGAATTTCAGCGGCAAATCGCAACGAAAATGTTCACAAACTCGTAAGACGAGATTTGTTTTATTTCACGTACCGATTTCGTCATTTATTCCGCAACCATTAAAAAAAATTAATTACTTTCAAAACTGATACGAAGTGTTCTCTGTTTATCAGAATTGAAAGAAGGCGTAGTACAAGAATGTGCCATTATTTTGATATGTATTTATTGTGAAGAATGGAAGAAATGTTCTTTATAATAACTACTGAGTTCAGACGAATGCGGGCGAACTAAATTGCGAGGTTAATATTCCGATATCCTGTTTCACTGCGTTCCTCCCTGTTTTATTTTCGTAAGATCCTACGACTTGTAAAAGAAAAGCGGAAGTTAACAGCGACTCCGTTGTGAATTACGGTAATTAGTTTAGCGTCTGCGGAAGCTAGGAACGTACGCGAGCCTCACATTCCGCTAAGAATTTAGTGGATCCTAATTTTTGTCTAATTTCGCTGAGCCACGCAACGTCTCGTCTCCAGGGCGAAGGAAGCGCTGCGAAAGCTGTAGAAAACATAAATCAGGAAGGTCGCCCGAGTAATCGATCCCCAAACAAGCAAGCAGGGGGCGCACAATTCTCGTCTCGTCTCGTCCCGTCTCTTCTCGTCTCGCCTCGTCTCGTTTCTTCCACTATGAGACTCATATTCGTCTTATAGCCATTCCTGTACTCCGTAATTGTGAGTTGGGTGAAGCGTGCTTGGATTTGTTTGCTTGTGAAAAGCACCAATCCGCCAACGTTCATTCGGAAAGATTCATCTAAACTCTTCATAAATTTTCTGATAGAAATTCAGCTTGTTTCTGAGTTTGAAAACGATCTCTTTGAAATCACTCAGCAACCGAAATTCTCATCCTTTAATTGTATCACCGCGGTAAATTTCTTTCGCACATCTGCTATAGCTATGGCAATTTTCTAAACCTACATCCAAGAAAAAAGCCAATCATGTAGAGAACAAAGAGTAAACATATTTAGCAAATAAACATCAAAAAGGCAAGTAAACCAACACTTTTAAATAATTCAACACGTTTCGTCTTCAATTTTCGGACTTTTTCAGCTAAACAGATACGTGATCAAATTTTAATTACATAATATAATTTTTTTCGATTAAAACCGCTATATGACACAGTCCAGGACGCGTAATTTACATTCTCGGAGTCTATTCTCTAATTAAAAAATATACACTTGCATCCATCCAAAGATTATAACACCAAAAGAAATTTAATCATGCATCATTTTACCGGAATAATTCCTACAATTAAGGACAAAAAGTTGCATCTAATGTATAATAATATATAAAATTCTCACTTATTGTTTGGTTTGATGTTTATTATTAATTTAAGTATTGGATTAATAGTTTTATTTCCATGTGAAAGTATGGACAATCCATCGGCTGCATCATAGACGACTACAATCCTGATGTTGTATATTTACACACTCTTTTTAATAAATTAAATAACTCCCACAAGTGTCACATTTACTAATGAAACCCTTTGTTGTCATGTCGTTAGTAATTATCTCTCCCATTACAGTGACCCATGTTCACAATTAAATGTCTTCGTCACTTATGTTGGCTAGTTTTTTAAAAATATTATTTGTTTGTAGCAATATTTTAAGATAGAGTTCTAATTTTAAAGTCGCTAATTCTTCTAATTGTCTTCCTCGCTCTTTCAAGGGACTGAATATGTTGTTACACGGTTTTGATATTTAAATATTTTATTTACAGACTTAAATTTTTTATTTTACAGAACTACATTTCTGTACAGGCTGAAAGATTTGTAACAATGTCATAAACGCTTCCTCAGTCAGGAAATGTTTAATGTAATCAATTTATGATTCAAAGAATATAAAAGTATGACGGATTTTTAATTTATATATTTATGTATCGGAGCCCCTTTGGGATTTTGATCAGTCTTAATAATTTCAATATTTATTTATTCACTTCGTTAAAAATATTATAAACAATCTTTCCACCAAAATTTTGCTATAATCATCCCTACGTACCATAAATTAATTTATAAGAAACATTTTTGATTAAAAAATGCTATATCCTTTTGTCAAGAATAAAACTGCAATTTTAATAGCAATAAATTTAGTAAAATTTAAATCAAACCTATATTTTAATTTACATAACTTCAATTAGTCTCTATCATTATTACGTAGGAATAAACGACAGCTTCCCTTTGGTCCAGATACATTTCATGTCACGTTCAAACATCATCAGATTTTTTAAAAATATTTTTGCTCGTATAGTCTAAAATATTGGCTCGTCGAAATTACTTCATATCGATAAAATTTACACTCTAGGCGTACGTCATTTTTGCTATTATCGAATTTTTAAATCGCGATAGGTATCGACTTTTACAACTGATTCCTTGAAGTTGCTTTTCTTTATTATTCTCAAGTTTTTTTGCACAATGTTTTGAGGTTTCACTGCTTTCCCTTCTGTAATTCATACTAAACTTCATCATGAATTGGCTTATGCACTGTGATACTAACATTTTCCTTTTTAGGTGATTTGGGTTTTGGTGTAGAAATATACGAATAAATTAACGTATTAAATATTTACTAATGATGTTTTGAAATTATTGAGACTGATTAAATACCCAATGCATATGGCTTATAAAATACGCTCAACAAATATAAACTTGCCAATTTCTGTTCGGCTGCAAAAAGCAAGCGCAGACTACTTTTGACGAAAATTTTAAATACTGTAGTGTGAATAAAACCACAGAAGAGTTGTCTCAATATATTTATTCTCAGGACGTTTCGGCCATAGCCATTATCAACTGTAATTACAATATATATACAAGATTATTTATAACATGAAGGATATATTTTTAGAATCGGCAACAACCACATTATTCCATTTACACATCTATTTACCCGGATCTTTCCTCTTAGCGTCTTCTTTTCAATGGTTGTGTGATAGTATATGCAAAGAGGAAAGATCCAGGTAAATAGATGTGTAAATGGAATAATGTGGTTGTTGCCGATTGTAAAAATATATCCTTCATGTTATAAATAATCTTGTATATATATATTGTAATTACAGTTGATAATGGCTATGGCCGAAACGTCCTGAGAATAAATATATTGAGACAACTCTTCTGTGGTTTTATTCACACTATATTAATTATATATAGTTGTTTTTTACATTAAATATTAGTATTTTAAATACTATTAGAAGAATTTGAAGTACAAACTCGAAAAAGTATTCACTAATGTGTGGGTGAGATGATGCAATAGGTCTCACGTGACACGACATCTGACGAACAACCCTGGCAAAGAGAATTAACTAGTACATTAAGTTCTTGAAGGCGTCTCGTGCCACTTTTAATATCAAATTAGCGTCTTTAACGTTGAAAACATAATACGCGTAGTTACTACGCTCGCCGCAGGGAGACACGTCACGATTCAACTCTGGGTGAGGGGGGAGGGAGGGGGGGAATACCAGCGGAATCCGAACGTTTCTCAGAGTAAAAATATTACCTGAAGAAAAAATTGGTTATTTCTATATTTATTTTGTCCTCATAAAAGTATGTAACGCGATACGCATATTGTCAAGATAGCGTTGGCATAGCAATTAAAAACCTTTTAGACGGACATAAAGCGAGGGTCTGACAGATGATACGCAACCGCCGTAAAAACACCTGCCATCAAATTACGACCCATTTAAGGCTACGTTTGTTTACTTTCATTACACTTTCGTTTGTTTCTTTTGCATTGTTGTTTACAATGGGGCAAGGAAATCAGGTTTTTTGTTTTGTTTTCGCTTTCACACCATTAATTTTTCTCAACGTAAACTGGTTCGGGATAAAACCTACGTGCCTGTTAACGAACAATACCTCGTTGACGTGCAACAATATTCTCGTCATGTTTCCATTCGCATCGGTCTCGACGCATCATGTACTTCAAAGTTTCGGAAACCGGCCACAGAACGCTGTAATTGATCAAACTTCCCCCTAAAATGTTTTAATTTAACTTTTATCTAATAAACGTAAATTAATGAGATTATAATTGGCCACTCAAAGCAGAAAAAATTTATTAAATGACAGGATTAATTTAATAATATAATTTATTCAATTATATGTCATTTTAATACATTATTATAAATAATATTTTTAAAAATACTTATAATAAAATAAAACCTACAATGAGCTTTGTTTATTAAAATATAAAGTACACGACGTTTCACCTCTGATGTAAATCTAACTTCTAATTATATAATTTCAAAGTAATATTGAAATTATATCATTTAAGTATGTATAGTTTTTACAACACCTGAAAATATGCCAAAAATTAGAAATTTAAACTTGTGTATTTTATTATTTAATCAAAAGGTTATTATTAAACGTAATATCCAATTCATTTACTTAGTAAAATTGTTTATGAATTGATCTCCCCTACGGCAATGTTGATACAAGATTTGCAGACCATTTTAATTACCAATTCATCTTAATATTGGCTTTCCTCTGTTTCTGCAAAAAGTTTAGTCTGATATTGTATGTTACACTTTCCGGTGCAAAATCTTCGTCACCGGGACGAATAGGAATCGACCTTACGACCGATTTTGCTCAACGTTGCGGTTCGAACCGGAGATTTTTTTATTATTTCGCACATAATTTACCTAAAATAACAAATAATGATATCTGAAGAAAAGTTTATAAAATGTGCTACGAATATGTCAGTTGACGTACCTTACGATAACTTCTGTTCCACGACTAATTTATTTTACTGGTAAAGTTGTGAGTTTTGAAAAAAAAAATCAGGATAGTGCACAGATAATAACGTTAAGACGGTATAAATATTATAACAACGATTTGTTGTAATGTGAGAAAAATAGTTGTAATTATTGGCTTTTATTCATTACAGTAAGAATCCTTCCAATGGCCTGTTGTGATGTAGAAACAGCGGAAAGCCAATATTAGATAATTTATGAAATAAAGAAAGAAATCAGTCTTATATTACTCCTGACAGTTTGTACAAATGTTTTTTGTGTGATTTTTTCATACAACATTCTGGCAAGTGCAACACATTGTGCTTGGGTATCTGTGGCATCTTTGTTTTTTATTTGAATTTGATGTTTATGCTGGCGGAGTGGTTGTAGAATCTAAAATAACTACACCACGCTCTACCAAATGGGTTTTTAAACGTAATTTTAGTGGACGTGGTGTAGCAGAGCTTTGAGATCTCCTTATAATATAAGCAAGCACCAACTGACTTGCTAAATTTTTTAGATACGATCGTCTCTCAATTTTAGTTTTTTTTAGTATTCAGATACCTTATTTTTTGCCTCCAAGCCCAAATAAACGTGTAGATAGGTCACTATTGTTATGTGGTTTAGCTGAAAATTGCAAAGACACAAGAAGCCACCTCGGGTCAAAGCGAGTAACAATGGAAAACAGGAGTAGTCACCTAGGGGTCAAAGTAAACAATGAACCTACACTAAGGAAATCTCACAACAGAGAAATAGAGGCAGGTTTCCCGCCAACACTGCATAGATGTATAAACACAGAAGATAGAAAAATAGGTCGGGTCATATTGACATAGGGACAGGGGGACTGAAATTTAAAATTCCTGTAAACAAATTGCTACTGAGCTGAAAATTTAACCGGGTGTTAACAACGAACACATGTGTAGCAATGTACAAAATTTTCTTTTTCTAAACTTGTTTCTTGTTGAGATATTATGAAAATTATTTTCAAAATTTGGCAGTTTTGAGAATGTTTCTTCCTTTACGTACTTGAATATATTTTAACTTTTTTGGTATTAATATGTAGGGATGACCATTGTTACCAATTTCCAGTATTAATTTTGAAATTGAATAAAAGTGTGGGGGAGAAGATAACTTTTTCTAAGAGCTTCATACGGTTACTTAAAAATTGGCACTTTTTAAATATTTGAAATTTTTTCAACTTAACTACTTGAAAAATTAGAAAACTAATACTTGTATTTGAAGGTATTAGCATGTAGACTATGTGCAAAAATAATACGGCAATATCTTAATATTTGTGACGCATAGAAGGTTTTTGGTACCAGAAATCATGAAGCTGGAAAAAATTAATAATTTATTATTTTTGAATAAAAAATATTAATTAAAATTGTCCTGCAGCATATTTTACATCTTCCTTTTTTTGGTAATTCATTTTGCAGTTTAGTGAATTTACAGGCATATAATTTGAAAAAATATGAATATCGTTTTTTTCTTCAGATTTTGGCCAAAATTTCAGTCCTTGTGCTCCTTAAGGGTTAAGAAATGTGGTATTCAATCCATTTGTTCAATGTTTATCGGAGTTGATTTCTCACATATAATTTTATTGCTTCATTGATATGTCGGATAATACATTTATCAATTAGCTGAGAGTGTTTTTAAGAAAATCAGCAATTGTGAGAAGTTAAATTCAGTTGGAGATGACAGGATTCTGTCTAGGAAGCTCTCGGATTATATTCTGTATTACCTGCAAAATAAAGTGGAATGTTTCAGGTTTCGTTATTTAATTGAGACTGGTTATGGCGCAATTTGAAAACGTTTTCGGTATCAGGCGTGAGATTACTTTGTGAAGGTTGGTCGGAAGCCGCTGGAAACCGACGGCACACGACGACGAGGCGCTTCAAATCGTGACCGTTCCGGCGTAACGAAGGCGATAATTCCGGACAGAAGCAATGCCGATTTCTCCTCGCGAGTTTTAGTTCGTTTTAACAATAGTCCTGCAACAATGTACGAGCGTGGCGTATCGACCGCTAAAAGCTCCGGAAGACGCGGTCGGAGAGTTCCGGGGAGTTCGTTTCCGGCGCCGCGCCCAGCACCGGCCATCTTGTTTGTGACTTGCACTAAAAACCCGACAACACTTCTGCGTCCGTCCTCATTCAGACTTTCCACGATCCCGCTTACTTTACGTCGCGCAGTTTGCAGCTACCCCACAGATCCTGAGCATCCAAAACTCCAGCCTCGTCAACATCATCTCTGATCACGTAAGAAGTTTCATCCTGATCTCAAGTCGCGGGACTTACAAACTTTCACTGATATAAAATAATAATTTGATTGTGGGTTCTAAGTTGATGAAACTCGTTATTTCCATTGACAAACTATTGGAATTTCAATAGGGAGTTGTCGAAAACTGGACAGGTCATTCCAGTAGGGGTTACCAATCCTTTCTCCTTTTCTTTGTTTATTACTTACTAGATTGTGTTGACGTTACTTTGTTCGTATTTCCAATTCTGCAAGCAACTCGCTTTCTCTGCCAAACTTCACGTTCAAAATCTACCATAGTTACGTCCTTTCGTTTATATTTCAATCTAAGACGCCATACTTTTGAGCATTTACTTGAGTTGATATTTTCAGCCACAAAACTCCGTATATAGTCATCTCAGGGTTCCCATTGAATAGTCGATCAACGGTCACAAACCTTTCTTCAGGCTACCATCGGATTGTTTGTAATTTCCCTAGCGTCATAAATTGAGCTGTATCAGTCGCAATGACTCCTTACACAGATTGTATTTTGTGACTAATCGGCTATTGTGATTCATCTTTCTGTAATACTTCGAACTCATCAAATTCATGACATTGATATGTTTTCTATTGATGACTGTCTCAAGGGGCTTTATTGATCGTCGGGATACGACTTTCCCGAATGCAGGAGCGGTTCTCCTTACGTGGCGTATTGATTGTTAGTTGTGTAATTGTTGCACCCCCAGACGTCGTGGCGCTGCGACTGAAGGAAACCCGCTCTTCGCCCCTAAGAACTTTTCGGGCTTCCGTGCGTCACCAGAAACAAATACCAGGACGTGGTGCTAAGTAGGCGGATTAGCGAAGTTCAAAAGGCAAGCGCTGCTCATTCGGAATAATCCCCTTCGGAACGACGCGCCTCTCGCAAATCCCAAATCTCCGGTAATCGGGGAAATCAGCTCCGACACGTTTACAGCGTTAACTTATCGGAAGCCCGATATCTTCCTCTCCGACGCGATTACGTCGCATTTCTACGATTACGTCGCATTTAAAAGCTACATACCCGACATTTGCCGTACGTTACAAACTCGAACATGGTTTCTATTTTCTTTCCTTTTTGTCTCCGCTAGGTGTTGCTAAGATAGCCATAAAAATGAAAGATAATGCTGTCGAAATTCCAACGACTGTCGATGGAAAATTCATACTCAAAGTACTTCGTTGTCTCGTTTCAGTTCTAAATTCACGGAAGATGGTGACGGTCGTCCAAAGTTTCCGTTGGCTATTAATCGTTAATATCGTAACTCTCTGATGCTGAAAGAGAACAAATTATAATAGAGCGTTCAGTTCCGTAACTTTGTTCCAGTAGAAAAACAGATTTTTACGTTTCAATCTTATTCTCGTATTTATTAAATTTCATGAAGCAATCTAGATTTAGATTTATTGTTGTTTCCATTAGTCCTCGATTGAGGAAATAGGATACGTCATACATTAAAAATGAACAAAATAAGGTACATAATTAAAGACAAATAATCTTAAATTAATAAAAGAAAATGTATATAGACAAAAGTCAATATGAACACAACACACGATGTTACACACACTGGGAAACACAAACAAGCACACACTGAGGA
Source organism: Eucriotettix oculatus (assembly GCA_034510155.1). NCBI lineage: Eukaryota > Metazoa > Arthropoda > Insecta > Orthoptera > Tetrigidae > Eucriotettix > Eucriotettix oculatus. The sequence goes on from CM067380.1 coordinate 29,424,817, forward strand.
ACACGCAATGGAGTTTTAACTACTTGGAGCTCTGCGACCAGGAAACTGTCCTTCCATCGTAGCACCAGGCAATACATGAAACAAACAAAAGAGCAGAAAAAACTGAATAGAAACTTTAAAGATATGTTGATGTGCTATTTTACAAGGCAGCTCATTCAACACTTTTTGCAGGAACCTTGATTTTAAATACTAGAAGGACGATTAAGAAAATCCTGTACCGAGTAAAACGCGCACATTTAAAAGAATTCTTTTACTCTGCTTCACGAAGCTTTTGTAGGTACTATTTTTAACCTCTGGCGGAAGGCTGTTGTATTGTGAATACTTTTCTGGTGTAGAGCAAGGCGATGCTTGTCCGACCTTAGAGCTGAACGATTTCTGGTCGCGTATTCATGAAAATCGCCATTTGTTTGAAACAAATTAGTGTTTTGCTTTAGTAATCACTTTCGCGGCAACGAAGTGGCGAGAATTTAATTCTTTTATTTTTGCATCTGAACCGGAAGTGAAAATATTTTATGAATTACTCGAGGAACTCAAATATACGAGTGTTTGGAGCAATATACTTATTTAAGCAAAAATTAAAGACAAGAGGCTTCCTATTGCAGAAACATTGATTTGGTGATAGGAGTTGTGATTATATGTGAAATTTTTAAATACACACGAGATTTAAAGCATCGGAATCTTTGTATATTTATTGAAAATGAGCTGTTTATAGTTAAGTTATTAGCAAAAAAGTGAAAAAAGACGTAACATTAAGAGTGAGATGATCTGTGGTGTAATGGATTCAAGGATCTGACATATATCAATTCGGCGTACCTGATGCGTTGCTCTAATTACACGCATTTAAGCTGGTTCTAATAAAAACTTGAGGAAGATAACTTCGTCAAGAATAAAGATCTACATTTGTATAACTGTTGTAAATGGGAATTTTTTGAATGAGGATATTTATTATGAGCCTTTATTTTAGAGCAGTGGTTTGCGAAAGAAGAACAAGAACTCCTACAAAGCAAACCGCAGTTTAGGTCCGAGATACTCTTCGAGCAAAAAATAAAAATAGTTCGAGCCCAAAAGTGTTTTGAAAAGGAACTAATATTTTTTGTATGTTTGTCACGGCCGCGAATATCAATTGTAGAGTTTGCTAGTAGGAGTGGACTATCTAAGAGTTGATCGATTCCGTTTAAGTCGTGGCCTACACAGAGGTGTTTGACCTGCGACACGCCCCTGCCCGTCACAACAATGGTCATTGTCGAATTTGATCGTAATTACTCGGAATGAGGTATTCCGTCGGTCGTCCCTTTTGTTTCAATAATGATCGTGTGAATCGTTAATAGCGTGAGACGAAACCGCTGGAAATGCTGACGGAAGATCGTCTTTTGTGTTGTTTCCCGTCAGACGTCGAGCTTCCTGCAGCGTATAATTTCTCTAATCACAGATCTGAAAGCAATCCAATCATTACCATTCTTCTCCGAGAGTTTTATAACCGTGCATTAACGCTCGGCGGCTCTGTGTCAAGGTCATCTACGCCTTCGCGTTTAATTGCCTTTTCCGGTTCCAGAATATTTACCAAAGGATTGTCGAATTCCATGCGGATTCTACATCACTTACATTTGCGTTAAAACCGTGAAATACGGTAGAGTAGGGTTCGTTAGCCGATCAAGTTTTATTGTAACCGACGGTCCCTGTATTCTAGAAGTTGCTCCTTGATGATTTGCGATGTAAATAAGATGAAAATAACCAAACGGAGCTCTTACTGTTGTCATAGATAAAATTAATTGCATTAATAAGTTAACCTTACTATTTATGATACAGCTACTTACAAACCATGTAACAAAAAGTGTACTTCCTCCGTCTAAGACAAACTAACACCTTTAAAACAAAGATTTTAAAATCTCATCTTATCTCAACTTTTATTGTAAAATAGCCACATCCTACGCTCATTCATACGTACCATTCATATTACGTGTATCTTCTTCCATCAACCGACCTCTATTAGTTTGTTACAATCTTTAGTTTCCACAGACCTTAATCATCCAGTTAATATCTCCTGTCAGATCTTTGATCCATTACGCCACAGATCATCTCACTCTTAATGTTACTTCTGTTTTCACTTTTTTGCTAACAACTTAGCTATAAACAGCTCTAAATCCAAACAGCCCATTTTCAATAAATATACAAAGATTCCGATGCTTTAAGTCTCGTGTGTATTTAAAAATTTCACCAAATCAATGTCTCTGCAATGGGAAGCCTCTTATCTCCAATTTTTGCTTAAAAAGTACACGGATCTAGAATATTTTTTGTCTTTCTTCCTTTGATGCTTCCCCAATTATTTATTGCTGAGATGTTTATAACGGATAGTTCAATCTTCCCAAATTAATCACTTCAATTTATATTTCGCTTCTGGACTCAGTTTCTTGGACTTATACTTTACAGCCGAAATTTCGTCCTTGCTGGTGACCAACAGTCATCGCAAATCCTCTCTTTCTGCACGCGTCATCCATTATTTTGCTAACCATTAGCGGACTATGATCTTCAAAGCCATTTTATTAGCTGACCCCAAGTTCAAAACTGAAAATTTTAAAATTGACTTCAAACTGTTACTTAGCCAACACCCAACACCCAATCATCAAACATATACTCCAGTCTTCACTAGAATTTTTATCGTAAATTTCACCAACTGTTCAACAGCCCAATTTTCAATAAATATACAAAGATTCCGATGCTTTAAATCTCGTGTGTATTTAAAAATTTCCCATATAATCATAACTCCTATCACCGAATCAATGTTTCTGCAATGGGAAGCCTCTTATCTCCAATTTTTGCTTAAAAAGTACACGGATCTAGAATATTTTTTGTCTTTCTTCCTTTGATGCTTCCCCAATTATTTATTGCTGAGATGTTTATAACGGATAGTTCAATCTTCCCAAATTAATCACTTCAATTTATATTTCGCTTCTGGACTCAGTTTCTTGGACTTATCCTTTACAGCTGAAATTTCGTCCTTGCTGGTGACCAACAGTCATCGCAAATCCTCTCTTTCTGCACGCGTCATCCATTATTTTGCTAACCATTAGCGGACCATGATCTTCAACGCCATTTTATTAGCTGACCCCAAGTTCGAAACTGAAAATTTCAAAATTGTCTTCAAACTTAGCCAACACCCAATCATCAAACAGATAAATTATACACTGAATATACTCAAGTAAAATTGTAAAGATCCTCGAGATCCATATCATTTCCATTATATAGTTTGTAGGATTTCCTGTCATAATTATCATGCAGTTCATACGAAAGTCAGAATCATGAAGCACCGTTCCAGTTTCAAGCTTTCGGTTGACAAGCATTCAGTATTATCACACCACGGTAAGTGTAGCAGTAACCACACTTTCTATGGGATTAATACCAATTTTCAACATTAAATACAGGTATCATACTAGGATATGATTTAAATTAAACAACCAAAAAGATTAAATATAAAACAATAAAAACTCACTCTTTATGCTACGTTCTATCTGTCTAAATTATTTTGAAGGCTTATAATTAAATATGTATATCAATTTTGTTTGAGTTCATTATCAATATTACGACTGGTCGTACTTTTGTATATATATATACCATTCGAGGAGTGAAACAAAATTATCAAATCTAATATAAAACGTCTTTAGAGACGAAATATAACGATTTGGGTGTCTTCATTATACATGCGGCCATTTTATTGCTGACTTAAGTGAAAATATTCATAAATTTAGTGTATTAAAATTTCATGAGCAATAACCTCGATTTGAAGCAGTGAATTAAGCGTAAAATCCCGCCTGTTTGTTGCTTTACAAAGGAACTCTTTCTAATATTTTCTACTCTACTCGAGGCAGGCACAGAAACATTGATTTTCGTGTTATCTTCATCTTTAAAGACCGCTAACGCTGCGTGTAACAAGTCTCACACTGACTCGGTCATTATAAATGAATGTTCCTAGGAGCTTGACGCCAACTTCTGCTTTCCAAGTCCGCTAGTGCACGTCATTAGCCGTAATATTCGTATGCAGAAGCTTCCACGTCTCAATTTCACGGAGGATTACGGCGGAGCCCGAGAGCACGATTTACTCCTACAATGCAGACAAATGGCGTGAGCGATTTTATATCTTGCTCTTTAAACAGAGACTATCAATCTTTATGGAAGTTGGACTAGCATCTAAGCCTGCATTTAAATTAGTATTTTCCTTAACAAATATACAAGTTATGAGAGACGAAAATAATTACTAATATAAAAAAACTGATTTTTAAATTTTATTATTACAATTGTTTATATATATAGATGGTGTCCCATCTGAAACAGTAAGGCCAAATTTCTGTGAAACGGAGCAGGTAACGAAAAAAGTTTAAATACACAAGTAGTAGTGTTTCGAGGGGGATATTCAATGCATGCAATATTTTGAGCTTTTAAGCTCAACCGTGCAAGCTTCACGCAAAAAATATATATACTTTTTAATGTCAACCGTATTCCCCCCTCCCCCCATGAAACTCTTTCGTCTTAACGAGTTATTTTCAGATACCTCATCATTGATGTCATTTCCACTAATGTTACTCATTAAATGCCACAAAACCGAGTTCTGTGCTCAAATTGAAGATTCAGACTTTTTTTAATTGACCAAGGATGCACAACGTAGAGGTAAAGTCTGCTTCGCATCATTTGCGCTAAAAAAATAGTGCGAACATATGCGGAAGTTGATCAGCGTTTACAGGAGATGTTCAATGTTCCCAATACTGACTTGACCATCGAATTGAGTTGTGCCTGCAAGTCAGTGGTGGGAACATTGAACATCTCCTGTAAACGCTGATCAACTTTCACACATTTTCGAGCTATTTTTCTTTATTTTTGGGCACAAGGGATGCGAAGCAGACTTTACCTCCACGTTGTGCATCCTTGGTCACTCTGAAAAGTCTGAATCTTCAAGTTGAACACAGAACTCGGTTTTGTAGCATTTTTCAGACATCAGTGATGAGGAATCTGAAAATAATTCATCGAAAGAGTTTCATGGAGGTTAAAAATGCAGTTACAATTAAAAAAAAGAAATTGGTGTGCTTGCAGCTTGCAAGAATGAGCCTAAAAGTTCAAAATAATGCATTCATAGAATGTCCCCCTTGAAACTCTTCTGCTTGTGTATTGAACATTTTATCAGAGAAATTTGGCCGTACTCTTTCAGATGAGACATCCTATATACATTTATCTTCACTCGAAAGATTTTAATATTAAGGACTTTATGGGATTTAAAAGGATACCAGTAATTTCAGTATCAAGAACTATTTATTTTTAGCATTTATCCTATCTCTAAATTTGTTTTTAGTGGGCGAAATATCTCCAAACATATTGCAAGTAATTTATTCCAACTGTCGATAGATCTATCTAGAAGTTGTTATTGTCTCACATTAATTTTGTGTCCCTGGTTTGAATCATTTGTGATATTCCTGTCCTCAGTAGGTTGGCATGTCTAATTTAAGATTTGACCAATGAATAACTTTTTCTTTGTGTTTCTGTACAGCATCCTGTCACACTTCCAATTTACCGGGCATTCTAGTTTTGGTGGAAGCTTGTTGCAAGTGTAGCGATCCTACTCAACATTAGCCTGTGTCTCCTTGGCACTCGTTTTAGGGGTAGGGGGCGTGAAGGACCCCTGCAACGTAATCCCAGCATGATTTCGTGAAGCCGAGAACTCGCCAAACGAGAATTGGACCAGGGCGTCGCTGAGTCTGGTCCTGGTGTAATCTGTTACATTAAATACTTCCATCATTTATCAAGTACCTGAAAAATATTAGTTTGCTACAGAATGCGTCGTTTGCGGGTAGTACTAGACTTTCTAGTGCGGCAAACAAATTTGAAGGTAAAAGGTGACACTCATCCTAATCCACGAACCAGGAAGAATAATTTTTTCAATTGAAGATGATCGTAGTAGGTATAGTTTAACCAAGTATAGTCATCAAAATGATGTGAAAAGGCATATTATCACGAATTCGAATGTTTATGATCCCTTTCAATGGTAGAGTAACTAGAATTACATCAATTGATCATTCGCTGATGCGTCAGAAATTAGAAAGTGGTTCTTCTCTGATCAGAGTTGTCGACTGAAACAAGCATTTTCGTGTAATCTTTGGGAAGGGACGCATTGATATCGAATTTCCCACGTGGGAGCCTCATCGGGATGCAAGCTCCGTCTCTTCATTTGCATCTTCACACAGCCCGCGGATATCGGCGTGGTGTTAATTACGCGTTGCCTCTCAATCCCATTGACTTTGAATGTTTTCTGTACTTAGGCTTTGTTAATCGACATACGATAGAAGCCTACGCTAATCATCGAGTTCGTACTAATGGAAATCGGTCACCGATGTTCCGTAATTAGTATTGCATCACTTCAATTTTCTTGTAGAAACTGATAGATCCGTTTATGTAAATAAGTTGAAGTGAACGTGGTTCCTAATTACACAAGTACGTACTACTTGCCAACGTTGTAAATAGACGTTGGGCCTGGTAAGAGACTTCAGGATCCACTCAGATTGGGCTCTTACTTTACACATAATTGTAGGCTGTGCACATCACAGCCTTTGTGTTTTCTGTGAATAGATCAGCTCATTCAACCTTTCCCGATGATCCATGTCACGCTTAACATTTCACACACATTATCGTAATTTCTAATTCTCGTATTTTATCTTCCGTAGCAGAGCTTATAAAACCAACTTAAAGGTCCCACGATGAAGATCGAAAAATCTGATTCATATTGTTTTTCTCTATTCCAAACCACATTTTACTTAATTTCCTACCTCATAAAGCTTCACCTGAATACATCTACGAGACTGAATGATCATGTCCCAGCAGCTCATATTTAGTATTAATGGAAATACAGTTATCAATCAATAGAATATGTTTAGGAACCACTTTTATTTACCATCTTCAATTTCGTGTTGAGGCTAATATTCCCTGAATAAATTCGTTAGTTACTGATAACCAGTACCAACGTTAAGAGGGTAGTTCGGTTGTTGAGTATTGTAATACGCAAATTGTTAAACCGAGAATGTTTTTTTTTAGTCAAAGTCCCGTTTACATCACGTACTGTCAGCCACTATATCAAAACATTTAATTAGGCTCCAAAAGTTTTACTTTAAGAGGAACATTTGGGATGTTGCTCACATATTATTATTATTATGTCCTTTTCTTCAAGTCTGATAGTGCGCCTGTTACGTTCTGGATATCAGATTAAGCATAAAAATGGCATAACGAGTGCGAAAGAAGCTCGTCGTAGAACCGGATACATTTTTACATCTCCTCTCACAGGCATCGGACCGGAGAGACGGAACTGCAAAACTGCGAGTCTCAAAGACGTTGGGTTTTCCCGGACTTCAATATTCGTCGACGCTAACGGTTGCCGAATTTGACTTCATTTTTTTTGAATGGCTGTTTGAGAGTGATTTTTTTTTGCCTGGAGGACCTCGTGTGAAGGGTGGCCTTTAGGCCTTTTTCTGAGGAGACATTCCTGACCTAGCTTGGATATCGTATGACGTAACACGATTACGGGCGTGAAACAGAACGCCCTGTCGCCGTATATCAATTACATCGAAATGTTACATGATAATTAAGCGGGACGCTCTCCTTCGGCCGTTGCAGCGCCACGATTTATCGGCTATTGTACTATTGCCTAACGCCTATATCCCTGGTAATTACCGAAGCAACGGAAGGCGGCACTTGCTGACCGCAATTAGCGCTCGCCATTCACTTATCTGCATGCTCAGATCGCCACCGAGATATATGTTTCTAATTAATTACAAATAAATGATTTAAAAATCCGTTCGGGTTTCCAGTGTGCCTCTATAGAGCTCATACGTTACGCCGTCGTGAAGCCGATCCTTTGTTCGAATTTAATTTGTTTCGTGGTTGGAGTTAATGGCGATCGTTCGTTCCTCCCAATTCTAATGCGAGCTTATAGCTGGGATAATTCCGCTGATTACTTGTCACCTTGCAACGTTAAAGACGTAAATTAAAGGCTATGTATTTAAATATCAGAGGCGAAACATGAACAAGAAATAGTCTAAGTTGTCTGTTGAAGTAGTCTTTTCTTAGGTATTTATAAATAACAATGTAAAGATGCCTACGTTAGGGGAACTCATGAACTCGAAAATGTAAAACTACGCAAGGACGCTGAACTGGATGTTACGATTCATATATTACGTACTGGTTTGAAACATTCCTCGGGTTAATTCTCAGTTCGTGTTTGTAAATGCGGTCCCTATAATTTATTATGTAATTGAATGGTCGCTCACTTGTAATTACCATCAAGTTAAATATCCCTCAATCGAAAGTGATGTCAGTGATAGGTGATTTGTAACCTGACTAATACTTTGTGGATAAATAGGAGGCCTTAGAGAGACAAAGTAAGTCTGAGATTGAATGCAAAAAAATTATCCGAATATTCTAAATTGAAATTAGAAATTATTAAAGAGTCGTCGGCCAGGATTGGAATAAGCACGGACTCAAACGAGGCGTTTCTTAATGGAGATATTCGAAACGTCGGTTATTAGCATAAATAGTTTATTCTGACCGCAGGGCGCAGCTGTTGTCCCTCTTATAAATTTCGAGAACCCATCAGCCGCTTCGAAACGAGAATCGTATTGAGAGAAGGTAAATTCTCTGAACACGTTTAATTGGCTCACCCGTAATATCTTATTTGGAACAGAAGCTCCAGTTACGAGCGATATATTTAGTAGTCCGCCTAATAAGTGAGCGTTTCCACCGCCCCCCCGAACACCCAGACTAATGAAAATGACTCTTGACCCGCACAAAGCCAGTCTTAATTAAAATAATATGTTCGTATTCCATTTCGGTTCGGTTCTTCTTTTTTCGTGGCTCGTCGCCTTGCCGATACTTTCCGTCCGTCTATCGGGGTTATTAGAACTACGAAGCCGATACAATAATTATGTTGACTCCTGGTTTAAGGGAGAAAACGCCCACTATACAACCGGTACTTATTTATAAATTACTTACCATCATAGTCTTTTATTTGATATGACGATTCGTATGAAACGATAATTAACTGCACTCCTAGTTATTACAACTACGAAGCCAATAGATTAATTATGTATGAGCGTGGTTCACGCACCGTTTCCTTACCACATTTCATAGTTTTAGTGAACGGAAATCTCTGTCTACTTCACTTGGTTGCACTTGTGTGTACGTAGTTAAAATTATTTCCGTCTTAGAATTCCTTTTTTCCATACGAGGACGCGTATAACCCACGTCACTTCTTCTGTACGATTGTCTTAAATCAGAAGTTCATAAATTTTTTCTTATTTAAAAACAATTAAATCTGTGCCATAGCCACGAGTACCCCTCTGTAATTACCACTCAATAATTAGCTTGATATTGTCCTCCGTCGTGTGTCATGCGAGTCATTATTGTCATTCTATACTCATATATCGTTTTTATCTATTTACTTTCAAGATTGTGCTCTTTTCTGCATAGTTTTTAAGCCAAATTATACTGAAAATCCTTTCAGACATTACCGTGCGATCGGCATTGAGAGACGCGTGTCAATTGTTGGAATATTATTAACCTGCTATTATATAGAGTTTTTCAATAAGGGCGGTTTAGAAATGGGTCTTTCAAAAAAGAATTTCGTTAATACCTCACACCCAGCTTGTTTTATTCCGTTTCAACATCTACCCGCCCTTATTGAAAAATGCTATATTTTCTGTCAGAGAGTGTTAGAAAGTGAATTTTAAACTTGAAACGTGAGCGCAACACCGTAATTACAAGAAAAAGGTTAAAAATAGGATCGAGGTGAGAAAGGAAGCTGAAGAACCGTTGACACATCTACCAACATAAAGAGGTATTTGTTCTGAGCAGGAATGTGGAACAGTCAGACAGGCGTGGACCTACACGCTACAGATAAGGGACAGACGAAAAGGACATGATAAATAGAGCGCTGACCGGACATTTCCTTTTGAACAACCAGTCAGTTATTCCTAAAGTTCTTGTGATTCCGGAAATACTGGAATGCTCCTCATTCGTCATCAATAATATCGGGAAGGTTGAACTGAGGTTGGAGATAATGCTACAGTTTTCCTTGCACGTTGCTATTTTAAGCTTTGTCGTCGGTGCGGTTTATAGAAATACACCCTGACATTTTAGATTCTCAAAATCATTTTATTTCGGTCTTATAAACATTTGTTACTTGATGTACTTCGTCAACCGAGGACTAGTACAAATGACAATAAATCTAAAGCGATTTTTACTACAATCCTAGTATGTCCTTCTCTCTTTTTTGTCACTTCAATCCAAGGGTTATTAGCGAACCATCCAATTACATTATTAACATCGTAATTATCAAACAATTCTTTTAAAAAAACATTTGACAATTGCAAGAGTACAAAAAATTGATACTCCTTGTTACAAAAAATTACATTTAAAATTGAATTTAAGGCAAAAAAACTTGAATACATTTTAAAAATAAATCTGATCACCTAGACATTAGTCTGAAACTGAAAAATTACCTCATTTAAATTTCATTAAAAATACCTATTTCACATTTAAATTTTAGAACTTTTAAGATAGCGTCTTTGTTTGTTGCTAATTCCTTAGGATTGAAATGTCCTAGAAGCTTCTCCCTTCATGTTTTAAAAGTTTTACATTCCATTAGTATCTGTGGAATTGTCAGGTTAACATTACAACTCCTGCATGTAGGTTTTTCTTCTCCTGTAAATAGGTAGGAGTGCGTTAACTTAGAATGCGATGTTCAAATTCTGCCAATCACAACTTGCTGTTTCCTAGATAACTTTTCCATATTTATTATATTCTATACTAGAGAACCCTCTTCGGCATAGGTTGAAGGAAGGATTTTCAGAAATTATTTGATGTTCAATGAGAACGATTGATTCAGGTCTTTTCTTAAAAAAAAAATTTTTTTTGTTTTTTCAGGCTGTAATTTTTTTTCCCCGAGTGAGAAAGAAGAAGAGAGTTTTTTTAGAGAGAGGAGTATTTTTCCCTATTTAAGTACCGTCAAGGTTTGTAATTGTAACTGTTCTGCGATGGGACACTTACAGTGGAAACCGGGTTGTTGAGCGTTATGAAGGATGAATTTAGGTTTCCGGTGAAAAGTTTCGGGATGTCGGTTTTTAAGGATCGGTGGTCGTCTGTGATAGTATGAATTGAGAGCGTCCGTCTGATTTATTGGCCTATTTTCAATAAAGAACAGGGAAACCTTGGGACTTGGCCCCCGCTTTTTTTTGTTTACTAAGAAATTTCCAGGCTGTTCATTTTGAACATGAGGGGAGAAGTGGCTCCGAATGAAGCAAAATGATGTGTGAACGCAATGAATGCTGAACGACTTGGTTGAACCAGCAGCTTGTTGCCCCTGCGTGACCTTGGAGCGTTGCATGTGGTGCACCGGTGCAACCGACCGCTGCACTTTTGCTTCCGTTGCCGGCTCCGCCTTGTAAAACAAGTACCGCTTCCGAATTTCGAGTTTTTGGCAAGCGTAAAGTCGAAAGGTGGCGTCGGAGACGAAACCCAATCTCTCTGCAGTCTGGGAGCTATCATCTTTCCCGTGAGCGGTCTAGTGACCTGCAACTGCACCACGATGCGTCAGCTCGTCTCAAGATCACGTGTTCCCTCCCCATCTACTTGCTTGCTTTCGTTGTTCTAATAACTGACCGGCCGTTTCCGTTCCCAAACAGACGATCTCGTACAAACAACTGTTCGTGACACTTCAAGTTGTCCTGTCGCGTTAGAAGCTCGATGAGTCGTTATTATCAGCCTGTCGAGCAAAGGGCACGTGGTGAAGATTAAATCTCCTACTGTTTTCAATATAATATTTTCGGGTGTACCGACCATGACGACCTATTTTTTGCCCCTTCTGGTTACCTCTTGTTCTGATTTCCCATTTCGCGACGGTATATATTTTAGTCTGCCACGATCGGCATCAATACTCTTCTTTATCAAGGTTGGCGTGCCGTGGCGTTGTGTTTTTCTGAAAGGATATTCAAATGACCGGCCTTCTCATGAATACGGGAGCTCGTTGCATATTCACTCGTCCATTCAGCCATTACAGGTCTGAATTTTGTGTAACTGCGTTTCTTTCTGAAATTGTGGTGGCCCATATGGAATTACTCACTCGAATGTCAAAATTTCGCATAAAACTTAGATTTTAAACGTTAACTAACAAAGCATTAATAATGATAAAACCTGAACGACGACACATTCACCGATGACGAAAGCATTTAATAAAGACTTAATTGGCCAATTTCTTTCGTGTAATTATTCCTAACATTTATTACAAAAATATGGGAACTGAATATTAATTAATTTACGTTTCAAAAGTAGTGTTTACAAACTAATTTTATATATAATTATATATGTAGAGTAAAATGAGTTAATTTCAGCCTCCGCAACACTCATCTGTTAATGAGGATTCCAGATTTCTTGTTAATTGGATCAATTAGCACATTTCTTAATTTTACTTTATTAGCGAGACCAATTTTTCTTTGTTCTTCAACCATGCGAATCCGGTAATCCATTTCTTCTGGTCGAATCTCTCTTTCCTGCGTCTAATTAGCATCGAATCCTCTTCACCATTAACGTTTCAAGTTCTTGATACGTCTCATGTAAAATGCGTTTCATTTGTAGTGACCGGCAAAGTTTACCTGAAGACGGTGATGCAGCAAGCTGTTGAAACGTCGCACAAGTTCATACAACCTAGTATTTGACCATTAAACCGAAAGTAATCAAGGAAAGGAGAACGGACTTCCAATTCTGATTTCGCGAAATTATTAAAGGGGAAGGTACAAAGCGGAATAATTTTATGTCGGTGGCCAGTTGAATGCTTTTGCGGTGAAGCGGATTGGATGTTAGCTGGAGTAAAGTAGTATAGAGATGGGATAGGACCTGGAAAGGGGTCACTGGCCACGTGGGAATAGGGATCAAGGAAATTCGATCCCGTTAACTTAACTAGAGTTGATTTAACTGATGTTGATAATGGTGACGGGTATTTCGGAGCTCTTCTACACCTCCAGCGATTGGGCAAGGTTAGGCTTCTGAGTTTGGCCGCTGGCTCGGGCGTTGAAGATGGCTCCAACGGAGAGTACAAACAGAAAATGTCCGCGTGTCTCATTCTAATGGCGAGGTCTCATCAACAAGCCATATCGTAGCGAAGGGCAAGGCTGTTTGCGTGCTACACGCACTGCTACGTCACGTGTGGTTGGTCATGCTTCGCGTGAGTCGGGCCAGCTGGCGTCCATCCGCGTGATGGTCAGCGCCTCTCCTCGATCCACCAACAACACTTTCTCCCGGGAACCACCTTCCTCTCAAACAACGACCTTATCAACTATTCAGATGGATTGTGTCGAGTTTCGCGAGCGCGGTGCAATACTGATCTTCAACAACTTTTCCTCAATAGCATAAAGCATTTGCTCATGCAGAGCATTAGTGCTATACAATGTCAGGCATTGCTTTATATTGAAATGCCAACAAAAAATATGTCAACTGGGTGAATTTATCGTAAACCCGACAACCTGTTATAAAGGTAGGGTATATTAGTCGGAATAAACAGACTACTAATGATCAGGTAACCAGCTTAAACATAAATACTAATATTACAATTATTAAATCAAAGTGGACCCATTAGCACATTTCTTAATTTTACTTTATTAGCGAGACCAATTTTTCTTTGTTCTTCAACCATGTGAATCCGGTAATCCATTTCTTCTGGTCGAATCTCTCTTTCCTGCGTCTAATTAGCATCGAATCCTCTTCGCCATTAATGTTTCAAGTTCTTGAAACGCCTCATGCAAAATGCGTTTTATTTGTAGTGACCGGCAAAGTTTACCTGAAAACGGTGATGCAGCAAGCTGTTGAAACGTCGCGCTAGTTCATACAACCTAGTATTTGACCATTAAACCTAAAGTAATCAAGGAAAGAAGACCGGACTTCCAATTTTGATTTGGGTGAATTTATCGTAAACCCAACAACCTGTTATAAAAGTAGGGTATATGAAAGTCTATTAGTCGGAATGAACAGACTACTAATGATCAGGTAACCAGCTTAAACATAAATAGTAATATTACAAATATTAACATGTAAAATTTACAGTTTTCGAATTCAATGAATTCGTCATTCAAATACTTCACTAAAACTATTTTCGCCGTAAAATTGTGAAAGTATTTTTCCAAAGCGCTCTATTTTGTTATAATTTTGTCGCGGGCCCAGATATAGCGGTTACATTGTTGCGGCTCCGATAAGACGAACCTGTTGAGAGTATGTCAACGAGTTCTTTCCGCTTGTATTGACGGCCTCGCGCCTATCTCTCAGATAGCAATATCTCAGGAAATAAAGACCCCCTTACACGCCAACTTAATATATTGTTCTTTCCGTGAATATAAAATTGTCGAATGAGATGTTCCTGCCGGAGCAAACCTTTGCATACAATACCTGTGATTGACTCAGACGCGCGAAGCCTTGAGCAATGTGGACGTCTATTCTTCTCCTTCCCAAAACGGGTTCAACTTCGGTGTGTCACTTCTTCCCTTTATTACTTCTTCATTACGTAATGTTCAGAATTGTTCACTTTATTGTTCCTTTCTCTCTCGATCTACGTCACGTGTGGTTGGTCACTGCACTACGAGTGAGAGACCAAACTTCAATATTGACAATAAATTTCAGGCCCAAGTTACATAAGAATCGCTCATACTGAAGAAATGGTAAATCGATGTCCGGGTAAATAGTTCCTCTAGGGAAATCAAGGCTCTAGCCGCGTGGTCCTCAGACTTAACATCCTATTCAGATTTTACCCCCTTCATAAACTCACCGCGTTGACCCGAATTCACCAAACGTTTCTCAGTTATTTGAAGCTTCATTGTTCAGAGTACGTTGCCTAATTGATCCAGAAATTGTATGATTATTTGAACCCTAAGGTATGACGTCACTGCAATGAAACTCTTTGCCCGTAATGTCAGCAATTGAAGACGGATCGTGGCTGTGACGTCATCACAACGTACGATTCGCAGACACGAACACCGCCATTGCAACATTTCCGCCAACTGAAGTTTGAGGAAGAGAATCACGAGTACGTTATGGACACCCTTTCCACCGTCCACAATTAAAACATCATCGGCTCCGCTCGCCTTCGTGGTACCTAAGGGTTAGAACTGACAGCCATTGGAAGCAGATTAGCGCTTTAATTTACTACGTAGGGAGCGAAGCGCCCCGGGATACGAGGCCTACACTCATCCTCTCAGCTCATTCTCACAAAACTAAGATACGTATTAATCTCGGACAAGTTACGGGTAAGCTAACCGGTCTCCGGGTTGGAGGCCATGCGCTACGAGAGCTTCGGACACTCAATTACATATCAGGATATTATTCAATATAACGTCGTGTTGCTCAGGAACGGTTAACGAAATGATTATAAAAGATGGTTTCCCTATCTCGTCTATCGCTTACCCGTCTAAATCAAACGACCCTCGGCGTCCATAATAACGTGCAAATAGCAAATCGGTATACACACAACTATAGATACATCACGTGTTCTGGATTTGAGTGCGATTCCAAAGAACGAGCCCCAAATTGCAAGCGATTTCGAGACCTCTTAAAATATTTAGCCTGTTAACCCCGGGCGAGCCGTTAATTGCAATCGGGGAAACTCTCCGAAAAGACGATCTAATCCTCCGCAATCTCGTGTCTGCGTTCGATCTGTAATTTGTCCGTCTGAATGTTTAACGGAGCCCGCTGTTAGCGGCGGAAGGTCACAGACCGGCTGAATTATTCACCTGCGGAGAACATCGATCCTCATCCCGCTGCCGCTCGCTGCCTAGCATCCTATAGCAACCTTACAACGGCGTCTTCTTTCTTAAACGGCTCACTTAAAATATTACTATAACTTAATATCGAACTCGCGTTAGACGCGCCTCACTTGGCCGCGCAAACGAGCGTGAATACGGCAGTTTATCTTCCTCGCGCTATCAAAGAACAACCACACATTTTAGGCGAAATACTTAACGTCAACGCAATCGTACTTACACGTCGTGAGAATTTGTATATCTCCGTTGATAAATTGTGAAAATACGTCCAACTACACTTATAATTTATTTCTTTTAATTTGCTTCCGTAAAATATGCCCGTCTAACCTGCAGATGTGTATCAGGAAATTAAATAATTAGGTACTATCTAAACACCACGTTTTCATTTGACAAGTCGCAAATTACAAGTGGGACTTCATACGACGGAAATCTTAAAGTTTAAATCGACTAACACGTATTTCTGCCTACCTCCTGTGGTGTAGGCGTCCCGGGTTCGAATCCCAGCAAGGGCATGGATGTTTTTGATCGTCATTGTCATGAAAACTGGGGTCAAGAAAGGAGAATCGATACGCTGTCATAGAAGGCGACATCACCATGTAGAAGTAAATTTGACGTCAATTACGGTGATTCATCAAAAGGCAAACAATGACATTACAATCTTCAGGACAACATTCATATAATGTCACGGAAACGTAGCAAAGATTGGAGATGCTTAATAATATTCACTTATCGCAATCTTAACAAAACGTTCAGTCACTTGCAATCAAACAATATTTTTCTTCGTGCAGCATAGATTTTAGCATAATTATATATAATTTTATCCCATTATTTAGTATTTGTGTTAATAATTAGATTTTAAACGAATACAGTTTGAAAGAAGAAATAATCAGAAATTTTGTTTCTGTATTAAATATTTCTTCGTGAGTCAGCCTAAAGGAAAAATAAAACAGCCAAAATTTTGAATGATATAACTGATTCGTCATAATTAATGACTTAATTGTATTATTAACGTATCATATTGAAGATATAAACTTTTATAGTTTTTAAATTTTGCTCATTCACAATAGTTTTGAGGCATCTGAGCAGACAGCCTTACACGGTCTTCAATAAGAGAAATGGAGACGCTCCTCATTGCGTTAATAGAGCCCAGTCTTGTATGTAAATCAACAAATGTGGGCGCGAAGATCGGGCTTGGAGATTCTTCGTGAAAGTATTGAAAGAGCTGCTACGCTGATTAACGCTTCAGCAAACGCGTGCGATATCGTGGCCGACGCCATTAACGCGGGCGTAACGCGAGATTTCTATCACCCGACTACTAAAGGATATAACTGTATAAAATTTGTGTGGAATCCGTGATTTAGAGACTCGGTTTGCTCTCCGTACAGTCGCGTCGCGGCGCTGCGCGTCGCGTCGGCGTTGATGCCGAAGGATGGAGATACCGTAATAATTTATGTGACAAGTCCGCATGCCAGGTGCGCTCTAGATAATAGCGGAATGTGATAGAGTGGGACGATAAAGGCTTTGTACTCGGTTGCTCACATTCTAATTATATTAATTAAACTTCGTTTCTAATCCCTATATGCTTATGTAAGTAGATTCTTGTATGAAAAATGCCTGCGAAAATGCGTACCGTGGCGATTAAATTATTAGTCATTACCGACTTCTCATAAATACTGAGTCGCTGCAAACAAATCAGCTTGAAGACTAATTAAGCCGATGGAGTCGTCTGTGGAGCCCGTCTATGCTAATGGCTCATCGGAAACAGCTCCGCTTTAGGCTCACCTCTCCATTACAAAAAACAAAAACCTCTGAGGATACAAAGAACGTTTCGATTTGAGCATTTCTTATTGTTTTCTTCCGTTTACTTATCAATACTACATCATCTACAAGTACCGATTTATGACACCCAGTTCACTTTTCTAAGGGCTATGCTGATAAATGGTTTAGATATAAGAGTGTTTTATATTTTTTAAGACGATCTCAGTAAAATATATCAGTTTTCAAGGAATACTAAATTCTCCCACAGCATTCAAATTTTCAAAACTGCCTTATTGTATGAAGCGGACCTCCCAGATTTGAGTCGACACTGATAGTTTCCAACCACCTTTTCTACATCAAATTGCAATCGTTTACAAAGCACATTTAAAAAAAATTATATAATGTCAAGACAGATTGGAAGTGATCACCTTTCCTTTAGATAGGGCATATCAGCCTTTCTTCCCCCATACTGGAGAAAATCTCTTTATTCAATTAACCACCATACTTTCTCAATATATTCTTTACTGTCACCTTCAGACAACTCAGCACTCAGTTCAACTGGGCACGTTATTTCAGACAGTCGTTTATCAAAATATTAACGAAAATTTTCGGGGAATTTCTGCTCATTTTAACATACTACTGGTAGGGTAATGATGAAAAACTCTTCGTTTTAAATCAGTCACACATTTAATAAAATCAAAATTATATTTTAATTTTGATTGTAAATTTTATTAAAATTTTAGAGGAGCTTTCGGTTCATGCCATAGGCATCTTCATTTGCTAAACTAAACGTTTGGTATATATATATATAATTTTCCGTGGAATTCATATGATTCCAGAAGGTGTTGACTTACACAGGGCATTGGCCGAACTTCAGAGCTCCCAAAGTTCAAATTTTACCGTTCCTGTGCTAAGCAAACACAATCGGCAACATACATCCACGAGTTTACGAAAAATTACGTATTCATTTCAATGAGTCCAGAACTTAAATTTAGCCACGTCGAAATGTCGTTTATCAAAATATTAACGAAAATATTCGGGAATTTCTGCTGATTTGAAGATTGCTCGACTCAGGTATTCTTGTCAACTGATGCTGTAAGAAGCGTCTTGAGTTGTCTCTCGATTTGAATGAAAAATACTTCACAAGGACGGGTGATGACTCACGGTCATCCTGACCTACTCGGTCCAGTCCAGTCAACCCAAGACCTAGTTGCATTGCTCTACAAAGGATGAAAGCTTAGCCACTGTAAAGTTTCCTCCGTCTTATTTGTTATTTCCCCAGACGGAAAGTGGAAACGATATACAGAGTGACGCCCTTCAAGTGGAATTATGTTCTCAGTTTCCCAGAAGAACGTAAAACCAACCGGCTAGACTTGTGACCCGAGTTGACGTAATGCGTCAAAGTGTTGGGTAGTCCGGAGGCTGCGGAACGAACCGAATCCCAATATGGAAGCCTCCGGGCGTGTCATCGCTTTGATTTATCTCGCATTTAGTAGCCTCGTAAAGCTGTCGCGGGTCGAAAGTAACGAGGCCGGAGTACGAAGGAGAATTCCCACGGTCCACGCAGATGGTGGCGAAGATGGCCGCTTAATTGGGGCAGATCCAGCGTCGCAGCATCCCGGGCGAGGTGCGTTGGCGGAAACGATCAGCTCCCGGAAACAAACCGGCGCGTCGTGTCTCGACGGCAACGCCACTTGCGGTAGCCGTCCGCGTCGCCTAACGAATGGCGCGACTTTCCGGCGTATCAGATGGGACACAGGTTTCACATTAGTTTCGGATCCGGAGCCGGTGTTAAACTACACGGCTCTTATCGGACGCTCCGCCTTCGCGCTCGATTTAAACGGAAATAAATGGTCGTACGAACCGATATCGGGTCGTTCGGACGTGGGAGGGAACTCGTTCCAAAATAAAACGATCGTTCAGAGAGGTGGGAAAAAGTAACGCGAGAAGAAAAGGCGCAAAAGGAATTTCAGACGCGAGCTGCCGATAAAGCCTTTAATGGGTTTTTAAGTGACGGGGAATTTTAAATCTGTTTTCCAATTAAGGTGAAAGGTTTCGAAACGGGGAACTCAGGTAGCGGAGAGCGCTATTTATGTCCGCGGAGGCGATGACGCGCGTAATTAATCCCAGGACTTCATTCATGTCTCTATGTGCTATCTCGTGTCCACATTCCAGTACCAGTACAGCTGTGCTACTGTCTTACAGATCGGTACAGTCGCTGACTCTGCAGTCTCCACGCGCGGAGCCTCACACAATACGTCGGAAGTGGACGACACCAACTCGACGCCACAATAAACAACGGCGAATTGTTGCTGCACGACAAAACAACACGTCGATGATCGTTAGACACGTCACTTATTTTAAACCAAAAAACTCCTCATTTTTTAGTTTAAATTTGAAGGCCCTGGCTGTTGTTTAACATCAATAAATATTTATCTTTGAATTTTCAAGTTAACTATAATTCTATATGCATTATCTGTTGCTTCCTCTGTTTTGCTCAGCTACGAGAATATTTCGTGAATGAAATTGTTATACGCTTTAAGGGTTGTATCGTTTTCAAGGGTCAAGATAATTGAAATTCTTCTTCCAATGGCTCAACGGCCCTCTTGAGGGCCTTGGCCTACCGAGGCGGCTGCGGACTGTCATTGGCGTGACACATTCCGAATTTGGGGTGATACGTGGTCAGTGTGTCAATTCCCCAACAGCCTTAATAAGATAATTGAAATAAATGCTTAATTCTAATATTCGTTCAGTACAGCTGTGTGTATATGATGTCAGAGCTTTCATTTTTGTTACGCAGGAAAAGTAAACACTCGCTGTATGCAAATAAACGATAATTTACATTATTTAAATTGGTCACAAACTAAACACGTTTACTCACTTCAAGTGTTTATTTAATTAAACTGTCGAAAGTGGTTTCAACTGAATTAAATCATCTTAGTTTTAATTAAATTAACTTTTAAACAGTTCAAGGAAATAAAATTTCTATATTCTATACTGTTGCATTCTCCAAACTCTCAAAGATAATGTTTAAATATTTTCTGGCCTGTGACTAAATGCAAATTTACCTGCATTTATCACAACACTTCATGGAGTGATTTTATTTAAAAAACGTATTGAATTGCCGAATGTAGCGTAAAATACGAATGGCAGTATTGTAAACAAATCAGTCTCCTTTCCAGCCTCTAATGTGCCGCAATTCAGACCTTGCAATATAGTTTTACCACATTCACTAACCTAAACTATTAAAACATTTCCAGTGCGAATAAATACATCGTAACAATCTAATTATAACTGCTTCAAAATTCGTTGCTGAACATTCAGGATTCAAGAGTAAACAATATACGAGTTTGTCCACAGATAAAATAGCGAATTCATAAATAGCCTCGTGAACAGAAAGAAACGTTAAAATATAAAATTAAATACCTGTAAATTGAGAAGTCCTGACCGTTTGCTCGCGGTGTCGAAACAAAGATACTTCCACGTACAACGAAATCAAACAGCTGAAGCAAGTAATCGGAATTAAAGTGTACATCCAGTTAATTGGATAAGTAGAGGATTTGAAGTTGTGAGGTTTCACATGATGAGATAAAGGTACACGATGTTCGCAGGGGTGATTTGCGTAGTTCTCCTATCTGTTGATCCAGATTGGCGTCATAATAGTCGTGAGAACAATTGCGCCCTCCGTCGCTACTCCAACGTTACTCAAAATTATGAAAAATGAACATCAGATATTTCAATTTTACAAATTTTACTTAATCATAGGTGATGAAATTAATTTTGACTTGACCGAAGCGTAATAGAACACTTTTGCGGAATACGACCAAAAGAAAATTATAAAATGATGCTCCGTTTTGATTTAGTTTACTTTAATTCAGAACCATTGAGCTGCACTCTTCTCGTTATTAAGAGTAAGTAAACGATTTTTTGAAAAATAACAGGTGGCGAATTTTTTTAGCAATGTGAGTTAATACTTCGGTAGGCAAAAGAATAACTACGCAATATAATTATTCTTAGAGAATAATCAGGATAACTTATCTTTCAGTAGTTTTCTTTGCGTTCTTCTTCCAAAGCAAATTTAGGATAATATGGTATATCGTTGAAACTGCACCAGAAATTTGACAAAATTGAAAATTGTAGTGTCGTATTTACCAGTTTCCAAAACTTCGGTTCATTTTTGCAATAGTCCAAGGAATGTAATACATTCGGAAACCACGATTGTTACTGTGAGAGTTGTGGGGTAAACATGGAAATAATTCTACCTCCGTTTTGAATTTATGGAAACGATGGAAAATTGTGAATAGTAATCCAATCCGCAACCTCTTTGGGGGAAAATAAATTGAACAAAGGAAAAGGGGCAGCAATGAGATAATAAAAATACAGTTTACATGCAAATGAGATAGTCGGTCGAATGTATTCGTGGAGAAGAGGATAAAACACCGTATGGTTTCCAAGGTCTTGCGGAACTGATGCTGAAATAACTCGGAAACTATTTGAAAGTTGCGACACAAAAGGAATAATGTGATAAAAGGCTCAAAAGAAAACTTACATGAGATTCAAACCTGGATATACACAGGCCGAACTTAAATTTCTTATGTTGTAAGCCTTTCAAATTTATAGCGAAAAACTATATTGTCATTACTGAAATTATTTATCCATTAATATTACGAAAAAATGAAAATTTTAAAGTGTATATAAGACTGTTATTGGCTTGATACAGTCACGTAAGTCAATTTCAGCTGCACGAATATCCAGTCTTATTCTATTCCTCTTCTTCTCCAATTTTCTAGCCAAAATTCTCTAAGATTTTTTCCTATTACCATCTCTGAACGTTTTCAGATTATTTTTAGCCAGTTTTTAGAACGGAATCCTTTCTCTATTATTTGTGGTACTAATGTTAAGTCCGCTAGCAATTTAGCTGTGGAACTTCCGTATTTTCTAATGCGGTGCAATGAAACGTAAAGAATGCACCGTAATTTCTAGTCGCGATATTCACCTGCTTCTCGCAACGAAAGATTTTGCTAGCTTAAATTATTTGCCAATCTCGTCTAAATTATATTTCAATTAATCTAGAAACTCTATTGAAGATTCGAATGTGAATGATTGTAAATTCTTCTAATTTTCTTTTTATTCGTCATAAGCGGAATACTGACTTCATTGATATATTATTGAAATTCAAGTGAATCGGCAAATGGTCTGTAGGTTTGTAAAATTTCAAAGATTTGAGGAATTTGTCTAGTGTTACCTTAAAGTGTTGTTGTTTACTGTGCTACATTGTTTGAAATTGTTTTGCTGCCACTTGTTTATATTTCATTTATTAAATAGCAATAGTTGCAATAATAAATGTTTAAATTTCGAAACTGCATTAAATACTAGCGAATGAATCGCTGTGGAGTAGTTGTAGGACGTCTGACGGCGCGACGCCGACGCCATATCGAAGCGCACGGGCGACGCATGCGCGAGGGGAAAAAACGCTCCCCGTGACGTCACTTCCGCTAGAATATGATTGAGCGTTGGGCGCCATCTTGGTGCAAGCGCGCGGGGGAGAGCAGAGCCTCGCTTTGATCTTTATGGCGACGCGCACTCGGGGCGGGGTGGGGGTTGCTTTAATTACCCGCGTCGCGACGCCTCGGATCGGAAGAACGCTCCGCGATTTATCGGTCCGTGCGGCGATAATTTACGTAGTTACTTGTTACACTTGTATTTGTCAATGGCCGGCGTTGATTTATGCCCGGGCGAGTAATCACCCGCCGCGGCGCGACGGGCCCTAACAAGCTGTTCGGCCGTCATTACCCACCCTAAACTCGGCGGGAAATAAAACATTCGATCCCGAGCAGTAAAACAGCGAAGCGGCGTTAATGAAGCCGGTTTCTGGGAATCGGCCGATATGAATATGGAAAGGACGGCGCCGTGCCGCGCCGCGCCGCCATCGCTCCGACGCGGACGTCCCCCCAGTATCTTCCGCTTCCTCCGTTCCTTTTATTTCCTTGATTATGCGCGTCCGACGAGAAAATAATCGCGGCGCCGCGCCGGGGAGGGAGGAATTCGTATTCCTATCGCGCCATCTTCCCTTTATTGCTCCGCGCGGCTGTAATTTGATTAATAAGACGCCGACCCTGGAGATTGCTTTGCCGCGATTATTTTTATAAAGGAACGACGGTAACTCGTCGCTCCCCTACGACGTTTCTGATAACGTCGTGTTCTTTCCATCTTGTCGATTTCAAGTTACTCACTCCACGATTCCAAAATTCAGTAATATCTTTTTAGATTCACTTATTTCACTGCTGCCGCATGAGCAAATACTAGGTACAATTTTTAAGTAGGCATAGTACTGTTTTCGTACTAAACGTTTATTGACAAATTTCGCGGAAATTTTAACGGGCTCTATTTTAGCACTGAAAGTAAAAAAAACGATGGAAACTAGGATCAGCGCAAAAGAGGCTACATTAACTAGTTTCACCATAACTCGTCGAACCAAGCGGAGACTAATAAATACTAAAAATAAAGATTTTTGGCTTATAAAGGTGACAAATGTCTTGATATGTTATTTAAAACAACATGTGCGGTAAATGTAGATATTATCGTCTTGGAGACTGGGATTAACACTGCTGCGGAATCGATATGCTGACCACGTATCACTCCAAATTCGGAACAAGACCCGGTAGGCCAAGGCACTGAATGGGCTGCAGAGCCAAGGAAGAAGAAGAAATGTGGTTATTATGAAGCAAAAATAATTAATACATCAATAAAGGCCGATTTCCTTATAATATAGCCCTCTGTTTCGTTATTAGCTGGGTGCCCGGAGATGACCGGAAATTTATTTATACTAGTCCGGAAAACGAATTAATGTGACTAATCTTTTGAGTAAGGCTAGCAGCATGTAAAAAAATGGTCACTATATTGCACGCCACTAAATATGTCCGAATTCCTTGTATTCTCTGTTTCTCTTATTCCTGGGTGACGTCACAGAACTGAACCAGTATACGTTTCCCTCCTATTTATTTACTAAAATTCCACCCACTTTCATGATAGGTGTTTCTCACCCCTGAAGATTTTTTTCGGAGCTTTTAAGAATGTGTTATGTTGCAATTTGTCCATGTCTCTAATTTTCTGCGAAAAAAATATAAACATACAAATATACAAACAAACATACGTAAGTTTATACTGTCGTCCAAAGTAGAAAGGCAGTAAATAAAAATTTTCGACTTTTGGAAACATTTCACTGATAAATGTATTATAATTAATTTATAAAGACAAATTCTTATATATTGGTACGGATAAAACCATTTTCAAAGAGATAAGGGGTTTATGTAAATTTGGAAGTTAAAAAAAACTTTATCCCTTGATTTCTTTAAAGAATTTTTTTAGACTTGCTGCCTTTCTCCTTTGGACGACAAGAGACCCCTTTTTATGATATAGATTGAACAACGCTTCTCATTGTTCCTGTTCGGTTACTCTCCTCGGATTACGTCATCCTCTTCAATCTGTATCTTATGTAGAACTCCACAACTCGATGAAGGCATTATTCAGATATAAGAAGACCTATACCAAGGATTGCAAAGGATTCATTTTTCTTGAATTGAATAACTTCAAATTCTCTTTACGGAAATTTGCATTTTCCAGACCACTTATTATTGCGTTTGGCTGTGTACACGACACCCATCTCTTCCTTCCAACATATATATGCCGAAAAACGTCAGAACTTACAAATTACAAGTTTACCCAAAAGGTACTACAGTTCATTAATTTTCAGCCCCCTGGGACACTTGAATTTACTCGATCTGGGAAGAAAATTCTCTCTTTGGGAAATTCCTGGCTTCCATTTGCGTCAACAATTTCGAGAAATGTCGATCGAATCCGGGTAAAAATGAAGGGACTCGAACCTCTAATCCTCCTCAGTATCACCAGTACTTCTCAGCTATCTTCGTAACTGAACCTCACTCTTATATTCCAAAAAAATCAATCCCGAAGTTCGTAAAAAATGTCACTTGTAATTAATTTTTGTTTAATTTCCAGGAATTTTTTTCATTTTCCTGATGGAATTTCGATGACATAAAGATTTTATTTCGTACGTATGTGAGTTCCTCCGCTAACGTTCTGCAGTGGTAAGAATTCGAGGAACAAATTTCTTCGAGGGCCCGTGAAATAACCGAACAGTAAGAATTCGAACGTATCATATGCTCATACATTATTTATCGCAGTTCCAAGGTGTCTAAATTATCGCACAGTCGAGTAATTCCTGTGCCGCATTCCTTTGTGAGACTCGGCGTCACTCACAAAGTTATAATTTAACTGACGAGAATGAACGAGCTAATTTTGAAATACTGATCTATTTCAGGAGGTACCCTGCAATTATTCCGCATGTTACTGGCATCGGTGGTGAAGGGATCAGGACATTAAGTAATGAAGGCGAAATTTATCAATAAAGTTTACTTAAAATGTGTAATTCTAGGGGAATATAAAAATTATATTTTATAATTGATTTAGTAAAGCCAAAATCAGTAGCAATATTTATTTAATTGATTCCTGAAGGAGCTTTCAACCTATTATGGGTCATAATCATCTGTTGTTTAAAAAATTCTTCAGTTTCATAGCATTGAAACCTATCTTAAGTTTAATAGACAGTATAGGTTTTCTCGGCATGACTGCTTCTTCAGAAAAAGCGGAAACAGCCATTGAAACGTTGTCTTCACCTGGTTGGAATCTCGGGGAAACCATCTATGTTCGGTTTTTCCATTAAAAACTATTCATGCTTACTGAACTTCGTCACTTAGTAATGCATTATTTTGATCTCCCAGCAATGGAAAGCTCGTATAGGACTCAAGTATATAAATATTGGAGCTGATGTTTGGTTTCCTCAATTAATTACATTTCTATAAAGTGAAAATTGTGACACACGACGCAGTAGAATAATTATTTGAAGTACTGAAAGATAACGTTTGTTCAAATCACTTCTGCACAAACTGCAGAATAGTCCGACGTAGAACACATCTCACTATAGTCTCAATCTTTAACATGAGCATCACATGAACGACGTCTATAGTGTATTTTGCTAATCGACAGTTCACGTATATCAAAGAAAGAGAAAACTATTTTAGTCCACAACATTTTATTGGTTATGTACATGTATATGAATTGACTGCCAGAATCTCACTTCATGAGATCTTTTGGCGACAAATAATTGCGACTCAACAAACGTTCAATTAATGTATGGCTTTTGTAGAATTTTAATGGTTCTTAATAAATAAATAGTAGGGCTGCCTGTACTTCAGAATTTTTCTCAATATAGAATACAGTTGTTTGTACGCGACGTTTTGTTCCAAAAAATGAAACCTCATTTGGTGTTATGTAAACACGAATCAAGAAATTAAAAACATTGAAAATTTAGATGTGCACAAGCGGAGAGGGCTAGTTTTTTTTTCAAACTAACTAATTTAATGGTTATTGTTTAATTTATTTTAATGCTAGCATGTTCTAATCTGTATGTGGCAAAAGCTTCTGTTAAAACCCTACTGCGTAACATAATTATTTTTGCAATAAATTTTTGTGGACTGAGATTTTGGTTTACTTATATATAATTATATTCGCAAATCAGTCTTATTTGATCTACTAGCTTATTAAAAAAATAATTATTTTAGTGGTGAATATAATTTGCCACCAATCTCGGTAATCCACGTGGGGTCGTATACGAGATCGAATTAGATACATTAATTACAGTTGTCGGAAGGGCCACATTCCGGTCAAAGGTTCAACATAAGAGTATTCAGCATTTTTGGGGGAATAATTTTCTCAATTAATTTTCGATAGTCGTCGGTGAGCAGCGCACGTAAACGTGATACTTGGAGGCGGGCGTTTACGTAACAGAGGTTAAGTAACGTCCGCTTACAGTACGGTTCGAGGAAAGAATTTTACTGCGAGTTCACACATAATTCTGCGCCACAATTAATACTGGTTTCCCGAATGCACATAATAAGGGGCAATAAATAGGGCCCGGAGCAGTCCTATATCAACACACAGCTCCGCCTAATTTACTACGGAGGCCTGCGTCATTAGGTCCGCGCCGAAAACAAAAAGTGCGCCCCAAATTTCTTTATAATTTGCGTTACGATGTTGCCAGCACTGCGTAATGATGTGGGAGGCCAAAGGGGTAAAATGAACGACGATAAATCCGGGGCAGGTTTCGGGCTGTAAAAACCTGCGCGTGGAGAAGTATTGCTTCCTTTCCCTCCCGTAAAACTTACGAGCATCATCGATACATCGTCGGTAAAAATCACATGGAAAAATTTAAACGGCGAATACGCAAAATTTCCGTTATACAGTCGAAAGGTACAAGGCTTGTTTTCTTTGCTTCTAATCGCAGCAACTGCTAAGGTCATTAGCGACTTTTGGCGACAAATAATTGCGACTCAACAAACGTTCAATTAATGTTTGGTTCTTGAAAAATTTTAATGGTTATTAATAAATAAATAAATAGTAGGGCAGCCTGAACTTCAGAATTTTTCTTAATATAGAATACAGTTGTTTGTACGCGACGTTTTGTTCCAAAAAATGGAACCTCATTTGGTGTGATGTTAACACGAAATCAATTAAGGGAACTTATATCTATGTAAGGGCATCACAGTATGGTTACTCAAACAACACAACGTCCAAACTCTTGCCAGGATTCGAACCCGGGGTTCGAGACAGCGACGCTAACCACTATACCAAAGGAGACACACAATACCAATGTCGTGAATCCCATAGTGAGCCCTTTCAAAATTTCAACTGAATAGATTCACCAAATATATACTTGAAATCGGACCAGCCATAATAAATATCAGCTAAAGGTAGAAAATTTTGAAATATATCAGTAAGGGTCGTAATAGATATTTAATTCAATAAGAAACAGGGAAATTCATGAAAAATATAGCGTTCAATTAAATGAATCTTTCAAACGAACGTTACAAATATACCTCGCTCGGAAAAGATACATCAAGTACTTGACGTTTTGTACCCTTTAAATAGAAAATTATTTTTCCAAACTATAATAACTGTTCATAAATTAAAGTGCATCTTGACTTAATATTCAAGTTACGAGAGATCTTTTAACAGTTGCCTGTAGATACTATATATGTGCCACGTTCTGCAAATTTGCCAATGAAGAAAATTGGTGAATTCATATCAATCACCCAGATATTTTTCTGTTAAAACCCAATCTAAAATTTTAAACTTTCTCATGTATTCAAGAAGCGTCAAATTCGGTTTGTGATGGAAGACTGGTTGACTCTCTACATTATATTAATTTGATTTAAAATAGACCCATGAGAAATAATTGACATAACTGAAGCGCCGGGAACTTGATTTTAATGGGAAAATTTAGCGTGATACAGTTTTTGATTGTCAACTTTGAACTTAATCCGTTTGCCTTGTCCCCCTCATATTCCTCTAACCCCAGCACAGATTGTAAAAATTCCTACCTCGTAATTACGAACATATTTCTCGTCATGACATTTTATTTGAGTTACATTCTGGGCGATTTCTTTGTTTTATCGTTTGGCCTATATAACTGCCTCAGTTTTATCACAGCACGGAACTATAACTTTCTCGATAAAGCCTTACATATACAAATAACCCTACACGACTAAAAACCTTCCTCGGTTCTGAAAGAAATGATATTTTTTTATGTCTTCCGAGATTCTCCATCTCAGTCACCCAAAAATATCGTCACAGTAAACGACTGCGTGGAGAAATCTCTTTACTTGCCACTTAAACGTCGCCGTATCAGTGCGCCAGCTTTTCACTTCCGTCAATTCTGAATCGATTAGACCAATTTAGGCACGGGCAGGTTCTTGCTGTTCCGTAAGCGATGCTCAAACATTGTTTACAGGTGTAACACTCCGTATTACGATGCCAGTACCTATTCGACGATTATTTTGAAACAGATAAAAATTTAATTAGGATGAAAGGTTTTTTGTGTCTAATTATTAAAAAAAAGTGATGGAATGAGCTGTCGAAGGGACGTTGGAATGAGGCATGACACTGCTATTGCAATACTGAGCAGCACGAAAGGGGGGTTTGGACAGAAAATATAGCAAAGTGAAACTTTTTTTGAAGGCGGTTATATATCATTATCATTAGTTTAATAATGTAACTTCACTTCGGAGAATTCCGTGGAGTATTTTACGCCAACTGAAGCTAAACGTTATCAGGAATTAAAATAAAACCATACGTGTACTAAAATGAAAAATATATTACCGTTATCATCTTAAAATCTCAGATCAATTCTGCCAACTAGCCGATGTTTACCACAAAAATCTTAAGAAATTCTCCACAATATTTAGATTATCCCACTTTGAAAGAAGTTATGAAGTCACACGGGTCAGGTACGTCTGTCAGTATACAACTTGTCTCAAAGAACTGCGGATGTGGAGATCAATCATCAGGAATCACCGGGTGTTGATCTGCCAGCGACATTTTTTTTAATACAGTATAATGTGGATTATAAATTATGTTTATCTTTCTCAAGGTCGATCTGCAGTGAGGATAATTGAATATAGAGGAAGTTTCAATAATACCTTTACAAAGTTTGGTGGCACGTTACAGACGCCAAAGCAAGAGGAAAGTGTCATAAACATATTTCCTGAAGTTCGAAAGTCAATAACGAAAATTCGTAATTTCGTTTTGTCAGGTAATGTTTACAGGGAAATTATTGGGAACATTCTCCCTAGAAGCATTTTGTTTTTGAGAGATGAGGCTCCAGCTGATTTGTTCTAGCTGCTATCAGTGGAGGAAGACCACTGGCCTGCTGGTTCCCTTCGCCTTTCCCTTTGGATTTTTACCTGTGGGCCTGCTTATACAGTTGCTGAATGACATTCCTAATGCAAAGACACGTCATAAACAGGTTTTAGACGCTGCTAAACAGTTCCACGTGATGTGGGAGAACGGACAGACGTCAGTTTGTGCATTGGTTGGGTTCACGATTTGGTGACATTTGCAGAATTTGCTGATAAGGTTTTTCATTAATAATGTAAACACTTGGAACTGTCTAACACTTGTTTTTATAATCGTTTATTTTGTATTGGTGAGAGAATGTAAAATTATCGAAGAGACAACAGCAGATGATGTTGCCTTTGATGATTCCATGTTACGGAAGGATCATTTGTTTCGTAAGTCAGTCAGCAGGCGAAGGGATTTTGACGAAGTCCATGACGATATTGAAAACGTGCACGAGGTACTTGTAGAGTGTTCTGAATGGAAGGTACTTGTTGCTGTAACGTATAGAGGCCCATCATGCAAGGCCGAGCCATTCATGCGCCTGAGTCTGAGCTTGAGCTGAGGCACGCATGCCATAACGTCACGTGAATCGCCGCAATTAGCGCACCATCGATTCTTCTGATCACGACATACCTCCCGCACCTGTCAAAAATCGGAGCGCCACTTAGCTGCGTTTAATGCGCAATAATTGATCGGACTTTCGTTCCTGTCACGCACTCGGAATAGCTACACAAGTGTCACTCAGACCGTTTAAAAATCCTATTTCTTACATCGTTTAACTCACAGTAATTTCATCAACGACGATTCTTATGGATCGTGGACTTAATGTGTCTTGTTCTCACATTCAAACAAATTCCCCTGACCCAGTGTCAATACTCGTCATTATTAACTGAGATAACATTTTAAAAATATACTTTCACATTTTACAACCCTGAAAATTCCATATTACATTGAAATTCAAATGACACTGTATTGATAAAAATGTGCCAGCACTAAAGAACAGTGAATCTTAGTAATTATAAATAATTTTTAATAAATTGCTTTGATCGGCTCAATAAACTGCCGTTAAAAGTTATTCTTGACAAAAACAATTCATCTGTAAGTGAATATTATTGATATCCAAATACATGAAACATACATATTTCTGGTATGAAAAGATCTCGTTTATGTTATGGAGAAACTATTCACTTCTATCAAGGGATTTAACCCTGAAATAGAACGATATTTCTCTCTGCAAAAAACGAAAGCATTTGTTTCCCAATTCATAATTATGTATATTCTTCTTCGGCTCCGCAACCCATTCACGGCCTTGACCTACCGGGTCGACATATATAATTAACACAATTGCAACACTAATATATAAAAAATGATTCCATAATCAGTTTACCCAATATCCTAATAACATATTATTTTATAATTATACATAATATTTCTAAAATTCCCAGAAAATTCATAATTTATAAAATTATTAAATAGTTTTCTTTGTATAAATTTTGTTTGATAATCTCGACCGTTTTCTTTGGAAATTCAAACCTTGAAAAAATTAATTCAGCAGTAAATTTCGATTATCCTTCACAAGACCTTTAATTTGTCCTCAATCACAATGTAATATAAAATGATCATCAATTATTTCAAATCTACTGGGACCTTTCGTCCTCACGAGCATATTCATCTCATCATCACTTTAACTCATGTTAATAATGATGGGATATGTCCGTAAGGACGAAAGCCATCGAAGGTTTTAAATAATTGATGATCATTGTATATTACATTATGATTGCTTGAGGACAAATTAAAATCTTGAAGAAACTGTTCCTTTTTTTTGCTTTATGATATTCCGATAATGTTTACCACTCAAAATTTATTCTATAACCAAATCATTGATCATAAAAAATTAATTCTCATTTGCTGGTGAAATTCAAATATATCGAATTTTATAATCATGATTCTTTCCCATCACAGAAATGAGCTAATTTTTCGTTTTATAAATTTCAAGGAATCTAGAAAAGTAATTCTATTCAATGTAATAAACAACGTACTTTAATTCTTGTCCTTCATTGGAAAAGGTGACCAGTTACTAAATTTTAATTTGAGTACTACACAAAGGTATTTCCTATACTTGAAAGCCGGACAGCGTTTGCAACTATATGTATGTAAAGTGATGGGAAAGGTGACCAGTTACTAAATTTTAATTTGAATACTACACAAAGATATTTCCTATACTTGAAAGTCGGACACCGTTTGCAATTATAGGGTCTCCAAAATTCCATTTTCAAAGGATCAAGTATAAGAGGGCGGAAGGAGGAACATCGGACCCAATGTTAGGAACATTCAAATTCTACTCGTTATCGGGAAAGAAATGAGGAGTTAAAGCGAAGTGCACGGAATCAGATCTATTGAAATTCAGTCCATAGCAGGTTGTTTCACAGGTCCATATGTCCCTTCTATTTCATTGTGATACTTTCTCAGTTTTATAAATTATGGAGTATCCGATAAAATGTCTAATGAGCTGCCTAAGAAAGTATTAAACATTCATAAAATTTGCTGCTTTACAATGTACAAAGTGTCGGCCAGGTATAGTCGGTAAGTGGGCTTAAGTTGTCGGGTAATGTTGTTGCAAGAAAACAAATCTGGTCTTGCACTTTTCCCGTCGCCTTTGCCCGATGCCGTTGCCGATGAAGACATAACTCTGAGCGGGGAGGGTCAGTCCAGATTAATGAGGAGAGCTGTTCCGCTGTTGCAGCCTCAAGCCTCCGCCCAAAGACGGCGTCACCAAGAGCAATCCCAGCAAACGACATCGGGAGAGACTCAACGCAGAGCTCGACACGCTCGCCAGCCTGCTCCCCTTCGAGCAGAACATCCTCTCCAAGCTGGACCGACTCTCCATCCTGCGACTCTCCGTCAGCTACCTTCGCACCAAAAGCTACTTCCAAGGTACGTCTCATTCCTTTCATCTCCACTTCGTTATCACATTTCATTTAATACACACTGTCCAAAGGTAAGAACATTCTTTTAAGGAACTCGGACATCTTTTTAGAAACTGTAGCTCATTCTGGAAATTAAAAAAAACGCTGCACTAAAGCATATATTAACTTGAATATTTCTAAAAATAAAATTTTCAGAATTCAAGTAGGCCTATTTACTTTCAGGGTTCCCTTCATTTAATCTTCCGGTATTACGTTGTTTCTTCTGCGCTCTAAATTACAGCTTTTTGGAGGAACGTAGAGGAGTACAGGAACATTCAAAGAGAGGCTCAATCAATTTTCTAATGATGAGCTGCAAAAGTCAAAAACTACGTATTACGATAAATTTAAAGAGACTTTATTTTAATTGAAAAATGTTTTAATAATAGATAACAAATACCAATGAATATATTTCAAACTGTTTACGTAAATAAATTAGTCAAAATATTAATAATAAATGCAAGTACTTGAGAAAATTCACAAATAAAATAATCCAACGAATACGTTTATAGACCAATGGTACAATAGAATAGATAAAAATGATATTTTATTTAAAATTATAAAACTAAATATATAATTGCTAAACGTTTAATAAAATCTCTGAAAGAAACCATATTATTGTTATACGTCATGTTTCGAATTTCGTAGTCCTTGCCAGATCCACTTTCCCCTTTTTATTTTGGAACAGAACACAAGAAAATGATATTAGGCTGTGAAAAATCAGTATTGAGGCATTTAAATGTTGCAGTAAAGTCACGCCCGAGGCAGGGCAGGAAGAAACAATATCCAAGAAACGTTTCTAAGAATGAAATATTACTGGGAACAAGTGGCAATATTAGTCAGTACTTAATTTAAATTGGTATAAACCAGTAATGACATTGTCACGGAGACCGCCGGAGAATCGACATTCTGACCACGTATCACTAAAAATTCTGTCATGCAAGATGACAGTCCGTAGTCGACCCGGTAGGCCAAGGGAATAAATGGGTAGCAGAGCCAGCGAAGAAGCAGGTAAACCAGTAATGAAAAAAGTTCTGGTTTCCAAGATTTTATGACAATGTCGTGGGGGGTTATTGATAGAGAGTTTAACGACAGACTAAATTTCTTTCTTCTCAGATAAATGGAGGACTCTGAGCCATCCGACGTGACCTTGCAGTTCGTATAACCTCTAGGAATAACCCCATTCGTGGGATTTCCCTCTCAATTACTTGTTACTTTCATAAACAGAAGTACAACTGGTAAAAAAACTCTAATGATGTACAGTGACACGCGAAGTAACCGACCGTTGCCACACTAAGTGACATAAACGAGTGTTGGGAAACGACATGATACGGCTAATGTGCGACAATTTTGGTCAGAAAGTTTTCTTGAGCCTACGAAAATTGAATTCACATTTTATCATCCTTAATTTCCCTTATAACATTGTTTGTATTCATAGTTGTCTTTGATAAAAAAAATAGCCCAATGTTCCGTTTTGATTTTTTAGGTATATTTTTAACTGGCAATTAGAATTTTAATGTGCTGATTTAATATTTTGGGAGGGTAACAGGAAATGAGAGTGATTCAGAAACCGATAACTCCTCTTTAATATCGTAGGAAGGGAGAGGAAGGCAAGCAAGGGCTGAGAAGGGCCCCCGGGTTATTGTTTAAGTATCCTACCCGGTATTCACCTGTAAGAGATGCAGGGAATATCCTAGAAAACCTGCATCAGGTAGGTCTGGCTCTCATGCTGCTCCGAATGACGGGGGTGGAATTCAGCAGGTCAGAAACTTCTGTAGGCGTAACAATTTAGGAGTTGATCAATTCTACAAGCGTAACCTAACAAATTTGGTATTCGTGAATATAATTTATTTCCTGCAAAATTATGCAAATATATTTCCGTTACGTTGTAAGTGAAAAGTATGTAATTATGAAAATCCTACAAATTTATAATTTATTAATTGAAATCACATAATGTTCATAAACAACAAATTTGATGTTTAATACTTCTATAATTTATCAATACCTGGTTTGTTGCACATTAAGCAGTTCGAAAAAGGAACCCAGCGTTATATTATATTGTTTCTTAAATTGTTTCAGGCTTGTTGGTCATTTTGTGTTTGTTAAAATGAATATATGTTTGTTAGTGAATATCAATACTGTCTATGCTGTGTGAAAAATTCCTCTTAATAACGTCTTGCCTTTGCATTTTCTTTAATTTTGGTTTAATGCGGGGAGGCAAACCCCGGTATGTAGGAATTATTCTTGCGTAGTTATGAATCAATAATACAGTCAGTAAATGCCGAAAATTCACACCGAACTTTTCTTTATCGGTTATTCATTCCCGCCCGTGGACTATAATTTTTAGGTAAAAGCATGGATGTTCTTGACCCGGGGAAATGGAAGCGGAAACTGGATCGGCAGGTGCTGAAGCGAGCGAGCGAGCGAGGATAAATTCAGAAATCTGCTGTCAAAGCAAACGTTATGCCAAGATAACACCCCGACGCCAGGTCGGACTTAATTTCGCCTCCTCGCAGCCACTTTCCGTAAAAAAAACCTTTGACTTATCAGATAATTGATATCTTGAACCCGAAATTATGCATAAAATTGAGACCCGTTGTCATGCAATATTCTCGTTACTCCCCCAAGTCAAAGACTAAACTCTTTTACGAGCTTGGATGATTAAGTAAAATGAAAAATTTCGTGGTATAATGAAAGTAAATTTTTGCATATTATCGTAATTTGGTAATTTATTGAGACGGAAAAAAATTGCGGGGAAGTTGCGTGTGTACCATATCACCGAAAGTCACTGCCGTCTGAGATTTCCGTAAATTCTGAAAATTGAGGAAAGGATCGTATGTGTGAAGGCCTATACTTCACTAGGGCGTATATCAACGAAATACCAAATTATAGTTTAGGTATATTTTCGACATGTCTTCTGAGTCCGTAAGTAGCTACGTTACTCCGTGGAATTGACCGAAGCAGCGTGTAAGTTTTTGCTTCCGTATCGCCTCCAGGTCCAGACTTAGCACCTCGCCTCATATTCCGGGGAAGCTCTTTCGAATTTAAGCGTATATTTACAACCGCGTTAGTGCCGGGCCATCTTCCCGTCTGATTATACTCCGCAAAGATTTAACTGTTAATTAAAGAACCCGGCGATATCGAATACGTTATGTTAATCTTAAGCAATCCAATATGCATAAATATAAACATAAAATCGAATCTTTACGTTCCGACGGTAATTTACCCCGGAAAAAACCGTAGCGCGGCGAGTTGGAATGGCCAAAAAATGGGGGCTTGAAGCAGAAGTGGGGTGGGCAAATGCTAGTTGGGGGTTCATCCCCCAGGCGCCGAGCCTCCAGATAAGCTTAATGGCCTGCCTGTCATACATCCATCCCAGGACGTGTGACTGATGACAGTCCGGACTCGAAACGGCAAATGAGCTCCAGCGGGGGAATTTATAAAGCAACGGCGCTGGTCGGCAGAAAAATAATTGTCTATTTCTGTCGGAGCTTACGCGTGAGTTCCAGCATATCGCAGTTTGAAACGGAAGTTTGTGGAACTTTGGTCTCGGTAGTAAATCATTGTTAAATACTCCTCTGTTCTGGAAACTCGATTTCTCATCCGTTTTATTTACCGTAGAGGGGAAAATCAGTTCGGGATTATTCCCTTTATCAAGCGGATTTCGTCTGAAGCATGCTTTTCAAATCAACAATGAACAGAGGTCTCGGGGTATTACTACACTGTTACCGTATAATATTGTCACGTTTCTGAAGGATCGTGAGATTCAATAACTCACACACGTAGAGGTTACAGACGGTTATTTAACGGCGAAGTGCTGTACAAAGCTCGGGAAGACTGACTCCGATTCGGAATCCAGTACAATTTATACATACATGGAATATTACAGAAGCAGAACATTCTCGAAACAGAAAATAGTAGAAATTAAAGGCAAACAGAGTAAACAAATAAAAATGGCTGCGTCGAGTGGGACTCGAATCCGATTCTACATTTCTGCAGTCCAGCTTGATACCGCTCAGCGCTTTGTGGTGGAGTAATGTGAATAACGGCGGTGACTGATCATTAAATATCGGGAAATTTTTTTAAAAAAATATGTTTTTAAATATTTTAAAAACAACCCTCATATACGTGAAAAGAAACTACCACATACAGAGAAAGATTTCTGCATCACATTTCGGTTTAAGCTTGGATTTATATACATTTAACATCTTTTTATAAACATTATATTTTTTTGTAATTATTTATGAATAATTATGCTATTAATATTCTGATAATTCAATTATAAGAACATTGTTTATAGTTTTTGTAGTAACATTACCTTAACGAAGTCCCAAATATGCCGACGAAACGTCGGTTAACTAAATAAAAGATTTATCTGTACCTGGTCCTAAATTAATTTCATTGGAAAAACTGACGTTAGTTGTTTTTCTATATATTATAAGTTTTCAATGACCTTTCTGATGCACCGTGTACCTACTTACCGATAGAAGACAGTTTCCTACTTTACTTACAATTAAAATAAAAATTAATGCCCCTTTTTGTGTGCAACAAGCCATACATCTTCTGTTTGCCTTATCACTGCAGATCCTGAAATGCGGCAATGTTAATTTTAAAAAAAGATAAAATTTAATATGATCAGATGTCCTTTTTTTACCGATTTTTAGAAATGCGGAATGAGCTTCGCTCCGACTTATCCGAGCAACTTTTGGCAAATGGAACGCATTTAACGCCGGGATCACGTTACGTATCGAAGCAGGAGATTAGTTAATTGATTAGAGATTTCGGGCGCGGGTCCGTGGAGCCTGACAAATGGCAATACAGTACTAAGCTGCAACAACTTACAAGAGCTTCGGCGCAGCGAAGCCGTACCGCTGGCATCGATCGGCGGCAATTGCTGCTCGCCAAAATATCACCCCTCCCCCGCACTTGCCGGTATTCCCTGCCTCACGAAAACGCCAACTGTACGCCAGCGCCAGCGACAGCAGAAAACTGTTTTGCTTTTGTAAACGCCCGCAATTTGACGCGGCTTCATACTTTCTGCGCGAACGACGGTCGGAATTGGCGGATGAGCAAAATCGTTCCTCAGCCAAGATCGGACTTCGACCGAAATGATTCCGCATTGTCCTGTCCTGTCCCTAACGCGCTATCATTCTCCAAAGACTCCATCATTGCGTCGGTTATTCTTTTCCTACGCTCCACTGGTTCTTTCGAAACCCAACTCCTGTCCTTTTGTCCTATAACTTCTTCGAGACTTCGTCATGTTCTTGGAACACGGCCATCGAAACATCTGCATTATCTTATCTCCTTCAGACTAGCAAAGTCATGAAGTACATATCGTCACATCCTACGCTCATCTATTTTTATTTTTCCTCTAAATAATTCCATATAAACGTCAATGTAAATTTAATTTTTATTTTTTCACCTGAACTTCCCCAGGAATTAACAACTTTTCAATACGAATATAGTTTCTCAGTTACGATCACCATTTCAATTTTCACGCTTCCTATTACGTAAAGAATTTGTCCCGAACCAGAAAGGTTGGTTGTTCACTCTGTTTCTGTTGAAGTGGAATCTACCAACACGAAGATCTATTCTGGTTTCATCACGGACGAAGCGTGCAACAAATTCCAGAGAATATTCAGCGACGTGAATTCACCGAGATGTCAACGCTTCAACCCAGACTTGGAATATAGCACGCGCTTGCTTTTCGTTACGAAGTGTAGTTAAGATTGCAGAATTACCTTGCCAAGACCTGTTTGTTTCTAAAAACACGCTCTTCTCAAGATCGTGAGATACGAAGCAAGTACACAAGAAGATGATACCTGCAGTATGTTCCTTTTTTACACAGCGACCAGTATCAGGCGGAGTTGCGAAATATAAGTTAACGCTTTTTTAATACGACTAGTTTGGCAATTGTCTTAATTGCTCCGCGGTGTTCACGATGGAGGAAAACAAAGACTTGAAAAATAACTGTGTAATTTCGGCCGTGAAATAAAATTAATTACTTTCAAAATTATCTTGTGTAATTTTTTTACGATAAAGCATGAATTATATATAAACGTTTGTAGAACTGCTTTCCGTGGTAAGCCCTAATAGATCATAATCAAAGTAACATACTCAACAGCATTAATAATTCAACCATAGAGAAGCAATGGTTTCGTTTGAAATGGGGTCAGCTTTCAAAAATCACCAACAGCGAATTCATCGTCGTTATTTCCTCCGAACAATGCCTTCAATTTGAAACAAAAAACTGTTGAGAAATGAATCACCTTTCTTGTAACATTTACGTATGTGGAAAGTAAGTTTTAAGACGTCGGTCAGTAAAGTAAATTAAAACTAATTCTCATGCGGAACAAATCGCCAGGCATAATTTTTTTAATACACCAAAAGAAAATTTCGATAAATTACAGGGATTAAAACGGGAATTTTAACTTAAATTTTCGTGAATGTTCATTTCGATATCTTGCAGAGTTCCGAAGATATTCATGTCTATTGAATTGCCGAGCGAAAGGCGGCGTGAAAAAAAACTGGGCGTTATAATTCCTATTAGACGTTCCTACACCATTCGTCCCACTTACTGTGTTATTATAAGCGTGATTTTGGCAGCATGCAGGAGAAAGAGATAGATAGGGCGAGCATTATCACTCCATTTGTTGTTGCGAGGGCAAAATAAAAAGAGCTATTTCTGCGCGAAGTGGCGGGAAAACTAGTTTATAATAAATTTGTCAATAATTGAACTGTGAAGGGTTTTATTTTCTACTATAATTTAACTAGTTTGAACGTGGCCGTCTTTGTTTTTGCGATAAGTATTTGGCACGTTTATAGGTACATTGTTTTTAGTACATAATCTTAATGTTAAAAAAAACTAGGATACGTCTACATTTTTCAGTGTGTTGCCCTATTTTTTAAAAAATTTATTCTACTAGTTGACTGTAGTTGTTATTGTTATTTCCGATACAAAAATACCCTCTATTTTCAATCAAAATACTTTATTCGTAGCCTTCCAACCAGATCTTTCGATCTATGTGAGATCATATTCATTGGTTCTTATTAGTCTTCATCTTACCACTAAACCATTCCTTATTAAAGTTCTCCACATATATAATCCATTAGTGATGTGACGTGGTTTTTTATAATTTATAAATATACTAAAATTTATATTATATCTTAAAAGGGTGGGCGACAATAAATCTCATCTTTGACGTTTAAAACAGTCTTACTATTAGCAAATGTAAAAGATTCAACAAATTACAATATTTAGAAATTATTTAATTTTAATGAATTTTATTTGCCTAGCTGAGCCCTAACCAAAGAAATAACTTAGCAAGAAACTTTAGTAAATTTAATTTACTTTACTCGGGACTGTATGACGTGTTTGTACGCACAGCAGAGGGAGAGATTATTGCCTTTCGTTTCTTAGTTTGCATTCATCCTCCCCTAGTTTCCTGGTTGACCGGAAAAACCTGGATTCAACGCAAAGGCAGTTTCCGGGTCGGCATGTGAAGTACACAGGCCTCTGCTGTGTTTCCTGGTGGCACTTCAGTCACATCGCCTCTCCTCTCCGACTCCTTGAATCCAGCCGGTCCGACTTTCCGTTTCGCTAGTTCCTCTATGACCTATCACCTCCAACTGTCTTTTTCGAATGACTTTCCGAGATCATTTCCACCTCGTATTCCCCTCTACTAAAAACCTCATAGTCTACCCGTTTTTTTCTATATTCCTCAGGTCCTTAAATGGGGGTTTGCGTCCCTATCGTTCCTATCCAAAAATTCAAAATTTGGGAGGGGCCATCCCTAGCTATCTTTTGGGTCAACCACCTTGCTCCCCTGGGTTTATTGTCGAGTCAAAAAAATCCTTTCAGACAAAGGACTAATGCTTCACAGGCGCCTGTTCTCTATGGAAACTTGGTTCAGAATGCTTCATATTGTAAATTAATTTAGATAAATAAAATAAAATAGCGTCCAAAATTTATGTGTGTCACAGAGATAAGTAGAAGAATAATAAGAACTAATAAATATGATCCGACACAGATCTACAGCTGTGGTTGGAAGGCTATGTGAAGTATTACGGCTGAAAGTAAAGTTTTTTTGTATGGAACTAAATTTTTAAATTTTAGAGTATTGAATGTAATTTGACAGCCTTGTACGGTAAGCTTCCTCTCCATACCGTGTTTCTCAATTCCTAAAAACATTCCCACATTGGAGCCTATCATTGATAGATCGCAGGAAGATCTGACGAACGGATTTCAATTTCGTAGTCTTGAAAGCCATCACGGACAACAGTAATTTAGGACATTTTAATGCACTGCGCCAATCAACTTTGCAGTATGGGAGATGCCTTATCTTGCTAATAAGGGAAGAATGGCGGAGGATATACATGAGTAGTGGCGATATTACGGAGGAAAAAGAGGATAAACGAGTCCCTGAAGTGGCGGGCCGTCGCTTCTGCGGAGAGTAATGACTTCCATCACGTTACGTAATCGAAGCCGCCATTCATCTCCCCAACACACAAGCAACACACAGCCAACTGACGTCTCCATCCAACGTCAAGCTACCGATATAGCAGAGCCCAAAATGCATCCTTCTACACTCAAATTACAAAGAAAAAAATAAGGTTAATTAAAAAAAAAGGTTTCGCTCCTTTTCAAAAATCGACGTTACACTATACCGCATGTGCATGAGCCTCAATACCTCGTCACAATTAGGTCCTGAGACACCGAAAAGGAATCATCAAGGTTCCAAAAACTGTCAGAGATTCGAGCTAGGTTCAATCAATTCATTTCTTCGCATCTTCTGAGTAATTGTAGGGATTGTACAATTTATAAAATGATAGGCTAACGTATAGAATATAGGAATCGCTAACGGGACACAGGATCGTAAGCTGTAACTTATACTGCGGCAACAGCTCAAGACCGAAGCATGTTCTAAGTCATATTATTCTCGGTGGCACCGTCGAGGATATATTTCTCCATGAATAATAATGCGGTAGACATTTTTATTCATCCAGGACGCAGTTTATTAACTCTCTCATTTACATGGACTCTACTTTAAATTCTCGCACAGTAAAATTTTAATTATCGTCTAGTCCGACAATTTCCTGTCTTTCTCGATCTGGAAGGGGAGATATTATATGGGAAATTTTTCGAGTGGCATACTGTTTCCTAGATGCTAAGAAAAACTCACTCCACCGTTCCAGTAGCACGCGTTGCCTGTTGTAGAAACAGTCACTTTCTTCTCCTTCAACACGTTCTCGATACCTGTCGTACTTACTCAATACTCTGAAATTCAGTTTTTTCTTTAATTCCGCAGTTATAAATGCAACGATCCAGATATCGGCAGTATAAAACTTTTTGTCCCTTTAAGCTAAGAAAACTGTCTTCGTGTCAATTGTAGTCCCTCAGGTACGTTTTTGTAATTCTTTGCTATTTTAGGTAAGAGGGAAGTACTATTGAAAAATTAGAATTGAGATGGAATAGAGAATTAAGAGCTATTTTAAATTAGATCAAGTATTGTAAGATTAAGGATAAGCTAAATAAATTAGAACTGTTAAGTGTCCAAAGTATGTTTGATGTTTTACTTTTTTTTCATAAAATAGATAAGGGACAGTTACCAGATTATTTCAA
Source organism: Eucriotettix oculatus (assembly GCA_034510155.1). Taxonomy (NCBI): domain Eukaryota; kingdom Metazoa; phylum Arthropoda; class Insecta; order Orthoptera; family Tetrigidae; genus Eucriotettix; species Eucriotettix oculatus. The sequence goes on from CM067380.1 coordinate 29,467,737, forward strand.
TATTTTTATAAAAAGAAATTCAGAGGTACATAGGCACAATACCAGGGGTAGGGAAAATTTTTATATGGGGCACTTAAATTTAAAAAGTAAAAAAAATTGGCTTTTAATAAAGGTTTAATGTTATACAATATACAGTAGCTGTTAAGGACAGCAAAAGTATACAAAGTGTAAAAAATAGTTTAATGTTAGAGTTGAAAAACACTGGTTAAATGTAAAGAGTGAATTTGTATTTAGTATAAATTTTGTATTATATACAAAAAATAGAATTGAGAATATGTAATTAGCTTTAAGCTAATTTGAATAGATAAATAAATACGCCCTAGAAAAAAACAGCATGAGTTGTGATTTTATATTTGGGCCCGTGGTTTCTTTTTATTATTTAAATTGGCGACAAATTCGCATAGAAAACAAAATTTTGATTTACTTACAACGATTTGTCCTCACATTTGGGAATGATCAGGCAAATTATTTCAGTCTAATTCTTTAGGGTTTTTCAATAGGAGCGGGTCGATGTTGAACTGTTGAAATTGAATAAAACAAGCTGTGTGAAGTATTAACGAATTTTTTTATTCGATAAATCATACATGGGTCTTGCAAATAAATAATTTCGTTAATATTTCACACATAACTTGTTTTATACAATTTTAGTGTCGACCCATCATTATTGGAAAACCCTACACAAAAAAATTGTATAACAAACGAAAAAAAAATCAACCATATTTTGTTTGAAAACATATAATGAAATTTTCAGTTTCTTAAATAATTTCGTTAAAATAAACATACAATTTTGATGTGTGTAGTTACACTTTGGTTTTGATAAAAAAAATAGACGTCTAAATGACTGAAATGTTTGTTCTTAACTTCCTTCAAGGACAGTTGCAGCCGAAATGTGATTTAAAAATACAGAAAAACAATGTATTATAACGTGACAATGTGAAATAGTGGGAAATTTAAATAAATTAGGATATACAAAATGAAATCATCAGACTGTTGCACTGGATAATGCTAACTTGTGGGAATTAAATTAAATAAGGATGCACAAAATTAAATCCTTGTATAATGTGTTTAAAGAAAACGCCTCTAAAATAAAACCTTCTCAATCTAACAGTAAATTTTACCAATCTTGATCTCTACTATTAATTTAAATAATGAAAGAATTTTTTTTAATTTTCTGGTTAGGAAATGAAGGGTTATAAATGTTACTAAATTTTAATATTTAGCGATATATAGCAAAGGCTATTAAATAAATGCATTATCTGTGTTTATATTATATCCCCAATGTCAATCATCAACAAAAACAGATAACTCAATTTTTTTTACAAAAAATTTATTATTCAAATTATCTGGGCGCTGTTATCAATAAAACTATGTCAGCCCTATAAAAAATTTTATATTTATTTAGAATTATTCCAATCCATAAAAATCTCAGGTATAAAAATTTACGACAGGGTAATATTCTTGTTATAAATAGTGACTGATATAGACATTGGGAGATACACAATACAACGTATATCAATTAAAATAAATGGAAATTTCTGGAAGAAAACATTTATTACGATTTCATTTTAAGTTCCGCATCACTCAGTCTAGAGAATCCTAGCAGAAAATAGTACCGTGTTCAGCGTGCATCAGTCTGGGCAAATTTACAACAGAATTGACGTGTAGTGGGCCGTTAATAGAGCAAAAAAGGGAGGTAATTGTCAATAATTGTGTCTTGCCAGTAAAGAAAAAACGGACGCTTTGATTTAGTGCTTCGATCAGAGCGACCGCGCCGCTCCCATGTTTATACACCATATTAGTGGCAAATACTGCAAGTTGATTTCCCATAAATCACAGCTCTTGATTTCACGACTTTTTGTGACTACTTTGTTCATTCGCAAACGTTTCTTTCCCGAAACTTGTGTTTATTGAAAAACATTTTACATTACCAATAACAGTGAAATCCTTACGAGACGCAACTTTTGAAGGCTAAATTAGAAATCTAGTACTGCTCAAATTTAATTCTAATACAAGACTATTTTTTTTTAAAAAAAAGTGTTACGTTCTCAAGTGATCCTGGAGCTTGGACTTTCCCTGTCCACGACGCGTAATCTTGAATCAAATTAAAATTTAATTAGCACAGACGGCGTTGCATCTGTTTGAATGCTTAGCTGAAGTTGAAGGCATTAATGGCGACCAGATGCGGCTGTGGGAGATTAGGATCGAACCAAGGTGCGAATATGAAGCTGAACCTCGCGGGATAAGATCTGCTGCGACAGATTTACTGTGCCTTCCGTAATTGGCTAATGCTACATGCTGTCCGCGTATCCTCTCATTACACGGTACAGTCGCTTTATCTTCGAAGCGAAAACAATGAATGATCTTAGGTTACATCAACGAGGAAATAACGGTTCCTTTCCTACCAAGTGAAACAACGTATTTGGTAACCCACTTTGGAGAATGACCACTGTGTGGGTTCTACGCACACGTGACGCCTTTTACGATACCAAATAATTAAGTAACTACACAATATTAAAATTAATAATAAATAATCACTTCCAAAATATTCATATTTTACGGATTTCATTAGTACTGTAATTAGGGAAAAGGAGAAGTTAAAAATAAGTATGGAGCTTATTTAAACACTTATGTACATGCATAAATTAGAATAATACGAAATAATGAAATAAATGAAAATACGAAATCATAAAATTGAATAATTATAAAAATCACAAATGAGGAAATACGTAAGTAGGAGAAATTAACCTAATACACAACTGATAACATATAAATAGACTCGACTTGTCTCATTATGGTAGACCCCCACATTTAAAATGCATTTATTTAAAGTTTTTTGCATACCGAAGTTGGGTGAGTGAAACTGCGCCTTCTTTACGTTATGCAACGAAACGTATTCTTCTAGACGAATCTTCCAGAATTCGAAGGTATCTATAGCGTTTAGGTATCTATAATCTTTTAAGCGTTGATTTTCTGTAAAGTAGTTTCGAGAGAAATATCCTATTTCTACAGGAAGCGACGTAAATTGCAGTGCCACTGAGAAAGCGCATTGCAGAAAGGTAATTGCATTCCACTGAGTCAGTCAGTGGTGTTGAAGACAAGATAGCATCGCCGATTTACATTAGCTGCGTTGGACTCTTTGTTCTTCCGTCCACGTTTCGACGCATTTTTTTTTATTTTCATAATCAGTTTTTTAATCTTTCACGTCTTACAAACGGACGTCGAACGACCAGCTATCGTGAGGTTAAGGTCGACTGTCAGTTCCGTAAGAGATGAGTGACGAACGAAAGTAATAAAAATGACCATCACCTCCTAAAGGGAAATTCCTATTCCTGATCAAAAATTAAATCATAATGGCAGATTTGATACAGTTCAGAACATTCAAGCCGAGTCGTTAAACACGCTCTTGAAAATTAACTTCCATAGAACTTTCTGTCATTAGTGTATTTACCTCTAGAGCGTGGTAATGAGATGAATTGGATGGACCAGCTTTAAGCCAGTCACGTGACAATCACATTCCGTTGACATTGTGAACATAGTACTGATATTAATTTATTCCTTACAAACAAATTTGTTTGGTTTTAAATAAACAGTTTATCTGACAATTACATATACAATAAATGAGTTAAAACAGACTCTTTGGCAATTTTTATTTAAATATTGAGCTATACTACGTTTCGTCTCTCATTTGACACTTCTTCAGGTATAAAAATTTAGCTGTACATGGAACCTCACTCCATGACTCCTTCCACTTCCTCTACAGATGAATCAGCCTCACCAGAATCATGCCCTTCATTTTAGACATTATGTACGTCTTCATAATCTTCATCCCTCTACTTCAGAAACCTATTCTTCTTCATAAATACCATTGGTTTCTATTGATACCCTATTTCGTTTGCGGCTAAATATCTTCCCATGTATTTTATTAATCCACAATCTTTCAATTGTGATAACGCAAGCTCCACATTATCCACTAGTTTTCTTCTTTTCTGAATGTCTATAATATTACTGTTCCCTCTCGTTTCACCAATTCATTTCTACGCATCAATTTCTTTGTTTACTTTTTCATCATCTCTCGTTCTCTTTATCTATCAAAACGTCCACCCGCTTGTTATATTTTACATCCAATTCTTTTATTTTTCATTCACCCAACTCTGATCCCGTCACAGGCTTCAAATATGTTCTTACCTTTATTTTCACATTACTAATTTCCCCTTGCGTGCCTCTTATTGATTTCTCCAGTTTCTCATCTAACTTTTCTAATAACTACAGACTAGCATTTTTCGTCTCTGAATTTTGAGGTCCTATTTTCCTTTTATATTGCCGCCATCGGCACCAATTCACAGTCTACTTGTTAAATTCTCATTTGTAAATTATTTGTTGTCTTTTACAAATCTTCAGATCCCCACTTCACTTGTTCTTGTCATGAATGGTTCTTATTCACTTTCTCCTGCATTATCTCAAATTTATTCAGAATCATTACCAACAAATCATGCGTTGTTAACCCTTCAACCTGAGTATCAAATTCTTTCCTGCCTATTTATTTAGTATTTACTGCCGTTTTTCATGGAAATATCCCTTAAATTTCCGTCCCTTCTCCTCTCTCTATACCACTTTCATCCACGGCTTACTCTACCTTCAATAATATAAAAATTATCAAAATTTCAGCTCAAGTTCCACTTGTCTTTAATTCCTTCGTGCAGTACCGTTGTGGTGTAGTTTTACTATTTAAAGTTTGTATTAATTAGCTACGTTCTATAAAAATCATGTACTTATCTGATTATTGTGATCACTAAATCTCAGAATGTTTTGTGGGGTTGGAGGAATATCGCGTTTACTTTCTTGTATTTTGTATTCACTTCAGACTCCTTACAGCAATAAATTTCTTTTTGGGAAACGCATTAACAGACATTCCACCAAGCTAACAACAAGCCAAAGATACACTTCTTCTTTTTTAAGTACCAAACCTCAATAAGCCCTCTGATTACTGTAAACTATTCTGAGGTAAAATATGTAATACATTTTGAATGAATATGATACGTAACAATTTTCATTTATCAATTATATTTGTGACAACATTCTTTGCTTCGGTTATAAATATTTAATAATGTAATTCGTTTAACTATTAAAATACGTAATAGTTACGCTCCGATTGGCCACACAAAATTTTCAGATATGTTTCTGTATTCTGTTAACACCTCTATAATTACGGTACTTAGGAATTTCCTGGTTAAATTGTGGAGCCTATTTATTGGAAAGACAAAACAAATAATTCACTGATATTAAATGAATTTTTAGAAATTAAATTTGGAAGGTCTGAGTAATTTCCAAGGTTGATAAATACTCTATTGTTGAAGTGGCGCAATACCGTAATTTTATGATCTGTTGGCGTCGTTTAAATATGAGGTTTATTGCCATTTCACGTATGGTTGCGTAATTGTGTCGGGCCTAAAAATCATTTATTCGAGTACTTTAGTAACTTTACTTCTACATACACAGTTCCTCAAAAGATTCCCCGGACTCTTGTCACTTAAAACAGCCGACGAAAATGAGGAGAAACGCAAAATTAAGGCAGCACATGTGAAAAACGAAGCTGGGAGGAGTGAATGATGGGTCCCAACCCCATTAACCTTGCAGTAATTATCAGAGAAGGTAATTAATGGAGCGGCCGACAGGTGCTGTTATGATTTCCACCCAAGAGATTCGCATTTGCTGAAGGGTCCACGGTTCTTTTAATCTGCTCTGAACTCTTATAGCCCTGAAATAGTCTCTTCCCCTTATTCGCCCACTAAAAGAAAGTTTCTGCGTTAAGTTCAACGTTTTTATCTAATCGGTAATTCTAATTTACTTCTTTTGACAAAAGGGGTCCTGCGTGGATTTAATTTGTGATCTACATTTGAGGTCACGAAGTCGTCACGGCGTTCCTCAGTTTCATTTAAACATGAATAATCAATTGAATTCCAGGCAACTTGGAGACTTTTGTTACAAAAAGATGATTTTAAAAGCCAGCACCTTATTGTTCGTAACAATGGTTGCAAAGGAAGTGTCTGGAACTGAATGCACGCCATCATGGCGAATTGAGCGTTCTGGAAACTTTCTTCATACGGTGATGTGTAAGAATAATTGGACTGACAAAATAAGGAATGAGAATGCTCCGGAGCATATACACGTACGTAAATCACGTTGTTAAGGATCTTGGACGTAGCATGTAGAGGAATAAACGAAGTGTATCACTGGAACGAACAAGGTGGAGAAAACGCATCAAAAGCAGTCATACTCCCAAAGTAAGAGAAATGATTGTTTTTCGCTGTTACGTTGTAGCTATCTGCGATTTAAGTGGCGCTTCGAATCGCCATTTCTATATGATCGTCAAATCCGTAATTGCACTTGGCGAAGGGAGAGAACTCCACCCAGCATTGTTGTTAAGGCGCCCCACCCTTACACGCCGAACAAACCTCTACACTACACACCACTTTCTATACCCATACCCATACTTGTATTTTCAGTCCGTCACAGTGTTTCCCAATTTTTTGAAACCAAAATATCGCAGTATTTACTTCCTGTTCTGTTCCGTTCAGCAAATGGCCTAGAAAATGAGGTAATGGGAAAACTGGCTAAGTACATCCCTTAAATCCAGAATGTGTCATTATAACTGACAAAACTTGGATTGGTCACTGAAAACAAAAAAAAACAAGAATAATTCAACTTCTTCCAGATCAATTTCATTTTTCCTAACTTATAATGCACGTAGATATATTTTTTCATGGCTTCCATCTTGTCAAGTACTGCTCCATTCACTTCCGGAGAACTGTAATACTTGCAATTTTCCAACGTGATTCATTACGAAGTTACAAGACATTAAATATCTTACACACGCCTTTCCCACCGCTCTGCTATCTTCATAACCATATATTTCCTAAAGAGTTGAATTTTAGAACATGACTTGAAAACGAGCGCTCCTTCAACGGTAAACGTTAGAAATTACGTCCGTGTCACAGTACTATTATTTGCTGTCCCTCAATCGCATCATATTTTTGCATCTGGAAAACCGAAAGAAAGACAAGAAATTATACTGTTATCTTCACAAATCTCACTTTTCACGAACACTTTTCTGAAACCAGTTTAAGAGCTAAAACAATTTTTTATATAGAGATGGGAAAAGTATGATTGAACCTGTAGAGTACAAAAATCTCTGTTCTTGAAAACGCCCGAAATTTTCGTGTGAAAGAAAACGCGGCCTCACACTACTAAAAAACCAGCTTAAGAGATAAAAATTATTTATAGAGATGGGAAAAGTATGATTGAACCTGTAGAGTACAAAAATCTCTGTTCTTAAAAACACCCGAAATTTGCGTGTGAAAGAAAACGTGGCCTCACACTACTAAAATTCCATATAAGCATTCATCTTCTCACTGGATTTATGATTTTAATTTGCATTAAAATGTCATAATTAAACAATATAAGTATATTCGTAATCCGAACGAATCCCTTTTCGACGTAATGGTAATTCAGTGCCGCTATCTTCTATATTCTTGTTAATTAAAACTTACATCAAAATTATAAGGAGAAAGAAACACATTTATGATGCGGGTTCTTGCTAATTTAAAAAAAATTGAACATAACAGAGGAAAGTCGTCTAAAATTGCTAGTGAAAAAACTTATTCTTCTACCTCATTATGGAAAATTTTTTAACGCAAGTATGTGAGACAATTTTTATTAAGTGAATAATTGTTTCACCGTGTAAAAAGTTATTACGCTTAAAGAAGTTTACTAATTTATAACAAGCACTATACAGATATTGTTTAATATACGTCATAAATTTTTTAGATTTGTGTAAGTAACACAATCTTACGTAAATTAATTAAGGCAAATATTCAGCAGCTTCTGCATCCGGTACGTGTCGTCTCCTGGCAATTTGTATGAATATCTATGCCATCTAATAACATAATTTTTTACATTAGAAGTTGGTGGCAGTAGAGCCGAAATCTCACGAGAATTTATTTTAATGAGTTCCACATAAAATTGTGTTAATTACACAAATTTAAAAAAAATTATGAGGACTATAAAAAAATATTGGATTTTTGTCTGATGTAAAAATTAAATTGTGACGAAATTGTAAACAAAGTTATCCCTGGTAACGTTTCAGAATGGTCGTAGCTCGTTTTCAATCTAACAAACACCTCTGTGACGTTGGCTGTCCTTGTGTTGCAAAAATTGTCACTATAGCAATAGTTTCGTCCTGTATAAGCTTTCCAAAAATTTTAAATTAAAATAGTTTAAAAAAGGGGAATTTCGGAATTGAAATACCTGACATGATTGAGACGAGTGTGCAGAGTTTTGGAAAGGACAGCTAAATTTCTACGATTAGGGCAATTACGCTGGCAAAGAAGTTAAAAAATAAAATTGGAAATAGCTTCAAAAATCTCATCTTCGTATATGGGAACATAAATTTAAAATAAAATTTAGGAAACAGAAGAAACACACAAATTCTTGTACCTAAATCGGGGGTAGAGGGATTTTCAGGAGGTTCCTCTTAAAAAAATACAAATCGAAGGAAAATTTGTGATCGTGGTTTTCATCAAAAATTAAATTAATATTTAAAGCTTATAAACACTTTGAAGTGCTCAAAAGGAAATCAATCACAGTATTCAACAGTCAATCAATATAAAATATTCCACGCAGGGTATTACATAAATAATATTCACAAATATTTATTATATTGTTAGTACGGGTAAATTACTCTTTGAATTTTGACTAATTTTCTTTGTAGTAAATTAATGTACGAGTTATGTGGTACTTGTATGTTTACAAATATCAGGGGACGAGTGCAAAAAGTAATGGAGTGTTTATGTAACGTGAGACAGATTGTTTGGTTGTCTTACTCGTACGTTTAATTTGAAATGCGAGTACGCAATGTGGGTCAGCATCATCGATCGCATGCTTAAGATAATATAACTACGGATCAACGCGTTGAAAGGGGAAAAAAAAGCTACTACGAAATGAGCTGTCGCGGTGAAGCACGTTGGAGCCGTTTTCCCACGAAATCTGTTTATTAATTAATTGATATAATTTGGTGTATAGTGAACACGTGCAGGTCCAGGTGAATGAATCATCCGCGCGTTCTAAGTAGCGCTGACTGCTGCGACGATTTACTGCCCCGCCGCCTGTCGTTAAATATGCTAAATTATGCAGCCGATGACTTGAAAACGTTTTACAAGTATCGCTCTCTCCCCCCGCAACTCCGACTACAAGCATTAAATTCAGATCTCCTCTACCGAGATTTAATGCTACGCATTCTAATTTGTTTCTCTTCCAGAGCACTTAACTACTCCGCTAACAGTGTTTTAACTTCTGACTGCGGATTCAGAAAATAGCTCCAACTCTCTCCGGCGCGACTTCTTTCGGTAATCCGATTTCTAAATAGAAATATGGCCATGTTTTGCTGAATATATTATTACTGGCTGCTAGACACGTAAAACACGAAATTCTCATAATAGCTCCAACATTCTTTCGGGAACTGAGATTAAAAACGAAAGGGAAAGATGTATTTAGCCTGGCATCGCGATCCAATTGTTCGCATACATCATCGAAAAAAGCCTTAGCAGTCGACGATATGCGTCTTAATTTAATTCATATCCACCTGAGACAAATTCTAAATTTATATTACAGAATTTGACAAATTCAAACTTGAATCCACGGCACTCACTAATTTGTAATTATAACTACGATAAAATTTCAGTATCTGTACCTCAATCAAATCGGAATAAAAAAATCGCTTGTCTGCTTTGAGAATCGTGTCATCGTATTGACAAAATAAGAAAACTGGTTCATTATTAGTTTATGTGGTGCGTTCATCTAGGTAATTGTTAATAAACGGAAAGTTGTGTTAACTGTGTTCCATTGTTCAATCGTGCAACTTTCCGGACCTGGATGCGAGCGTCCGTTATTTTTTAAGTAATGTAGCCTATATTATTTTTGCATTATAACTCCACAAGTTTTTAATGACTCTCAGTTATTAATTGAAAACGGCAATACGAATTTTTTACATAATTTTATTAGTTTGAAATTAAGGAGCTTTCAACCGATTAATAAATCATAATCATCCACAATCAGAATTATAATTTTTAAAGTGAAAGCATTTTTAATTTTACAAAACCCTTTATATGCCAATCGTTATACCTTTCTGTCTTCAAAATGACCACTGTATATAATATATCTTCAATTCGTCAAAGAATAAAACAATCTATTAGACGTTAACTTTGACCATCAATTTTCTCCGTGCATCTGTTCCAACAGAATATGTCACAGTCCTATGGGAAACCCTGTACCTATGGTTCAGATGCACCCCGTTCTATCTTGGCTCACGTTAGATCATTAACCAATCTTAAAAATACATATCACCAATTTTGAATTTGTTCAATTTTCCTAAAAGGTTTACTTTTGTGTGAAGGCGTCCTTTTTTTTAAAAAAAAAATATAGTTTGTTATTTAAAAATACCTTCTTTTGACTAGCAGAATCAGAAGCTACTATTAGGATGATTTCTTCCATTTATTCCAAACTGTTAGTCATCAAGCGTTACTGACACTGGGGACTGTAGTCGGTAATATAATTTGGAAATTTATGGACATTGGTTTTGTAACGTTGTGTGCGAGTAACAAGAACCGGGAAGCTGCTTTCACAATTACTTTTTTGTTTCCTTCTGTCCTTACTCTTATTCGAACAATGTCTGTCGTACAAGGGGTTTGGCCTAAAGCGTCATGCCAAACTCAATTGGCTAATTTTTATAAGGATACATATTTAAGAATAAACACAAATATCTCTTGAGACCATTCTGATGATACGAAGTAATTCTGCTAAGAATTTTTTCAGAATGTAGCATGCCGGGATGTTTCCATGATCTAAATATAAAAAAACGTACATACATTTAAACAGTTTATTATAATAAAGAATTTAAGTCTTTATTTGAGAAAATAGATTGCCATAGTCCAAACAATAATTATAAATATTATACACAAAAAATAGTAATGTTGCCTTAGGTAGAAGTAGCCTACGATACCGAAGGAGAATAAAGACAATTAAGACCAAAGGATTAGAGTAGAGAGAAAGGTGTTTAGGCTCTCACGTGAGGGACGTAGGAGAGAGAATGAAAGGGGGTGTTCTTGGAAAGGATTTAAAACTTCCGAAGGTGCCAAACAGGGTCGGATATGACAGTAAAATGTGCCTTCAGAATATTGGTTGAGTAAAGATGTAAACATACCGACAATAACAGCATAACTTAGCACTCGGAACGTTCTGATTACTGTAAATAATATTTTACAAGTTACTGAAGGTCTTGGCAAACGAAAAGTTAACTGCCAATTATTGGAAAAAGATTGGTTTGTATCGTGGAGAAATTCCTTTCCACAGTTAGAATTCTTTGACTGTCTAGCTTACTAACAGTAGCGCAATGTCTATGAAAAATATAGATCCATACTTTTAGACAATTTGTCTACAGCATGTAAAAATCTTCAATCCTTCCATAAACAACCTCTCAATGTTTCTTAATGTAGTTCCGGCAAGTTAATGTTTAAAGCCGCCAACAGGGGCGGCAGTGACCGTAGTTATTGAAAATTCTGCAACTGTGGCTCATGCAACAACTTGAACCTGGTAATAGGCGTTTCATCTTTCAATAATTTGGTGTCCCTTAACATTTACACAAGTGTGTAGGAGTTATCTAAATGAGACATTCCCGTTGCTGGATAGGCCCTGTTGTGGCTTCTTACCTGGCGCTACTCCAGTAGTCAGGATGAACTCTGGGCGTGACGCGTTGTGGAGTTACATCAAGGACAGCGATTTTGTCACAACTCAGCCACTTATTGAAACATGAAATCGCTACTATCAGTTTCAAGTTCCTGCATGAGCCACAATTGCAGAATTTTCAGCAACTTCGGTCGGTGGCGCCATTTTTGGCGGTTTTCCAAAGTAATTTGACGTCACCACGTTCAAAAAATTTCACCTTCTGTATTATTTGTTACGGTACGTTTAGCCGTTTTCCTATACCGCTTTTTAAAATTAATTCATGGACATTATAATTACCCTGATGTTTCATTACGGTAAACACCTACAAAAGTTAATCTGAAGTTATGTCTGTTTTCATGTTTCATTAAAATAATTGTAGTAGTTAAGGCCATCTGAATAAGTCTTTTGTATCTATTCCGAAGTAGAAGCAGAACGATGGCACCTGAACCCCAGAGGAACGCACGACAGCGTGGCCAAAATACAGACTACCGTGAAACGAATAGCCTTCAAGCCGACCCTAAAATCACCTGATCACAGGGGACACAATGTTACATTGTTTTTTTTAATTTTATAGTGATAAAAATGTGGATAGTTAACGATAAATACCGAACTGGGTATCTCTTGTACTCATTATAATAATTAACTTACTGTTTCTGAAATTTCTCGTTCACTTGTTTTGGAATTAAATAAGAAACAAAACTTTTAAGAATTCTATAATTCACACCTGATAACTGATGATTGTTGTTAAATGTTTTAATTTTTGTTCCATTTATTTCAGAAATAATTTTTTCCTGCTCTTACAGCATCAGTTTTGTTAAATAAATCGCATATTTCATGGCATGTGCCTGTTATATTTTTCTAGTTTTAAATGGCCACGTCTTTGTTAAGAACCTCATGAAATAAATAAATTCATAACCATCACTAATTCTAAGATTCATAAATGAATCGCCTAGGTCACACAGCAAGCGGTTACATTGAACGGAAATGTATTACACATGTTTTTGCAGTTAATAAACCGGTCCGGTATCGGCGCTGGCGTCGTGTCGCTTCGCGTCGCGTCGCGTCACGTCGCTTCGCTTCGCGCTCTGCACTGCGATCAAGCGGCTCAAAGCAAATGTTTACCCTCGCACATGGCACCCCGTTATTAAGTGTAAAAACTGCTGCTCGCCCAATATGGCCAGTATTATTCTCAATTAGCTGCAACTGGCGCAGCTGACTGCTACCTGGCGCCATTAACGTTTCAGCAGAGGGTAGAACCCCTGTGACATACACCCGCGCCCTCCGCCCCCACCCCCGCCCCCGCCCCCGCGCCGTCCCCGGCCCCGACCCCGGCCCCGGCACTGACGTCATGCAGGTGAGATTGCCGCCACATCGATCCGCGGCTTCAGACCAACCTAGCCTCGCCTCGACTCGACTAAATATTCACACAATACGACTGTTCAGTAGCCACTCCCGAAGAAGGGAATCGTCCTTTAATTTCGTGACGCCTCCAATAAGCGTTAACCCAACTGCGGCATTACGAAGCGGATTCAAAGTCTCGAGGGAAGTATCGTGTCGGGAATCACGCGAACGCATCGCAAAAATTGGAAGGAAATGCCGCAGTCACAGGTAAATCCAAAGGCTGTGTACCAAACTGAGGAATCAGCGTAGCGACACCCGTAGGATCATTAATAAAACTCTGCTGGTCCGGAGAAATTAAAAAAAAAATTGTTTCCTTATATCCTGGAGGCAACATTTCCAAAAACATACTACTCAACGTAACTGGATTTACATACAAATTTGTCTATCTCTGACCCACATCGCCCTAGTGTCAAAATCATTACCTAGGAATAATATATTTCTATATCCTTCATTCGTTTTTTTCATGTTACTCGGAATAATTTTCTCACTAAGAATTCTCTTTTACCATATGGATCACAACTGTGATACTTTCTCAATAGTGCTACCTATTTGTAATTTACTCAAAAGAATCAATTGAGACAGCTCATCATGTTTACATAATTCTGTGGTCAGGTCCAGAGAGCTTGACTGATTTCTGGCAGTTCCGTGAGTGATTTTCCATAGCGTTTCTTCAGACAAGTGCGGTCACTTTGATCAACCTTGGAAGATTCTCAACTGCTCTCCAGACTTGTGTCAGCCTGTCCTTCTTGTTCCATCCAGAGATCATCACCTATTTTCCTTGTCCTTGTCCCAAAGCACTCTAACACATTTCTTTATACCCTTTCGAAGACGGGCCATATGTTCAGTGTTGTGCGGATCCATACGGTGGAAAAGTCGGAGGAAGTCAGTTTCTCTCAAACCCTGGTCACTTTGATCACCCTTGGAAGATTCCTAACTGCTCTCCAGACCTGTGTCAGCTTTAAACATTCTGTAAAGCCTGCCCTTCCTGTTACATCCAGAGATCATCATCTATTTTCCTTGTCCTTGTCCCACACTACTCTAACACATTTCTTTATACCCTTTCGAAAACGGACCATGTGTTCAGTCCAGTGCGGATCCATACGGTGGAAAAGTCGGAGGAAGTCAGTTTCTCTCAAACCCTATTGAAAAAATGCCACCTTTTACTAATGTGGCCACCCCAATTTAAATCTTCACTCATACAAGTCCAATATATTTTCAAATAGTTGGCATAAGAATTCCCTGAAGTTTTATTATTTTACGGTGATAAATTATAAATAAGTCGTCTCCCGTCGCCTCAAAAGAAAACTTCCGATTGACCTCATCCTTCCCCCTGATCATTCAGGCACACCATAACCCACTCTACCATCATGTCCGCAGACCACATCCTCATTAATCCTCCATAAATCAGTTCTCTACCTGTCAATCCTCACCCACCTAAGTCGTATGCCCCTCAGGTACTCGCAAAAATAAATAAACACAACCAATTCTCCTACAGTAGGTTAATTAAATGAATTAACCTATATTCACGTTATCATGTTAATTATATACCTTTTTAATATTGTATATACTGTATCGTTATCGTCCTAACTGATAATCTGTACGATAAAAGTTTTTAAAATAATAATAATAATAAGAATAAAAATAAGTCGTCATGTATTTGGACGCTTGTTGCTTCGTGATACACCTCAAACATAAAACCAATAAACGAAAACAGATTCTCAAAATATGAGTTATGCATGAGACATGTTGCCATGTGGTCTTAATATCTTTGGATTTTATCGTGAAGGGACTTGAGTGTGATTTTATTCCCGAACGTAACTGTTTGTGTCAGGATGCAATTCAAAATTTCAATAACTACTTAAAATGTCTGCACCACATGCTCAGGAATAAATAACAGTATTTAATAGACCCGAACTACTGCCCACTTCGATCTTAATTCTATAACTGCTTCAGAATCGCCAAACACTTCATTACACAAGAAATAAATAATGAGTTTAGTGGCCATAATTTCTGAGGAAGCGAAATGTCGCGCTACGTTACACGACGGTGCGACCAAACGTGTTATTGCGGCATTATTTATTTGTTCATTATTTTTTTACTTTCGAGGGAACAGTTGAAACGTTATGAATGGCTGGCGAGTTGTAGTTTACGAATTCACGCCCGACATTAATGCTTCACCCGTGACGCTGATGTAAGCTGCAGGCAGACGGTTCCCGACATATTCCTGCCAATGCTGCCACATCATCTACTCAAAATTTATAAGTATTAGGAAAATAAGATTCAAATTTAATTTTTTTTCGAAGTAGGCGCAAAAGGATTTTATACGAAGAATCACGGACTCTTAAGCCGAGGACTAAGCACACCTACATGACACTCGCAATTTCAAAAAAAAAATGTCGAATTAATTTGTAACTAATAGTGGGTCAGAAAAGTTAACATAGGCATGAGTACTAGTGGAGTACTAAGTGATTATGCTAGGTGTAAGGACGTGGTAAGATAAATGGGAATTAAGTCGACCAGAAACTGGGTACGAAACGTAAATGTCTAGCAAAAGGCTAACTGCTTAGTGGATCAATATTTAAAAGAAGAAGTAGTTAAAAATAAGTAATTTATTTTTATTGTTTCTAACTTTCATAGTACATTAACATAACCCGCCCTCATGAATAACTATCCTCTCCATCTCTCCGTACTTTCGTTAGGTACTGTGTAACATATAACTATTCCATGTTAAAATCTCCTAATTTTCGCCAACATCTCTTGCTTAACAAACGCGACGCTGTTTTTCCGGAATTATAGACTCCAATCGATTATTTTATTTTTCAATAAACCTCTCCCACAGAAACCTTTCCTTCGTAATGTATCAAAATATTCAACTGTCCAGATGTTTTCATTACTTCCTCTCGTTTTTAATTTTTAACACGCATTTTTTCACGATTTATTCTATTTTTAATTCGTTTTGGGTATCAATTTTTCTTGTGTCAAAAGTTTAGATTTGACTGCGAAATAAATTTCTCATTTTGATTGTTTCTGGTGATTTGTAGTGGAAAATGAGGAAAAATGTATGGTTTTCCTAGACAGATTTTGAAAACATCGGCTTACTAAAAAAGTAAAACTTACCATTAATATACCCGTGGCTGTTTATGCCAGCTTATGGCCTTCATCAGGACATAAAAATGAGTCACAACTGGAGAACAACCGAAATAAATTGACAAGGTGCAGGTATCACGGTGTAAATTAAAAACAAGTTTAATGAATAGCATTTATTATGTTAATATTGAGTGGTATTTCGTTCCTACAGCCAAAACTATATATTTCTGTCCATTAAGGTATTGGTAAAATGAGATCATATGTTTAGAGATCAGTGAATGACAGTCGGCCGGGATTTAATAATTATAAATGTGCTCCTTAAAACGGGAATTCAGGGAGCTTCTTCTTTGACTTGCGTAACAGCCATTACAATTATGAATGTTTATATAACTGTGATGTTTTCAAATTTATATTATAATATTCGGATTCGAATCTGTAAGTAATTTAAATATACAATTTTAAATGATAAGGTTTAATTTGTAGAGTAAAAATAAATAAGCTGGTATTATAACTGTATGGCGGATGACCAGGTAATTATAGCACAAGATGGAGAAGATGCAAATTATACTATCAATGGAGTTAATTATAATAAAACAGAATACATGATTAATGATTATTGATGGGAAAAAGATTTTTAAAATTCCATAATATCGGCTGCATGGGCTCCATATTGGAAATAGAGGGTACGTCGAATATGGATATAAGCCAAAAAAATTACCAGAGGGAAGAAAGTACCTGGAATGTTACATTCAGTTTTTTTGGATTAGGAATATCATCAATAGTACGAAAAAGAAAACATTCAAAACCATACTACGGAGCATTGTTTTCTATGGAACACAAACATGGACCTTAAATGAAAAAAATGATAAGTTGCACGTACTTGAAATGGACTCCTGGAGAAGATCCGCCAGAATATCTGGAAAATATAGAATAAGGAACACAGAAGTCCGACGGCACAGTGGAAAGGAAACGATTGCAGTGGTAGGCCAGAATGGGAGAAGGTCGAATATCCAGGACTATACAAGAATGGGAAATTGAAAGGAGAAAGGAAGACCTGTTACCTCGTGCATATGTCAATGGAAAAATTTTGTCTAGTGTAAGAGGACGTATAAGAAAGACAAAAATGGCGTAAAATCATGCAAAGTGCAGAGCTCTGACAATATTTAATTTTTTAGCTTTTAGAAATTTATTTCTTTTTTTAAATTACTACTTTGTTTATACATATATATTGTTCTGCTGGAGGCTGGTTGAATGATATTCTCAATAATAATAATATTATAGATATATGTTAATATTATTTAAATTAATGAGTTAAATTGAATTAAAAATATGTGTTTAAAGCATTATGAAAAATATATAATTTGGAGTGTGAGGTACTTAATATGTGTGCAGAAATCCCTAAAATCTTTAGGGAGCCACTCGACCTTGCGAAGTTGTGAAATAACCATTCTTTGTTGTCGTCGTCTTCCCCCGGCTTCACGGGTTGCCTATCACTGCCACGCATCTGCGTATCCCTTTCATAAATAATGGCGCCGTAATTAAGAACAATTGTCTCCCGCCAACTTCCGTCAAAAAATTCCGAACCGTCAGCGTCGCATTGAAATATAACAAACACCTGCTGCGCAAACCTGTTTGTTAAATGGCTGTATCTCGGGCTATACTTCGGGCCTCGGGTATCCGACCCGACGAGCTTCCGCCAGACTAATTGCCTCCGGGAGCTTTTAGAAAGGTGTAACACAAAATTCCCTCGCCGTACTTCATTTCTCTAAATTTAATGCGGTCATTACGAGGCTTCGCTCCCGTCGTGCGTAACGCACCACCAGTCAATCTCGTTAAAGAGACAACACAGCGAGTTCTTAACTTCAAATACATTCTTAACGCCCTTGAAATAACAACCCCATCTATTTGCGTCAAAAAAAACTGAATGGGATTTTTAATCATAAATTTTTCCTTCACCCAGCTCAAAGCATTGACTGTTCTCTGCATAATTTGATTACTCATTATTTTGTAAAATATAATCTAATAATTTATGCGCGGGTGTCCCAAATGCCAACACCAATTTAAAAGAATTTCGAATCTGATGAAGAGACTAAGTAATGAGACGGTGTAATTATTTCACCGGCGCCGGTATTAGAAGTGTTGATTTGCAATAGCAGGTGAAGGAAAGGAGGCACGCACTAAGCAAGCATGTGTGTCAACACTTGCTGCATCTGGCTGCTGAAAGGCTGGCGTGTTGCTGCAGACTTCGCTATTCTCGTGCACGTTCAGCTACAAAGAGCTATCTTAAATTCACGTGAAATGCAAGTGTTTCGTATTCAGCCGCTGCCGTCGTGTAACAGAGCTTTCTAGTTTCCGCTTATTGTGAGCCGGAATCGTAAAACTTGTGCGTTGCTGAGCGGTGAATAATAAGTAAGTGAACGTATAAACAAGGTTAGAAGAAGACAACCTGGATCTGCACACAAAATACAGTAATTATTTATTTCATTCCTCTAAACACTATTCGTCGGACCCTTACTTCTGAATTTTCAACATTGCCCCCTGTTTCTTGAAATGGTACCGTTAAAAGCTGATATGGTTGGAAGATTTCCTAAATTACAATTTCAAAGTGATTAAAATGTCAGTGGCCGACCTCTGTGGTCTAGTGGCTAGCGTCACTGCCTCGTAACACAGAGGTCCCGAGTTCGCTCCCTGGCAAGGACGTGGCTCTTTGTGTTCTCAAATCAAGTAACCCTTACAATGAAGAAGCTGTTGATACGACTAAAAAAACTAAACTAACTAAAAAATGTCAGTATATATCGACAATTCTGTGAGAGTATTTTCAGTACCTTTCATGTGAAGATCCTTTCATTCTATCTTTATAACAAGAGGGTTAACGTCTAAAGGTGTTTATATTGTCGAAAGGCAAATTGAGTTGCCGAACACTTATATAAATGTAAGGTTATGTGTACGGTTCTCGGAAAAGGACAAATCTCTTCAGTCCAACATGTGGGGACTTCCGTTTCCATCAGATACAATTCGAGGAGAAAGGTAAAAAGAATATGCGAAATTTGAAGAGGGAGAAGTTTGAGGTGGCGTGGGAGAAGTGGGAGTGAGTGAGTGAGTATACGTACAGAGGGAGTTTGGCGAGACTAACAAGGTAAACAAGCTTCTAATTGCCATAAACCGTTCCTTACGTATTGAGGCGACCCTGATTCTTCGTACAGATAAATAAAAAGTATGACCCAACAACGGGCTAATTAAGTATAATTAGTTAATTAGTGTTATTAGTCGAAGCTACCGCGGTACCTAATGGCAAATTTAAATAAAAGGACTCGTATGGGGAAGAGGACGGCGATATTTGGAAAGTTTGGACTCCGCCGGCGCTGAGCTCTATCGTCATGTCTAATTAAGGCAACTCATTGCGAGCCCAATTAACGTGCGCCATCGATCGGGTCCTTTTGTTTTTCCGCGAGCCACGACTTTAATCGCGAAGGATCACGTAATGGTGCGACAGAAATTGGTTAATGCTCGGATAATTGCTCGTCGGCCGGCAATTAATTTGCCCAAACCTTTTAAGCTACGGGACGATCCATATCTGGAGGGTTGTAACGAACGCTGGTCGATGCGACCTCACTTCACTTCGCTTCCAAGATCGTTTCTTAATTCACTCATCGTTAACCGCCAGATAAAGCTCTTATCTCGGCGCATTTCGCACCCAATAAACTCGACTCATATCTCAATACGAAACGCGGAAGGCTCGAACCGCGAGGAAACGAAACTCCAATTCTGGTAAAAGTAAAACGCGAAAAGAGAGTTTTACGAAGTAACAGCTGATTATCGTCCGATCGAGATGAAAGTGAAGTGCGAGGGGCCGGACCGTCGGAAATACCCGCACAGAATCGCACAAAAGAACGATTTGCCACGACGAAGATGACAGGTGGCGCGCGTTCACTGCATTATGATGATGTTTTTAAAGCACACAGTCATTAGCGGCCAGCCACAAATAAATATCGCATTAGGCGAGACGCACAAAGCCTCCCCTCACTTGTCCACGGACCATTGGCCGGGTTCAAGGGTTCAAGGGTCCGCAGGGGAGAGACGCACGCGTGTACGACATGTGTTCTCTGCTGGAACGTGCCTGGACCGCACTGGACTGAGTGGCGTGACGCACAAACGGCTCATTGATGGACTCGGACCCTCCGCTTATAATGGACGGGGGGCAACAGACTGTCTTCAAAAGAGAGACGAATTTACCTTGACAAAAGACTATGCCGAGCCAACCGAAACAGGTATTATTTATGTCGCTGGACCTATTCAATGGATCTATTGGCATTTAATGGTCTTCCAAATAATGTCAAAATATTTAAGAAATAATTCCTCATTCGAAAATCAGTCTAATGAAGATTCCTGATTGACTTCATATTACGTAAATATGATATAAATTATTTATTCAGAATTCAATTTTGAATGAATTTGGCACCATGGGCCAGTCAACAAATAATATTGTAAAGAAGATTTCAAAGAACCTGGGAGAACGTATCGGAAGGAGGAAGGAGAAGTTGATCCTGCACCGGGACATGCAATTTCTGGCCAGTGAAAAGATTCCCCCTGATTCACAGGCTTAGAACCGTGTGATTTCTTCGTTTTCCTTCTTTTTGGGTGAAAGAGGTGACAGGCTACATGAAGGTGATCCTGAAATAGGAAACTCCCCTTTAATAACACAGGAAGGCATTTGAAAACGGGAATGTGGAGCAAGGTAGCCAATGGCTGACTAGAGCCCCCGGGCATCCTAACCGGTGTTTCACCCAAAAGAGATGCACTGAAAACTCTAGATAACCTGCATCAGGTAGATTGGGCTATTGGCTACTATTCTAACGCCACTCCGAATAATGAGAGATGAGTTTCCTATTATATCAGAATCTCAGTTTCAGCTTTAAAGAATTTTGCATGACTTGTATTAGCTGTTAAATATTTTTCGAATTGAACTAAACTAAAAATAACCAATTTGTCCACGGGAGTGTAAGATCTATTAGAAGAGATTCTTTTGAACAGCAGACTACATGGAGCAATGTCCACGGGCGTCAGGAATCCATCACGCCATTGCCCTTGTAAACCAAACACAAATTTCGCTACGCCCCTCCTATCCCTTCAGAGTTGAGGTTGGATAAATTTCGTCCAGAACAATTCCCAATTGATTAACGAATCTATTGGACTGGGTCCAGCTGAGCTGCGGGGAAGCTGGGCGCAGGTGACACATCGCAACGTTTGACTGCGGGACTCTTAAACGAGAAGTGGGTGCCATTACCTAATAGCCAACGTCCTACTGCGCGGGACAACAGATCCAGCGGAGCGTGGATCAACACGAGCAGGGAGTCGCCATTGTGCCGACGATGCTCATTTGTCACGGACGCGTGGCGCTGTCAGGCAGCTGACGGCGCGGAGCGGCGCGGCGCTGCGGTCGCGCGTAATCACCGCTATCACTTGCTCCAGATACTCTCTTACCCTCAGCTTCTCTCATCCTGCTCACCTTTTAAACATACTTCTCCTTAAATATCCTTGATACGATTTCCCGAAGGCGAGACCAAAAAACCCCCAAATATAAATAAATTAGTAGACTAATACTGTAACTTGAAACTATTATTATTATTATTCAATCCATTAGTCCTCGGTTGAGGAAATAGGATACGTCAAATATAATATTACAAGAAATATACAAAATTTTACAACTAAGAATTGACAAAAGAAAGATAAAATTCAATCTTCAATTTTCAGTCGACGGAGAAGGCAGCAGAAGACCGTGCGTAGGTTCCCGTCGAACATGAAAAAGAAAATAAGTCAGCAGTTAAATTCTAATAGAGTATAGTTGTAAAATAATAGAAGAATTTGGTAGGACACCAGCAAACTGTTTTAGTCCTTCCTATCTACGAACTCTTTGAGTGAATAATACGCTCCATTCATTAACAAAGATTTACAACTCTTTATAAATGATTTTTGAACCTTTAAAGCTTTTATTTCTTCCGGGAGACTATTGTATAGATTTATACCGGAATAGTGAATGCTTGTTTCAAAAAGACTTAGACGATGTTTTTCAACACGAAGCTGAGAGCGATTTCTTGTGTTGTACGAATGGCTTGAACCGTTTAGATCATATAGATTGATGTTGCTCCATACAAATTTTAAAATTTCTAGAAAATACGTGCAAGGTAAGGTTAAAATTCCAAGTTTGCGAAACAAAGGTTTGCAAGTGGTATTCCACTCCGCACCTGATACTATTCGTACGGCCCGCTTTTGTAGTTTAAATATGTGAATCGCGTGATGCGAATGACCCCAGTTTGCAATACCGTAACACATGACAGAATGAAAATATGCATGGTACTGTTTTCTGCTTTCTTTTGTGCCAGGTCTGTGGATGGCCTTGAACTCTATTTACAGTCGATTTATGAGCTCAGTCTTAGAGGTTTTACGCTACGTCTGTATTACCTGATACGAAAATGGATCCGCAGTTTAAAATCTGGTGATACTTTAATATCATTACAGTCGATGAGACGTGACAGTTAATTGCGGTTTTGTAACTAAGCGGCCATTTAAGCATCGCAACTAACCAAAAGAAAAGTACACATGAACCGTTCTAAAATCAAGCAGCAAGAATATAATAAAGATTATTTGGAAAAATTGCGTGAAGGAGCTACAAAGATCAACTGTGAATAGATCCTGTAACAGCTCTTGACCAGTGAAAATGTCCCCCAGCCCTGGTTATCTGATTTAGTAACAAGTGATTTCTTCGAATTCCCCAAAACCAAATCGGCACTCAAGTGGGACTAATGTTTCAACAATGGGACAAATACAAGCGAAAACGGCAGAGGTCCTGCACAGGCTCACAGAAGGAAAGTGATATACGTAAATATTTTAAGTTGTGGAAGGAACGTATGCGGAAGTGCGTGGATGCCACTTTGTACATATCAGGTGAATAAACAAAGATACAGCATCAGTCTTTTACGTTTCGTTACGTTATTAATATTTATGCAGTTGTTTTAGTATAAAATTATTCCTCTTTACGCCTTTTTAAACGTTTATCCCTTTTAATATTAAGTAGTGTCGGCTAATTGAATACTCATGTCTGTGACGGTTCAGTTATCGCGCGTCATTATAATTTAAATACGCTGGAATATTTCCGTAAGCAGCTTTATTAATCTTTAGACCTCATACTTCTTTTGCGGCCGACGCATGTATCGATGTACCAGCTCCAGTGTTGCACGCCAATATTATTGAAAATCTTTGTTTTCCGTAAGGGGCTTTCCTCACGTATTTAATTTTTCAGAAAATATTTTTCCTTCTCCGTTGAATCTCTGATTAACTACGCGGTTGCTTCATCGGAGCCCAAACCGTTTGGATTCGCGAAATCTTTGTTACTGCGACATTGAACGGAGCACTCTCTCTCGTGAGGGAAAATATAACGTAAATATGAAATTTCCGTGGCATGTTAGATTCTATCTTTACTGCTTCCTGCATTGAAAAAAAATATTAGAAAATTATTTCGATTCGTTATCTGACCTTAGCATTTGCCAGTAAACCCTATAGATTTCGTGTCTAAAAAACATGGATGATGAAATAACGATTAAAATTTGATATGCATCAAGAGAATTCTCTTAGCTTTCCTTTCGAATAGTGAATAGAATTTAACTATTCAATTTTTTAAAAGACGAATAGTGGGTAGCAGAGGTCCCGGGTTCGAATCCTGGCATGAGCGTGGATGTTTGTGTTGTTTGAGAAACCATACTGTGATTAAAGTTCCCCTAATCGTGCACAGTCGCTAATGACCTCGCAGTTAACGCGACTAAAAATAAAAAAAATAGTCGGTAGCTATTTCACAATTCATTCAATGCGTTGATTAAGAGTGCAGCAATATTATCATTATTAATTTTGTATTAATAACAGACAAACTTATTGACAATTAAAAATTATCAAAGATCGAAGGTTTTCCAGGTGTATATTCTGAATAAACAATTCTTTGGTTTCTACCCGGGTTAAATGGAGAGAAAAGTCACTTTCAACATGAGAACGATGGCAGAGTACGCCATCGAAACATCGTGGCTTAAACTCCATTTAACCCGGGTGGAAACCCAGAAATTTATACAGAATTAAAAATTTCATCAGAACATTGATTTTTATCTCTTTTATCCGTACTGAAAAGATTTAGGAAGAATGTTTCGTCATGTAATTGATGTTCCACTCAATTTCTCCGTTATTTTACTCAACTTCATTTCCCAGGGATAAGATTGAATTTAGTTCTCGATTTATTTTGAGATAGAACGATGTCAATTATTGTCCAATATGTCAGTCACTAATGCAGCACGTGTTACTTTAACTTTATATTAAATTAGAATACGTGAACAATCATCGTTGCGGGACTCATATTGGACCAAATTGGTTGTCTAATAGAGGAATTTGCGGTAATGTAAGGCATAAATAGGAATTATAATAGCTTGGCTACGCGAGTCGCAGTTGCACGAGGGTCCATTGTGCCGAGTCGTCCACCATGTAATCGGCCCATCGGAACTTTATTGTTACCTAATTTTCCCCGGTACAACCGTATTACGCGGGGGGGAAAAACTACTGCGGAATTTATATGAGACCACGTCGTTGTGGGACATTTTCGTTCGCGAAGTGTCAAGTTTCCAGGAGCATTGGGGCATAAAACAGTCAGTCCCAAGGTCGAAACTCGATCCTCCGGCGTGCAGCGCAAAAACTGCCACCATTTCCCCATCTCTGCAACACAAGCACCTGTGCCCAAGTATTGCACAATGCAATTACGCAGTCGAACCACACCAAATACTCGGTGGCCTCATTACCTGCCCGAAGAATCTTGTCTAAAATTACTGGTAAACGTCCGCTTCATTCGACGAACAACAGCCACCTTATTTAGCTTCTAAGAATAAGAGGCAAATGTTAATTACTTACTTTCACTAAAAAAAATTATACTATCCCAACACACATTACAATTACAGAATTTATAAAACGAATTGTCATGAACTATATTTATTTTTCCCTTAACTACAAGTATCTGTTTATTTAATCTGTTTTCTAGCATTTCGAAGAAAATATTAATGATGCTAGGTTAAGAATTTACGAGCTAATTAACTCCAAAGCTAGGATGTTTCTGCAGAAAGAACTTAAATCTTTTGTAGATTTAAAATGATCAGTAAGAAACTGTTTAATATTGAACAGATAGGTAACTAGGAACAAGCACAATGAAACGACTACTAAGCCTATCAGTCATCCACATCTTTTATTTTCAAAATTCAATTAATAGATTATCTATTGATGAAATAGGATAAGTCAAAAATTATTGTGTGCGGTTCATAGTGTAACAAAACAATTTTTAATTTTATTAATTCAAACACTTCAACATTAAAATATATGCAACTTCTTTAGGCTTCTTTACTATCTCGCCGATCAAATACAAGCATAGACAAACGTAAATAGGAAAATGGCGTCCTGAACATTTTATTTAAATTGATGAAACCATTATTTATTTGAATCACTGGGATCATTCAATATCTATGTTACTTCGCGATATGCAACACGGTACACACCAATGCTCGTATTGTGATTGTTTGTACACCAATTACATTTTATTGTCCACTACAAATTTCAATGTTTATTTCCCGGCATGAGTTTTATTTCTCTCTGGAGTCATACAAAAGTAAAGTGGGTCGATAATTGCGACAGACAACCAAGATTTGTATTTATAGAAAACAAGTTCTATTTGTGCTCATTGCGATGAAGTTACTTTACAAATGTGTGTACGTGTTGAAGGAATTTCAAGGTTTACAGTTTGTCGTCCCAAACTGGAATGCTCCACCGTTGATTCTTTCCTGTTGGCTGGGTTGAAGTCCGGTTGCCGCCGTAGGATAACCAGATCCGAGATTTCCAAAATTTAGTGTAAACGGAAACAGTTTTAGTAAATACGCCAGTGACAATTTGAGATGACAAGTTTGGAAAGGAAAATTTCGAAATGGCAACTTTCTGGAGCATGGTAATTTCTCCAAGTCGATGCCGCGTCCATCTTGGAATTCACAGACGCCATCCAATTACACATAAATAACAGGCTACATGAAGTTATGCAAATATTTTTCTGATGAAATGCATAACAACCGATTCTGCTGCTCAATGAGAGACTTTTAATGTTATTTATCAACAAATTCGGGGAATACTAAATAGTAATATGCTGTTCCCTGCTCCGAGGATGGAGTTTCCGCACTCCCGAAACGAACACAAATTTATCGCCAGACACAAAATCATCAAGGAGTTTGGAAAGGTGAACGTCACACACAGTCGGCAGTTGTTAATTGTGATTATTTGTCCACCTTATTGCATTGTTTAATCGGAGGGTACAGTTTCCGCAGGGCTTGTGCCAGTCTTGGCAGATACAAACACCGGGCGTGATCACCAATTAGGAACGGTGAAGGTGATTAATGTGAGTGATTTCTCTCCTCTGCTTCTCAAGAGTTCTTTGTTACATGTTTTCAGTTCCGCTACCGTGGATTCACTGTCTCATTAGTACGCGCAGTCCTAGACAATGCCTCTTGACACTGATAAGTGAATGATTGCTAACAAAATACGCTGCTCAGAACGTGTCCTACTAAAGATAACAGAGCTGGGATTCACAATGCACGTCGACAGTGACAAATCGCTGATATTAATGACATCTTCCTGCCCCACGCCATGCTCAACATAACGAATAAAACCTGTGCACAATTATTATTCTAAACTTTGAAACCCAATTTAATCCATTTTCTCTAATATTCCGAGAATACACGGAATATAATAATATTCGTGTGCAGAACTTCTTAGCATAATTACTGTATGATTCGTTTAAAAGGTTATTGGATCATATGCAGTGAAGATACAGACATTGATTTTATCTTAGTTGTGTTTCTTTTTCAGCAGTTTCGCTTTCTTGTCTTCATCACAGTAGCTGGAGACTCGTATGCACGGACAAGTTGATTACGGAAAAGGGTGGCAAGTAAATGCGAGGGACTGCAAGTATTGCCGGGATAATAAATGTTCTTTAGACAAACTCGAGCAGCTAAAGCAGTTGAGAAATGAGCACCGCTCCTAAATTTAGCCGTAATACTGTAAGCAGTTCATAACGGGGGACAGGTAACTAATCTTCCAACATATAAAATTCACCAAGGCAGCGTTCTTTGATACCTCCAAATGTTATCATTACCGATATTAGTCGGGCAAATAATTACCTTGAGTCATCTCACGTTACACAGATTTACGTGTATTTAAGGATGCGGATTTACGGCCTTGTAACGTGATACTCAACGTAAGAGGTAAGTACTGTTTCATTAACCTTTGTCGTATTAGAAGCATTGAACGACTGATGTCGGCTTTTTTTTCATTATTGGAATCTACAACGAAATTTGACTGATTGAACTCGTTGTTTCCCGAGAAAAATTATACAAATTACGACAAATTGCAGCTTCTCGCTGTAATTTTCTAATGGTTGAGTGTGAATGAATGAAGAAAGGCAAAAACCAAAAATAAGTTAACATTTTTCAAATTTAAATAAATCAGAATTTCCTTCATTTCACAGGACAATAATTTACTCTTGTAAGAGATGAGAAAATTATCTAACAAAAGTTTTTCAACATACCACATTGTTAAAAAATTAAATGTTCAGATAGGAGTTAGTTAAAACACTAATTATGAAATTAACAGCAGAAAAATTATTTTCACTGCTCTGCTGTTTCGGAAAATAATACAGGAGTCGAAAATTATTCCTAGCCGATTCCTGCGGGTTCAATTTATTTGAAGAAAACGTTAGGTCCATAATTTTGTATAATCTAAGCGTAACAGTTGTCAATTAATTTTTGTTCAACTCTGATTTATTAATCCGATTTGATCCTAATTTTCCAGTAACCGAGATTGAGTTTACTGGATTTCCAAGAATTGCTTACTGGAAATTCATCATATTTATCATAGGCCGATAATACTTAAGTCGAAATCAACTACTGTCAATTCTCTCTTGGTTGACTGCATACATAAATTAAATATAGAGACGAATAATTTCTGAAGAGATGTTTTTCGTTTATGGAACAAATTTTAATGGTAACAAATAATGATTGATTTCAAGTAATGAATGATTGTATAGAAAACTAATTAGGGCTGTATTTGTAATTTATCCTTCGACATTCTGACTAACGTTAATAATAGGCTTAGTTTAAAACAACACAGTGAAATTGAAAGGCATCGCTTCCTGGAACACAGGAAGTACAAAATAAATAGAATCTGGCCAAACTCCACGTCCGTTTCCGCTCTGACTTGATCCGTTTGGGATCGTCAAGGACCCAAACAGGAGCATCCTAACTGGATATGCTTTCTAGTCCAGGTTGGTTCATAATTACTACGCATTTATCATGCGCTCGCTTCAAACATCATTTATTTCGTTACTTCTACATCTGTAACAGAAAACAGTATCGTGGAAGTTGGTAATTATTTCCACTTTAAATTCCAAGTTTTAGTACTGATTGCTCCGAAACTTTATGAGCGGCGCAGAGGTTTCCTCATGAATGTAACAAAATAAGGTCCTCGGATTCGCGATCCTGTGTGACGATCGATCAGACCACAAAATGTTAACAGGTTTTTATTTATGAAAATTTGCCATAACGTCGATTTAGTGTCCTGCAGAAATTTTCATTTCCTAAAGTAACGTCAAATTGACGCACGTAATCAACTTTTGTGCAGTTTGGAAAATTAGCCACCTCCTCTTTCGTTAAGAGATCGACTGATTTGGCTGACCCTTGGCGTTCGTCCCACGATATCTTATAACTGAAAAATACTCCTCAACGGGATCTACCTGTCGTAAGTTTACTCGTCTCTTATAATTGCCCTCCGCTTGCCTTAACGTCTAAATATTCGGCTTCATATCGACATCGACAGTCTGCACTCCGGATTCTGCCGTTTAAATTTGTGTCTTATCTGCGTCGGTCGTGATTTACTTCAGCAACTGCTGCGGAGGCGTGTTTCCTTTCTTTGTTTACAGCTGGTTTACCGGGCGCAGGTGAGATCAATTAAGGACAACAGCTTAGCAGAATCCCCATCTCTGAGCTCGACTGTCTTAATGTGTCGAGGTTCGAGGCCCGGCCGAGGAATAGCATTATCTGTGTGCTTTGGGAAGTCATTAGCGGCTCGCTGTTAATGTGACCGTTTATCACCCGCAAGAAATATGGGCGCGCTCCTTCGAGAAAGAGAGAGAAAGAGAGATAAAAAAAACTGGTCGGCCGCAGCCTTCACGAATTTCAAGGTCTTGGGCTTAGATCGATTAACGCAGGTAGCGGGTAGCGGCTCTGTCACTCGCCTTCATTAATTAACTAATCCCCATCTGAGAAAGAAGCCCTACACTCAAACTTATATATTTATATGCGTCACAGAAGAAACACTACTAGATTATTATTCATATCACGGATAAAATATTCCGTACACATACCAGTGTATATTTACAGGTAAACATTAATGTGGTAATTTGACACTTTGTTTGGCTTAGTATTATTTTCTCGCAAAATTTGATACACGCATTTTATACGGGCCATTAAATTATTGTGACTTCAACTTTTCATGGAGGCGTTGTCATATTTCCAAACTTGAGTTGCCGGTATGTAATTGAGAACTTCACCGCTTCCTCCGCTACTACGTCGGCGGCACATAAATGCAAAACTGAATTTGGTTTACAGTCAAAAAAAGATTATTCACGTCTACCCCGCATTGATCAGCAATTTTACCGAATAGTAACTACTTGCATATCTAAGCATTTGATTTTTAATATGAAAAGTCTGTTTTTCCAATCGGAAAACGACTTCACGTTACACGGAATTGTGAAAGAATTGTAGCCATCGGAAAGGGACGGAAAAATGGTTTAATGGCCTACCAAGAACCATTTTCTCTTAAATTACACTTTAGTAACAAGCAATTCACCTACATAACCTTATAAATTTTTTAAAAATTAGCAAAATTCAATAAATTACTTAACAGCGAAAGTTAAACATTTAAGAATAAACGAAGACCAGAAACTGTGTGGAAAAAAATCAATAGTAAGAAAAGAGATTGAACTGATGTAAAATGTCGACCCCTGAACCACCGCTTAGTACGCGGCAGCTCTACTACCTGCGCTTATCCGAGTCGACTCACCGACAGGTACGAGAATTCTCCAGAATGTGACGTAGTAAACGGTAGGTGAGTCTTGGCTCAGGCTGTACACTGGATGGAGAAGTCGACTCGGATAATTCAGACGTGGAGCTGTCACGTATCTAGCGGTAGTCACCGCTTCGATTCCAGGTTCGGTCGAGATTTTTCCATCCTTATCCTTACAATCCAAGATTTTCCTTTCAAATCTAAGAAATTAAACAGTGTTTCCAAACTTATATTAATTGAAAAGAACGTCTTTTGACCGCCCATCTTATTACTTAAGGCTTCGTGGATAGGATGAAACGAAAACCACATCAGACCAAACTATTAACTGTCAAACCGCTCCGGCACCAATTTTATCCGTGATAAGGAAAGCGCCTTCATTCCCTCAGTTATATGACCCGTGGAACATCACACCGTTGCAATGAGGAAAATTTTTGCAACCATTTGTCACGACCTAAGAGAGAAAAAGTTCCGTTTTCCGTCATATCGAGACACATCAATTACCCTGAGGTACGGAGGGATCAAAACTCCACGCATTTTTCTTTTCGTCAACAAAAGATCCGGTTTTACAGAAATGGACGATTAATCTGGTTATCGTCGAATTTTCAATTACATCCGGATATTTCACACGACTGGCAAAATAATGTTCAACACAAATCACTCATTGCTCTTGGGCAAACAACCGAGAACTCCGCAATACTACAGACGTAAAGTGACCAGTCCACGTTTCAGTGACCCCCACATTGTTGTCGGAAATGCCAGTGGCGCTATCTCGTGGTAGTTGACAAAAATAATTTTAAAAGACTTTAGAGACACTTTTAGTTAGATGTGCGTGACTTTTGGACTTCTCTGCATCATTGCGTTTCCCGGAAATGGCGAGTCTGTAATTATGTATTCCAAAGCTAACAAAAATTAAAATCAAACGAACAGCATTTAATTCTATAAAATAATATTGTAAATTGTGAAACTCTTCCGAGCTGAATTTAAGAAGACATCGCAGTGGAGCATTACATTTCCATAATAATTTGGCCTTATTTCCTTTTCGTTGAACTATATTATGTCTTTCTCAGTATAAGTCGGGTTTATCGTGAAATTCAGTAAATTTAGAGCCGTTGTTTCTTTTTAAATACATCAAAAATGTTGCATGAAATGCGGCTAGCGGTCAATAGATGCAAAGCTGCGATTACCACGTAGTTGGGTCGGAAAAAGGCAGACTATCATAATATTTCAGCTTTAATAACGTCAACATAGATTAAGGAAGGATGTATAATTGCAAATTGAAACAGCTCAAGGGCTGTCGAAACAAGACGAGTGGGTGATCCAATACAGAGCCTTGAAGGTGGTTCAAGAAAATATTTAGCCGGGAATAAAAGATGGCGGATTAAAGAAAAAAATTTTTTGGACTGTTGTTTTCCCCACCTTTATGACGGACAGTCTGATCAATCGGATAGAGGTTGACATACTCAATGAGTTTCCGCAGCTCACCTCGGGCGAGAGATCCTACCAGTAGCTGAACAGCTTCAGTGCTCTAAACGGTTATGTATCAAAATTAATTAATAATTAAATAAAGGATTAAATACCCCGTTGTCTTTTTAAATGATTAGTAATCGGATTGTGTCTCTGCTGTCGCCTGCGTCAACGTGGCGGTGTTGATCATCGCGTGGCGCGTGCTGCAGTGAAGCAGCCTGCACAACCACAAGCAAAGCTTCAGCTCGACTTCAGTGAAAGCGTGCTTGTTTTCTTTACAGTCATTACGGAAATTAATTGATTAAATATGGCGGGCAACAATGGAAATTCTGGTCACAAATTTGAATGTTTAGACGCAATTTTCAAATAGGGTTTAAGCAGGAAGGCGACACGCGAAGAGTGAACTGCCTGCCTATTGACTATATATACATTTCTCTGTAGGAACTTTAGTATTTAGAGGCAGCAGCGAATATGAAAAGTTGCAAAGTTGACTGCGTTCGTTTGAGAGCGGGCCGATCGCCGCTTGCGCAGTCTCCGAGCGAGCGGTCGATACTCTTTCTTAGAGAATCAACGTCAAATTGCAGATTTTCGCGGGGTGGCGCGGGGGCGGAGCGGGCGCACGCGTGCAGTGGCCGGCAACATGGCCGCCAACGGACGGGACGGGACGGGATATATTTCTCGCCGTGGATGCAATAATTATTTCGAGAGCCCCCCGCCGTGGCGCGGCGGTCCGGTCGGAGATTTACGGCCGCTCCGTATATCACCGTTCAAACTAAATATTGAACATCGCGGTCGCCGCTGACGTTACTTTACGGTTCCCCTGCGATCCCGTCACTTCCGAGACGACCGGCCTCGCGTTTCAATCCCGAGCGTCCCCGTCGCAATCATGGGGATTACTAGAAATAGAACTCGCAGTTTAAAAAACCCAATTTTTTGTTTGGTCGTTTAGCGCTTCAGTTTTCGCTTCATCTTCGTAGTCACTGTGGGAGACTCTTCCCTTACCTCCAGACGAAAGTTTCGTAACCTGGGATATACGACAGCAGCGCTTAATTTACAGGAACATTTAATGACTGCTTTCGAGACAGAATACGATAATTCAGAGAAGTTTATAGAGTGGTAAGTTAGCTGAAGCGATATACATGGCCACAGTAAGATGAGAATCCGTTCCCTTTTCAGACACAGGTTAGAGATTCTGACGTTCGGAATGTGAATGAAGTTGAACGTAAACGTTTACTATAATATATAAATAAAATAAATTATGTAAACAAAGTTAACTTTATTTTTAATTATTTCAATTTATTAAATTATAGTCGATGATTGGTGATAAATATTTAAAAGAAAAATAACTCATTCGAAGCTGAATTTCTGGGTAAGATACAATGCAGATTTTAAAACTTTTTATTCCCCACGTCAGGCAATCGACCTGAAGGCAATTTGATAGAAATTTCGCAATTTGACGGTGGCTCGAACTAGGGAATCGGTTTCCAAATTTTTCTCAACCTGACTTCAAGCATTTTCTTCCACAAACTAGAAACATCAAGGTCTTCATTCTCTAACAAGACCTTTTTCTCCTTATGGTTGCTCCTCTGGCCTGCTCGCTTCTCCGTTGCTTCTTAGTGACTGATCTCTCCACATTCACCCTTTTCGAAGGTGTTTTTCTCACGTCTGTTAGTTTTAACATATTCGTAAAACCGTTCCGGCAGAATCTGTTCGAGCCTAGATTCCAAATTCGCAACAGAATTCCATAATTGGCCTTCCTGCAAATTTTATTACATCAGGTTAAGGAATTTAGGTTTTTCCATCATAAGTTTGACTGAATTCTCAAAATTCAGAGACCTTAACTCAAAATCAATCTGGCTAATAGTAGTTCAGAATTTGGTTCCTAATGACGTTAGCGTGAACGTGGATTCCTTCTTTCTAAAGCTCGACATGTCGAAATGGTTGTCCACGGAGTTTTCTGGCCTGTCCGACTTCGGTCAGTACCAGATCTACGACACTTATTCCGGGTTCGTTCCTCTTTCCTGGCGATGTCTTGGCATCTCCACGTCCGTAAGAACCAGAAGTATTCTACAACTGCATCCATCTCTTCAGATTTCCCGATGTCTGGTGATGTAGTTAGATTAAATTGCTTGATTTCCAAACTACAAAGAACTTTATTGTACTTCACTACATCCACCTTAGAGTTATGCATTCCTCTGTATAGGTTTAATTAATATTGCAAGGAATGAATTGTTTGTATGATTTTGGAACGTTTGAATTTTTTAATATGTCATTGCAAGGTTGCCATTAATGATGATTCCGTCTCGCAGTTTCTGTAATCAGTATTCGTATGTAGCTACCAATTTTCGCTGTACCAGATGCACTTGTAGTATCCTGCTCGACTGCAATACTTACTGTAAGTTGTAGGGATGGCCACACACTCTAGTACTGGGAAATAGCGACCCTTTCACAATTTAGTCTGAAAACGTCTTACATACACTGGTTGCGACAGCTTCCACTCGCTGCCACTGTTAGCACAACGCTGTACTTGTCTTTTTCCTATTGTCGTCCTCGTGACGCATTGTCACCCCGACATCAATGTCGTCCTATGACACGTTGGAACACCAACAAAACCAAATAATTAAAAGTTAAATATATTATTTACAATATTATAGTTAGCTTAACCAAGGGATTTATTTAAATCATGGTTGGTTTCATTGAGGAGACTTTGATATTTTGAGTGTCAGTCAGACTGCAGGTTGTGTGTAAGGAGCCACAAATCACCTGCAGCAGCGCCACGCACGTTCTCAGCTCCTGTAATACGTATAGCTTGACGGTCTTACGAGCTCGGGGGTTCGTACCCTGGACCGGAAAACCGAATCGCCCCTAAATGATAATCGTTAGCTAGTTCAAGCGCAATTGGCCGGCTCCCCTCTCACGCAATGACGCATCTCACGCACGGAACATGACGTCACCGCACGAACGACCACCCGCACACCTACGCGAGGCCCCAACATCGTCATTACATATCTCAAAAAATAAAACAGAGAAAGAATAACCACTCGTCCACGTTATGAATATCATGCAGAAAGTTTTGAGCAAATTGCGCTTTGGTCCAAATTTCTGTCATCCCTCTTCCTAGAGACTCGCCTGATAATTTCTTGATTAAGAACTTTCAGTATAAGAACTAAACGCTTGTTATTGCAGTTCCTTGGTGCTTTTGTTAGTTCGACATCCCTCTATTAAGTCACCTTCCATCATTTCCATCTCTATCACACAAAACGAAAAGTTGTTGGAAACACAGA
The DNA here is from genome assembly GCA_034510155.1 of Eucriotettix oculatus. Lineage (NCBI taxonomy): Eukaryota > Metazoa > Arthropoda > Insecta > Orthoptera > Tetrigidae > Eucriotettix > Eucriotettix oculatus. The sequence goes on from CM067380.1 coordinate 29,502,926, forward strand.
CTCGTGTTTTTAAATAGCTATTGGCAGATATAGAAACCTCTTCCCCTAATAAATACGCTCAACAACACTTCCTTACTACTTTTATTCGTGTAGCGTGGTCTCTGTAGTCTACATTGACTACACTGGCAGCATGCATCACCGTAAGATCGCTCCAGCGAGACGACCCACTAATTCTTTGTTCTTTTCATCAAACATGTAATAAATAAATTAAATTTACAAAAACAATTAAATAAACAAAACAAAAAGTTTGAATAAAAAGTAAAGTATACAACTATATACTTAATATGGTAAATATATTAAGAATTGAAAAGGGAATTCCTGGTCTCTATTATCCGTAATACAGATTTATACAAATTAAGAAAAGTATTCCTTTCACACGAAACTTTTACTATCTTGCGTTGGCAGGGACAAAATAAGTTGAGCATAATACTGTAGAATTCGTTTGAGTCAACATTACTTTCTATTAATACTCTCATTCTCTGTCAACTTATGTTTTCCATTCTCTCTTCAAACTCTTTCCCCCACTGACTAGAAACGATAACTGTCTCACTTTAAAGCAAAGCTTCTATGTCGTTGTCACGGTTGCGCTGTGGTCCCATCACACATCAATCATAATGTCATAATCGTTCTCTAACAATTTAATAATGCCGCTTTCAAATATTAATTTTCCTTGTAACTTCATTGGAGCTTCGATTTTTTCTTTCATTTCTTCGCTCGTTAGTCAACATATAAGCGAAACTATGACTGTGAAAATCTATATCTCAGTTTTACATATTCTCTGACGCCGTCTCCTTTTGATGAAAGTACCTTGACTGTTTGTGGAGATTGTAATCGGATCTTAAAACATAGTAATCTCACGTCTTTGTCTTATTTTAGAGTATGGAAAGGCTTTATATTTAATAGCTTTTTATGCTTCAACTTGGCTAAATTCTTGTTAATCCGTCCTATTATTAAATGCAATGTTTTAAATTGGTACAAATGTGACCAAAGCAACTATTTATAAACTTATTCGGAGCCAGTACAATGTTTGGTTGACTTTGAGCTGAGGGGGTTGTGTTGCGTGACGTCATTACCCGAGTCCTTTAACGGTGCGAAAGGAAATCCGATTGCCAGCGACAATAAGAGCTACAATCACGCATAGGTGTACTACCCGTGAAACGCGTGTACGCACCTTCAGTTAGCACACAACAAAAGTTTTACCCAAGCGCGACTTCGTATTTAATTGAATTAATTATGCGGGATTGGTCACACGAGTAATTACGCCCTTATTAGAGTTGGCGAATAATTGCTGTGGAAGACGTGGAGCTTCACCTCGGTTATTATTTCTGATGTTGCCCCGACCAACTTTAGGATAACTTTGGTTAATTTAAATGTCTTCTAGCAGAGACAAACTACATACGTTCCGCTCATCAGTTCCTCAAACTGGGAATGAGGAATTTCACTTTATCTCTTAGTAGCCAGTGGATAAGGATTTTATTCTGCCGGACGTAAATGGATTCAGAATACAGGAAGTTGCAAATACAATATTGAATAGATATGAAGCTATGTGGCTAGTTTGGAAATTAAACTCGAACAGTCCCGTTGACTCTTGAAAAAACTAGGAAATCTTCAACGACTGCAAAATCTCAGTCGGGCTTTGATCCCGCCTGAACGAGAGAAATGCAGTCGACAAACGCGAGTCCAAGAGGTTAATTACCACTAATTTCCCCGGTTTACTCACGCACCAGGTCATTCGTCTGGATCGTTTCATTCCCAAAGGATCAACAACCACTAAATTGATAAAAGAAATATTTTTGATAAACAATTGTTTTTGTAACGCAAAATATAATTTAAGCAAATTTTTTCCCTTATAATTTTCCCCAATAAAACGGCGCTTCATATAAGTTAGCTTTAAGGCAGTTGTATTTTTAATGATTTTAATATTCTGATGATTCGAATCATGAAATACTTCTTTTTGCTTCTGTTAAAAGTAAATATTACGTTACGCTAACTTAAGAAATTTTTCTGCGTAATTTAAATTTATTACGCTTTCTGCCTCTTCGCACTCTTACCGTAGAAACAGGAGACACAAGAGTTGTCAATCTATAATATTTGTAAATAAGTATGGAAATAAATCCAGAAATTACAAACAATTTCACGAACAAAAGTTAGTCACGGCTGTTCCTTTTACATTAACTGAAAATTCCAAATTTTGCTCTTAATTTTCGGTACACTAATTACGAACGACAAATTACTAGGAGAACATTTACACGAACTTTACGAGTCGGTGCAGTCGACGAGAGGAGAGGCCAGTATCGATTACAGAAATATTCTTCTCCGTTAGTCCAGCAATGGCCGACAAACACACGTAAAAAAAACTGAACTTCACGAAAAATACCAAAGTAATTAATTTAGAAGAACGTAGCGAATTTTTTATTTAATTGTACATTATATTTCGAGTCGCACGAAAAACCTATACCGTAACTTCCGAGAGGTTTTAATTTAACTATTTGGGAAATTTTATATTAGCCTCGTTATTTATTATAATACAAAAGAAGGTAACATTAAGTTTACGTGTCACACCGACTGTGTCTTTACATGTTGTGTAAAGTGTTTCGTTGAATTTTAATACTCTTTTTACCCTTTCGCAGTCCCTAAATAAAAAAAGAAATAAATGAGGTAAAAGGGTTTCCCGGGCCTTGTGTCAACTTCTGTCGACATTAAAGTCAAGAATGTTTCACCTATTTGACCAAGAAATTCTTCTCTTTTCTTTTCTGTCTGTCTAGGAATACGAATTCCTAGAAACATCAATACACCAGGCAGCGAAACAGCCTGTCATAGCATTGCTCTTTCTTCGTCACTTTCATTAATAAAATATCATTTTCTGGAAATATTGTCACTGAAGACAACTGATATTTCAGTCAGGGTCGTTTCAGAGGTCGGAGCTTGAACCAGCGAATTCTGCTAATTAGCAAACCGTTCCTAGACTGACCTGCCGAATATAAAAGAGCCACGCTGAACTTGTGTCAATAATTTTCGGAGATTGTGAATAAGGAGTTTTGTTTCGTTGGCCGTAGCGCCGCGACGGTGCGTCGACGCGAGGCGGCGCGACGGTGGCGCTAGGTGTTGGGGAAGATTCTTATCTGCGTTGGCGAACGCGGCAGCCTATCTCGCCGGGGAAACGGAGATAATAAATAAACGCGGCCATGTTAATGAGCTCTGCCCGACAAAAGTTTTTAATTTATAAAGCTTCGGCGGAGGCGGAGGCGGTAGGGTCGCTTTATTGTAATGAGTTATTTATGTTTCATTAAACAGCGGCTAAGGGTCAAAGTAGAGTGTTGTGCAGTGCTTGCTTGCTTGCTTGCTTGCTTTGCCAGGTGTCTGCGTTTTCACGCGGCCGACTGCCAAATAATTAACGCCGCAAAGCGACAATGGTAATGGGAAAAACAAATTTACAACTCGGTGGAACCGTAAAAAACAGATCGGTAATAATAACCTTGGCGTTGTTCGGATTTGAAGGTAATAACGCCGCTGCGGATTTTATTGAAGGCCGCGAATGGAGAATTGTTTATTACGCTCCTCACTGCTCCGATTGGAAACAGCTGCTAAAGCCTCCGATAAAGTCGGACCGACCTGAAGATTGAATCTGATCATGACGTCTAGATCACTGCCTTCATAATTCAATAAAGAAACCTATTCGATTCACTGAAATTCCCCAAGAAGGAATTGTTTGCTCTGAGACGCGTTTCACAAATATTTCCGCACGAAGAACGATGTAAAAAAAATACAACAATTACAATTTTTGTAATTATTGCAGTACCCAGAAAGCATCAATTTAAGTTCCCCAACTAAAAACGTGGAAACGAAACCACTGTAAGGACTGAAGGGTTATACGAGGTAAAACAAACAACGAGACTTCCGTGCGAGGTTTCTGCGTGCGGCCTTGAACTGTACTCTTAAACGGAGATAAATTACAAGTCGATTGTTCGACTCGGTATCAGTGAGTATCAATGGAAGATAATCGCGTTTTCACGTTACGGTACGCCGGAAAGTCTGATCAGCCCGTTAACATCAGGTTTCCCGTGAAACATGAAACCTAGGCAACAGAGACTTTCCACGTGTTATTGGAAGTTATATAGTAGTGCTATCAACTGACGATTGCTGATGGACTGTCCGAGTAGCAGGTGACGGGGCGCGTCATTACACGTCAAACTCTGATTTATTTTGTTTGAGATTCTATTTTTAAATATTAAATTATATCAATTCCACACATTATTACAAGAAACGTTATAGCATACAATCTATAATTTAACGAAATAGGCAATATCGAGTAAAATGCTAATCACATACTGCATTCATAGCATGATTCAATATATCAACACTAGTTCAGCCTATGAATAATCTTACATTCTATTCTACCAAACATGTTGAAGTCCACTAAATTATATATTGTTCGGTATCAATTTTGACGTACAAAGCTCCACTTGGCGAGTAACGAAGCGTGAATAAGTCCTTCCCTAATCCTCTGAGACCTGTCACTAGTACGTAATCGCTAGTTGATATTATGTCAATAAATGTGTGTTCAGTTGTTCGCACGAAAAGGAATCTCTTTTGCAACAGTGGAAAAAGTGGGAACACAGTGCAGCCACACGGAGAGCGATGTATGCAGAAAGGTTTGGAACAG